>JACVVK020000161.1:337500-625000 GCA_018292915.2 Batillaria attramentaria | reverse complement strand
AGACGGCCAAAACAAAGACCGCACACACGGGTGGTGCCAGAAAACTGGTAATGCCCTGTATGTAGTGGAACAGTTCTTTGGCCTGAGAAAACACGAAAAAGACAAGCTTGCAACCGGCTTAGAGGAACTTCACGTTGAGTTGTGCGGCGGGACAGTTTGTTCTGTACCAAGAGTCAGTAGAATTCTTATCGAGTACCCACAATGTCTCTAGAACACAAAACGTTTTCACCACCATTCTGTGCATCTTTTTTTTATTTTATTTTAAATAATTGTTGTGTATGAAGTTTCCTCCCTTCCAGTGATACCTATGAGGGAACAAAAACCTATGACGCCATGCGATATATAGTGGCACTTGGACGAAGTGATCCTCTCTCTCTCTCCTACACACACACACACACACACACACACACACACACACACACACACACACACACACACACAGAATCACACACACACACACACACACACACACACACACACACACACAGAATCACACACACACACACACACACACACACACACACACACACACACACACACACACACACACACGTACCTCCTGCACGACCGGCACCCATATGACACTGATGACGACCAGAGCAACGACACATCCCCTGCCCACAATCATCAGCTCTGACTCCGAGGCGTGCCTCCGCATGTTGACCCAAACGTCGATGGTGAAGATGGTGGCCGTGGAGTTGAAGACCGACGTTAGGGACGAAATCAGGGCAGACATCATGACAGACAGAATCAGGCCGCGCAACCCAGGCGGCAAGATCTGGCACGTGACAATGGAAACAGCGGACGTCGTCTCATATGTGCCGGTCTGTGTTCGGTTTCTACTGAGAACCGGCTGATCTACAGTAGCACACACACACACACACACACACACACACACACACACACACACACACACACACACACACAGACAAAAAAAACGGGCAGACCTCCACAACACGGGTGGATGGGTATGGGAGATATCAAAGGCGGGGGCAGCGAGAAGAAGGCCAGCACAAATATTTGGCCCCAGCCGGGATTCGAACTCACGACCCGAACATTGAAAGTCCAACGCACTACCATCTGGCTGTCCCGGCTCCCCAACAGACAGACAGACAGACAGAGAAACAGACCGACCTGCAGAACCAAAGTTGGGTAAGCAACATTTGAGCAACCAGTCCTGCTCTGGCATTCCTTCTCACACTCGTCGGGCTCGTTGCACGCAATCCTGTTTGGGAACAGGATTCGCGAGATCATACCAGGGAAGACGATCAGAAACAACGGCGTGACCTTCAGGTAGGACGCCAATACGCAGGACAACTTGACGCTGACCATATCCTGCAGAAATATAGAAGTGATGTCTTTGGGTTTTTTGGTTGTTGTTTTGGGGTTTGTGTGTGTGTGTGTGTGTGTGTGTGTGTGTGTGTGTGTGTGTGTGTGTGTGTGTGTGTGTGTGTGTGTGTGTTTTCAAGATTTCCTTGCACTGACGTCAACCAAGAGAAGCCGTCTCACCATCTTCCAACCACTCAAATTACAGTCACAAACAAAGACGGCAAAACAAAAGGACAAAATGGCGCGGGACTGATGGGAAAGTAAAAAATCTCTGCTGTCACTGTCGTCTCAGACTCACAAGCTTCGCGGGTTTCCACTCGCATTATCACGGACACACATGTCACAGTGGCTTTGTGGTCGCCTACCTACCACCCCGCCCCCCGTACTAGTACGTGGCGGGCGGTCAAAAAAATGTTTTTTTGTGGAGCTGGGCATGTTAATAATAATAATAATAATAATAATGAGTATTGTATAGGCGCTTTACCCAATTTCATGAATCGGCTCAAAGCGCCGCGAACTGAACCCAACACGCACGCTCACGTGAATCACACGCATTCTCTCACACACTTGACACAAACACATTACAATCACGTGGTGCGAAGGGTCAGCTCAGCTATTTAAATTTCGGGATTTAGAATTGCATTTATTTTTCAAATTTGGTGGGCTGAACATTTCCACATGTTCAGTCTGTCATGCACTTCGCCCATACACCCCTGCACTAGTACTTCATCACCTTGTCTCAAAACTGTGTCTGCTGCTTGGTCAACGTACTGCGGCGCTGACCTCCTCGGAAACTCCTGTATCACACACACTGACCTACCGCGGAATCGGCTGCTCTCGAACCCAAGGCCCCAGTAGAACGCCCGCTGTAACGATCAGTGATAAACACACACAATATGTTAATGTATACAGATTTTTTAATAATAATGCCCATTAGTCGGCGTGCCCACCTTTGCTGCTAAGACTCGCTGCACGATGACCTGGTCGGAGCACCAGTACCAGACCGCGGATACAGTCAGGCCGAACACCAAGCCCGTCCACGGCAGATCGCTATCGTCGTGCGGACGCATCAGCGTCCAGTAATGCTGGCTAACTCTACCGCAGTCCTTGTACTTGTAGTCGCTCTTGTTCTGGTTAAACAGCCACGTATCGGCAACTGACTTCGGAAACATTTCTTTCAAGTTCTTGTATCCGCCCACCTGTGAAAACAAACAACAAGCAAACAGCGACATTATTTTGCAAACTAGAAACTAAGTGTGGGACTTGCTGGTCACGGTTGAATTTCACAGACTTATGCCACACAAAGCAAAGAGAAACAAGATGGCCACCAGCCCAATATGTTGTTTCCATTCAATGACATGCTGTAGTCACAGTCGTAGTCGTTGTGTCATGTATGCAGCCCGCGCGCACACGCCGGAACGCAAGCTCTCTGACATCAAGCATGCTGACATAAAGAAAGTACTGAAAACCCTTATCGTGCCTCTATGCACTTGCAAAAACCCAAACACATGAGGTCGTGTGAGCTCGCCTAGCTGGTTGACGTCACACCTTTTGGCGTATGCGAGGCTCTACATGGGTGAATGAATTCTTGTAATAAAGTCGTTCCCCTTTGACAGAGTTACTTCCCGCAGACCTGACTGACAGACGATTGCTTACTGGTATCGGAGAAGAGACCCTCTCTCTCTCTCTCGCCTTAGACGCGCGCTTGCGCGCGCACGCACGCACCCCCCCCCCCCTACACACACACACACACACACATTATGCAAAGACCTTGGAATCAGAAAGACGCGTCACTCCTGCCCTCGTAAGAGAGACATAATTATAGCGGGACAACGCGAAGAGTTGTCTGCCCGCATTAGCGCGCATCCTAGATCTGGCCCCTATAGTGACAGCATGGCGGAAAATGGAAAGCGATCACAAAAGCCGGGCATGCAATTGTGTTCTGCGCCGAATTGTTCAAATCACAGACAAATATAAAACGGGGAAATACTTCTTTTGGTATTCCTGTTGAAAAACAAACATTTTTTTTTCGCTTTCTTGTCAAAAAAAAAAAAAAAAGACCTCAAGTGGTACGTGTGCATGCAGTGTAAACTAACAGTAAACACACGCGGCTGACGCAGATACAGCGTATTTTTTTTCCCCTGACAACTTTACAAATCACGGTGACTTAAATTGTGCTAGCGTCTACCTGCATCTAAATTCAGAACACACACACACACACACACACACACACACACACACACACACACACACACACACACACACACACACACAGAGTTGTCACTCATACGGCGGCAGGTACGTTCATCGGCACTTGTTCCAGTTCACATACTGTTGGGGGGAAATCTGTAGGTATGTACAGAACTCTTTTCTTAAAAATCAAGAGGTTTGCATGCAGTGTAAACAAACAGCAGTAAACACACGTGGCAGGCGCAGACATCAGGTTTTGGTGTTGTTTTTGTTGTTTTGTTGGCGGTGGTGTTTTTTTTTTTTTTAAAACTTTACAAATAACGTTGACTTGAACTGCGCTAGCGGCACGTTGCACTGATACACACACACACACACACACACACACACACACACACACACACACACACACACACACAGAACAAAATCATCCGGCTGAACTTCATTCTAACCATTGTAAAACCATATCACAATATAGAATCTGCTGGATCGTCGGTCGCAGATATGATTAATGCTGAGTTAGCAGGAAGTATTCAGCGGATGCGTCCATCTTTGGATCTCTCGCACATTCGATCTTTCTGTGTTCCGTACTAGTTTTACTTGAACACATCGAACGAAATGCACTGCGTAGCCTACGTACAGCAGTGAAAGCCAAACTAGATCTTTCGTTCGTCCTCCGGAACTTTGAGAGTACTGTCTTATGTTTTCCATAGGCCTAAAACACATGCGAAATATATGGGGGAGACCACCTGTCAGTCGCTGACATCTTCGTTTTTGCCGTTTATTTTGTTAAAATGTTTTACGGCGGCTAGTGTAGGGTTGGGTCAAACAAACAGACTTTTTACAAGCATGCGGATTTTATACTAAATTTACGCCAGTCACACGTCGTGGATGCGGCGATTTTGGTTTTCACGTGTGATGCTATGTGTTATGTTTGGGAGAAAACATAATCTTGGCTCCAACTTCGATACCGATCTTGGCTCCAACTTCGATATCGTAGGCATACCTACCTCTATTTTTCAAGGGGGAAATCTACAGAAAGGTTTTCTCGTTCCTGGTGTTCGCTTCTGACAGCAATTCGGCGCTGCACACCATTGCACGCGTGGTTTCTGGCTTTCTGCCATACTGCCATTACTGCGTAGATCTGCGGGATGCGCGCTAATGCGCGCAGACAACTCTTACGCGTTGTCCCTCAAAGGGAGGTAAGTGAACTATCTTTATGTTTCCAAGATCTTTGCGTCAGTGGCAAAAACGAAACCCACTGAAATTCCCGCTTTCCACATGTCAAGTTGTAGAGATCGCGAAAAGATACTGCATTTCGATGCAAAATAATTTCTAGACCATCCCAGAACATGCTGTCGCAGTAACGTCAGTAGATTACGTCACCTTGGAAAGATATCGAACATTCCAGTAAGCTGAGAAATGTTCTAGATCTGACCTGTTCAGTACGTAAGCAGCCCTGCACAGCGTTCTGGGTTCTTCTTCTTTCATGAATTTGTTCTCCGTGCATATTCTGTTCATAAAGTATTGGAGTTGTATTCTGTTGTATCCCGTGTCTTCTCTGCGATTGCACGAAGATGGCGACATAGTAGAAGTAAAATACACCACGTCTCCAAACAGAGGAATTTGGAAAGAAAGTGGCGAGACACCCCCAAGAAAAAACAGCATCACGTCAATCAAACATGACGCACTTACTTTACGTCAGTGCGCGTGCGTCTCTTCTTCGATGTTTGTGAGGCGTGTGGCTTGTAGAGGAAATGTGCTGTGAGTACAAATTTTCGGGTCAACTGACGATAACGGCTGCAGTGAATTTTTCTATTTTTTTTTTTTTGTATATTTTTTATGGCACCCCAGGCTCATTATCTATGTATAGTAGGAGCGATTTTGAGATCTAAAGTGTGTTCACCAGCACTTTCATCAGGTACGGCTTACGCCAAAAGTATAAAAGCGACAACCTCCAAAATTCACTTAGTTGAGAGTCCGTATTCATGCTATCTATGTCCAAAAAATGGAGTGGTTTAGGTAAATATTACGCCTTTAAACGCCAGAAAGCCACTTTTTCTGAAAAGGGCGATAACTCGCAAATCATGTGTGCAATCGTACCTGGATCGGGCCTTCTATTCAACAATCTTGATTCATTTAGAAACCCCAAATTTGAAATCGATCGGTTCAGTATTTTCGGAGAAATAGGCATCTGAACTGGGTTCACATGCAATGTCAACTCAGGCTCGGTTTACATGAAAACTATAAGAGCGACCATTTTCTAGTAGTGACTCTGTTCAGAGACCGTATTCAAGCTATCTACTGCCAAAAAATTGAGTGATTTAAATAAATATTGCGCCTGTACACGAAAGACAACCAACTTGTCTCAAAAGGGCGATAACTCCCAAATCACTTAAGCAGTCATCACACGCTTGAATCGTCTAATGTAACATTTTGATATATTTGGATACCCCAAATTTGAAGCCATTCGGTTGAGTATTTTCGAAGAAACCGGCCCGGACACAATTCACACACACACACACACACACACACACACACACACACACACACACACACACACACACACACACACACACACACACACACGCACATCCACACAGACGGCACTCACTGAGGAGGAGAAGTGCGTTCGGAACACCATACGCGTCAGCATCGATGACGCAAGTTTTCTTACGTCATTGTCAGAGTTACACTTGCAAAATCGTCTCTGCGGGAGATCGGCAGTGACGTGCGTTTGTACCACAGATGCTTGCCTATGAACGTGGAAATTTTAGCCCGTCCTATTATGTTGTTTCCATTACTATGGAAACAACATAAAAAAAATCCAGCACCAACGTTTGGCTACCTGGACGGATTATTCCATAGTACTGCACACATTCAGGGTGTGTGTGTGTGTGTGTGTGTGTGTGTGTGTGTGTGTGTGTGTGTGTGTGTGTGTGTGTGTGTGTCCCCCCGTAAGAGGTATGCACGTTGGGCCGAGTATGGTCCCTATGAGCGTGCGCAACACAGTAGACTTGTACAGCCGCGACCCTCACCTCTTGGAAAACTGCTTGATCATGAGGATAAACGCGCCCATGATCATGACGATGGTCTGCACAGCGTCCGTCCATATCACGGCCGTCAGACCCCCTGTGATGGTGAAGATGGCGGCCGTGGCGATCAAAATGGTGATGGCCAGGTAGATGCTCAGGTTTGGGATAGCTTGGGTCAAGAACAAGGCGCCTGAGAACAGGTCGGCAGAGATCTGTCAGACAGTCCGGACAAAGAGCACGTGCAACAG
Source organism: Batillaria attramentaria (assembly GCA_018292915.2). Lineage (NCBI taxonomy): Eukaryota > Metazoa > Mollusca > Gastropoda > Batillariidae > Batillaria > Batillaria attramentaria. The sequence goes on along the minus strand of JACVVK020000161.1, from coordinate 618,201 downwards.
GGTAGTTCGACAAGCGACACTGGCAACAGAAAGACAACACTGGCGTTACAATGACAAGACTAGCGCTAGGGAGGCAGCAACGACGCCAGACGGGCAACACTGGTGTGAGAATGGCAAGAGTGGCGTCATAACGTCAGTCAGGAAGAAAACATTGGAGTTAGAATGACAAGACTGGCGTTAGAAAGACCACACTGACCTTAGAATAGCAAGTCTGACGTTAGACAATGACTGTCATTTGGCGTTAAAACAGAAAATACTGGCGTAAGACATACAACAATGGGACTAGAAAGGAAACGCTGGCGTCACTGAGAAACGCCAGAAATATCGGAACATGTAATACGAAAATGCGGGGAATGTTCCATTCACTGACGCTCAGTTGTTTCGCCCGTTAGTGGGTGCAAATGTATACCAGTCATGTGCAGGAGGCCGGGGCAAATAAACTCCAGTCGTCCACTAACGGGGGCGCATATATCCCCGCAACGCCGTGGGATGGGGTGCAAATATACTCCGGGGTCTGGCGAGGTGAAGTCACGTGGCCGCTGACTTCGTCAAGTTCTGCGGGGACTTTATTTCATGCGAAAAATCGACGAAATTGACAGGTATACATTTGCACCCCCTAGCGAGCGAACTATACCAACTGAGCTTCACTGACTAACAAGAAAGGTACGTGTATCTTAGTCAAAAAAAAAAAAAAAAAAAAAAAATCAAACCCCGAGTGGCACTGTTGCGTAAGTCTCTGGTGACTGACACATTTTACAGGTTACACATGCCGTGTCACAGTGTCTGTGCGTACCCCACCTTTGTGAATACATACAACATCAGCGACAAGACGGCCAGGTACATGCGTATGCGGGTACCCCCGAAGCGCTTGTAGAGATATTCGGGTAGCGTGTACACCCCAGAAGCCTTGTACACCGGTGCAAACAGCCACCCAGCATGGACAACGTGTAGACGGCATGCAGTTCGAAAGCTGCGATCGCAATGCCGCCGCTGGCTGCAGAACCGGCCAAGCCCACAAAGTGACCGCTGCCGATGTTGCTGGCGAAAAGGGACAACCCGACTAGCCACCATGAGATGCTCTGGCCTGCCAGAAAGTATCCGCCCACAGATCCGCGGTTTTGGAAAGAGGAGTACACCCCTGTTCCGAAGACTACCACGAAATACAGTGCCAGAATCAGAAAGTCAGGCATGGCAAGAGTGGTGTCTTTAGTTTGTGAGACTTGTTGCCGTAAAAGGCCATATCTGAGCCCATGTAAGGTTTCCGTCATTTGTAATGCTTCAAGTTCCGGTTACTTTGATGTTGTTTTTTTTCTGGCTGATGTGCCTGCCTGACTCAGTTTCACCAGCGGTGACTCCTAATGTTCAATATCTTCGCCAGCTTCCACCGACCACCACCGTTCACTGAATTTGAGCGGAGATCGACTGATCTAGGCAGAACAGCAAACTTTTGGCACCCTACGTCATTTCAAAGTGTTTGAAAAGAAAAGAACAGAAAAAGGAAAACAAAAACAAAAAAGACGTCACAACTTTGACTTCATCGACACCCGTGACGTAGCCGTTGAACTGACTATTCGCGGCCGGAGTACTCTGCTGGGCGGTGACATGATCAAAGAACCAGTGTGTGTGTGTGTGTGTGTGTGTGTGTGTGGTGTGTGTGTGTGTGTGTGTGTGCCGGTGTGTGTGTGTGTGTGTTGTGTGTGTGTGTGTGTGTGTGTGTGTGTGTGTGTGTGTGTGTGTGTGTGTGTGTGCCGGGTGTGTGTGTGTGTGTGTGTGTGTGTGTGTGTGTGTGTGTGTGTGTGTGTGTGTGTGTGTGTGTGTGTGTGTGTGCGCGCGCGCGCGCGCGCATCGAGTCAGTTCAGTTACTGCACTGTCATTATACCATTAAAGTGATTTTCGAGGCTATAGTATACCGCACATAATACGTTTGATCGTTTCCCTTCACAGATGATCAACGTTTCCCCGCTTCTGGTAATATATCGGCCACCTGATATCGGTCACAGGAGCAGTCGTAGGAACGATCAGTCCGCATTATGGTTATCACTGGCTTGGTTCACGAGTTACATCATGGTTGGCCTCCTCTGAGAGCATATATCAGTTCCCAGCGTATACATGCTCTCTGGCATCCTACACTAGCACCTGGACAAAACACCTTTCCGCCGGGCCTCTCCAGCCAGTCCACTTTAGTGTCCCCGGGCCGGGTGTACTAATATATAATCATGTATCACTCAGTGATAAAGCTAGCTGAAACAACAAACACACACACACACACACACACACCACACACACACACACACACACACACACACACACACACACACACACACACACAGAGTGGCACACACTGACTTCATGCAGAACCACTTCAGTGCCCTGTCAGGCATCTGTTTGGTAACTATTAATACAACACACACACACACACACACACACACACACACACACACACACACACACACACCGGCACACACACACACACACACACACACACACACACACACACACACACTCACACACACTCACACACACACACACACACACACACACCACACACACACACACACACACACACACACACATACTAGATGCAGAACCAATGACTTGCCCAGCCAGGCACTGATCTGTTGGTAACTGACTATTAATAAACACACACACACACACACACACACACACACACACACACACACACACACACACACACACACATTGGTGATGCAGAACCACTTGCTCACCCCCCAGGCATCTGTTTTGTAACTATTAATAAACCAGTTCAGTACACAGAAAACCCGATCCGAAAAACGCTTTCAGAGCCTGACAGCGGAGATAAGCCGGGCTGCATGGGAAACAATTTAAGATGTTTCAGTTGAATTACGGACCGCATTCTCAGGTCTGCACGTGCCAAAGCCGTTAGTCCGTTCTTTTTACCCTGCCTAGGGCACGTGCCGTGACGTGCTCGCGCACTCCGGCACCGGAAGTCATTGGCAGACGAAGTTCCAGCATACTTGCTGACGGACCGTCACGCGGTGTTTCTTGTCTGCCGTAACATGTTTACACTGTGAAAGAGCGCTCGTCAGTGAACGCTGACGGCCTGCTCAGCTTGCTCCGCAAACGATTTCGTGATTGGAACGGTTTCTTGTTATTGTTTTGTTTTTGTTTTTTGGTTTTTGTGATTCTCTCAGTCTTTCATTTTTCTGCTCTTGGAGTTGGAGTCTGACAGCCGGTTCATCCGTTGTGAGATGTAAGATTTCCTGGGTAGAGCTCATTATGACTGGCGGTGGTGTTTGTTTCTATTCCCGATCGGTTTACTATTTCATAAAAAGACATTATTATTTTTTATAATGATTTCTAAGTTTTTCCATAGTTTTTCTTGTATTTGTTCTTATCTTAGGGCATGTGTGTGTGTGTGTTGGGGGGGGGGGGTACACACAGAACGCAAAATTATATATATACGTATTATAGGAATTCGAGACAAATTCCTTCTTTCCAATGGTTTTGGTGAGGTGTTCCGTTTTAACCGGATTTTATCGTGGGACAAAGCAATCCTCTCGATCTGACCAGGCGTGATATCAAACACATTTATTATTATTATTATAAAGCGCGCGAGCTGAACACAACACGTACACACACGTGAATCATACCGCGCATTCTCTCACGCATCGGACATAATCACATTACTATCACGTGGTGCGAGTGGTCAGCTCAGCTCTATCAGGTTTCGGAATTATACAATCAGTCACATTTTCGTTTTTAATTTTGTGGGCTGACCATTACAAAAGCAGAGGAGAAGAAGCTGGAGTACCCGGAGAGAACCCCCGACGGTCGGCCCCGGGCCGAATGAACGGTGCCACTGACATACTTCATCTGAAAAGTAAATTCTTTGCCCTAAACCCCAGCCTCTTGCGTGATGTATCATGTCAACTATCTGCCAGTTACTGTCAATTTCTCAGTTTGGTCATTGTCTTCCGTCAAAATCACTCACACAGACAGAGAACTGATGAACTGTGCATTTGTGTACCACGCGTGAGGATATATACGGGGAAAGGTCGCATTGACTCGATAACACAACTAAAACAACATGCCTTTGTCGTCAAATGACTCCGCGTTGAAACTTAGACTTGGAGGCAAAATCATCACACACACGGGCACACACACACACACACACACACACACACACACACACACACACACACACACACACACACACACACTGTTGGCTGCACTGACGTCGCACTGGAAAAAGTTCCATTCGAAACTGCCTGTCATGCCTGTGTTTCAATACTGAGGGGCGTGCGTGCACTCTGCCAGGTAGTGTGTGTGTGTGTGTGTGTGTGTGGTGTGTGTGTGTGTGTGTGTGTGTGTGTGTGTGTGTTGTGTGTGTGTAGTGCGCGCGCGCGCGCGCGCCAGTGTGTGTATGCCAGTGTTGTTGCCAGTGTGTGTGTGTGTGTGTGCCCACGTGTGTGTGTGTGTGTGTGCCCACGGTGTGTGTTGTCGTGTGTGTGTGTGTGTGTGTGTGTGTGTGTGTGTGTGTGTGTGTGTGTGCGTGCGTGCGTGGCGTGCGTGTGTGTGGTGTGTGTGTGTGTGTGTGTGTGTGTGTGTGTGTGTGAGAGAGAGAGAGAGAGAGAGAGTGGTGACTCATGTGTGGGGTGAGTTTTGATGCACTTGGGACAGAAGCAGTTTTTTGAAAGGTAACCCTATTCAATCGCCCATTTATATCCAGATTCGAGCATTTGTGTGTCTAATTTGCGACCTTAGTCGACTGTTTGATGATCGAGTTCTATTGCGCCCGTGCAGTCAATGAGTCGAGCCGGCTTCGCCAGTCCGTTCTGATAAGACGGTTTCTCAATGTTTGTTATAAAGTAATCATCTATTAAAGCGAAACAAATTGGTACACATTGTGTCTGGCTGACGCGACAGTAATGATCGAACACATTCGGGTATCTGACAATACACAGAACTACAACCTGACGTTTGATGTGGTTGCCCGCCAACGGATTCTCTCGCCCGGAATCACTGATCTGCAGAGGAAAAACGCTGGTTCCGGCAGAGTGTGTTTGTGTGGCCTACACGAAGCCAGACTGTAACAAAGCTGATAAAAAAGGTGTTTATGTACGTACACAAAAAAAATTTTTCTTGTACAAAAGGCAGACTGCCGGTAGGAGATGGGATCAAACACGAGTCGGAACCGAGTGCTCCCGGCCGGAATGGTATGTAGCTTGGCGATAACGGTAAGCTCGAAATCAGCACAAGGCGGCTGTTCACCACTTAACAGTTCGAAAGGAAGGGGCCACTTCTCCAAAGTGGAGGCAGGTGGCTAAGCGTTGTACATGTATCGAGATCGAAATAAGGAAATGCCCACAGCAGCAAAAGCAAGGTATATATGTATGGTTATTAAGCGGCACGGGGCGAGGTCGGGGGGGGGGGGGGGGCGTGGGGGGGGGGTGCTGTGGGGGGGGGGGAGAGAGAGAGAGCCCAACCTTGTCTACCACTAATGCAAAGCATGCTAAGTGGCTATGTCATATATGAATGGTATACACAAATATCAAACATGAAATGCCTATTGTAAAGCAAGCAAATGAATCGCCAAAGAAAATGGGAAAACGATGAAGGACAACATAAAGAAAACAGGAAAAAAAAAACCCAGGCTATACTGGGACAAGAAATGTCTGCTATTCGTGCGAATGAGTTCTCCGCCACGGCGGCAAACACCCCCTCAGCAGCACCCCCCCCCCCCCCCCCCCCCCGCCGTCTCCTTTGACAGCGTGACCCTTCGCCGACTGAACAAAATATACTATGATGAAAAACACAACAAAAACCATTGTATTTTTTAGCCAGCCGGTGTAACACGCAGGATAACTCCCCAAGCTCGATACACCCAGGGCACTTCCTGCGTTAAAGCTGGTATGTACTCCCTCTGGTCAGGCTAAACCAGACGTACTCCACCCTCTCACGCCTGTCACGTTCCACGCTGGGAAACACTCCCACTTACGAAAACAAATCGTTATAGTCTGGGGTGGTTTACACAAGAGGGAGTACACCTAGCTGGGAGGACACCCGGTGCCCCGGAATATACAGAGCTGGGAAGTACACTCCGTGTGTTGTATAGGTCTTACGTCTTTCCTATATGCTGTTGCCGCGGAAGTCCGCGGCGACCCAAACCCGCGATTTCCACTCGAAATTCGCAGAGGTTGAAAGCTGCATACTCTTAACTTTCGCCGGCTAAGAGCGTAGGAAATCGGCCCTTGGCTGATATTTCAATACGTTCTGTGCGCCCAGACATCTGACTGACATAAGTGGTGTTGAGCCGAGAACGGAAAGGATACATGAAAGGGCAGTCTGTCAGCGCTTCACAGAAGGGCAAATCAGTAAGTGCTTTTTCCATGTCAAACAAGAAGTTATGGTTTTTGGGCGCACTGAGCAAGAAGCACAAGCTGAAACTGAGAGAAGACATTCTAAAGCGCTAGTGTTAGAGTTTGTTTGAGTCAGATGCCACTTTTCTTCTTTTAAGCTTGACCGGGGAGCCGGGGTGGCCGAATGGTAGAGCGCTGGCCTTCTAATGCTCGAGTCGTGAGTTCGTATCCCGGGCTGGAGCCAAATATTTGTGCTGGCTTTTTCAATCGTTGCCCCGTCTTTGGTATCACACGTATGTGGTGGAAAAGGACGTTAAACCCCACAACACCCACCCATTGAAGCTTGACCGCCTGTCAGTATCCGCACAGCTCAAATCAGTACTGACTTCTTTTTGTGTCCTGGCCGGCACTGATCATTGACAGAGCAAACCCGAATGTATACATGTACCATCAGTCATAGCGTAAGTCAGTTGCACATGAAGAAAACGAGAACTTGAAACGAATCAGTTAAAGGCAAATCGTAGACGATATTGGTTTAAAGTACCAAGAATATACAAGAAGAGCCGCGAAGCACGTGGTTGCCGGGCGCCAGGTGGAAAGTATGCCCCAGTTATGAAGACAGCCACGCATCGTGCTTGTATGAAGTAAAGGCCAGTTTTTTCAGTACACTCCGTCCTCGTACGATGCCGCCGCCGTCGGGAAAATGCCGCGAAGATTTGTTAGAACGGTTCAAGCTGCCGTAAATTTCCGCTAGGTTTATGTTTAGGATTACTGACTTTCAGATTCTGGTTTTGTTTATCAGTCGTTTGGCCGAACACCGGGGCTCCGAGAAGCTCACGTACTCAGTCAGTGTGTAGCGATTATGTAACTGAAAATTCATACACTTACTCAGTGACTGACAGTGTTAAAAAGTCTTCAGTCACTGCGGAGTAAGATTGAAATCGTTCGCCTTTTTGCCGGTTTTGTCCGAAAGGCAGATCCCTAACTTTCCATGACGCAGTCAAGTCTGTAATTATATGAACCACCCACGAGACTCACGGTAAAGCTGTGGAAAGTTACGATGACCAGACAAAGAGCACAAGCTTCCTAGGTCGGCTGAGACCCAAGTTTCCATGTCGTGCCCAATTTCGCAAGGATTTCCGATTTCGGAGTGTCCTTCCAAATTAGTATAAAGTTGAGGATCTGGGCGGGGAGGAGGATGGGGTGGGTAAGATAATCGCCCATTGCCGGACTGAAAATGTATTAAACAATTGCAACAACAGAAATCAATAGCCCGGCTCGCAAAAGAGTTGGGCCGGGTGAGACTGAATGGTTTGAGTTGAGAAAGTCCAGTTGTCTTAGCTTTAGTCTCGACCAAACCAAATCAGTCTTCGCGCCATGGAGATTATCCGCTGAGAGGTATAATAGATTTATCAAAGCCCAAGGTACGTGTTTGGTTATTGCCTGTAATGACAATGCTCGGGTAGTGAGTTCGAATTCCGGCGGGGGCAAATATTTGTGCTGGCTTTTTCATCGTTGCCCCGTATTTGATATCACCCGTATGTGGTGAAAAGGACGCTAAACCCCAAACACCCACCCACTCACCGCCTGTACTGACTGCGCGGAATCTCGAACTTGTACCGTATCGTAAAAACTGGGTACGACAGTTCCCAGTCGGACCCATTTGCGCATCGGCTAAATGAGTACGGCACCCGATCTGGGGAGCTAACACAAGTGCTGTTCCTTGACATTTTTTCTGTTCTTTAGGAAGCATGCAGATGTTGTTGCAACGTAATCGTCCAAGCCCATATGCCACTGCAGGTTTATTTGTAGATTTTCCGATGTATTTACGCGACGTCTGCCAAGATAAATGCGAACGTCAATGTGTAGGCACGGATGTATCGCTTGGGAAGGCGCAACCAGATGAATGGGCTTCGGTGTTTGGGCGGCGACGTCGGTCACAAGATAACCGATGGCAGAGGTAAGTTCAATGCGTATGTCCGGCATGTGTGTCAGTGTGTGTGTGTGTGTGTGTGTGTGTGTGTGTGTGCGTGCGTGCGTGCGTGTGTGTGTGTGTGTGTGTGTGTGTGTGTGAGAGAGAGAGAGAGAGAGACTCGGAGAGATTGGATCGAAACCGACCAATGAAATGTCTTTCCTCTTTGTCTAGATGAATTACATTTCAGTTTATCTGATCCCAACAGAACTGCTTGACAACCATTCACGAAGGAAGCCGCAGATGTGTGCAACTTACAGGAAGACTGACTGTCCCGAACAGAAACCAGTATTAACTTTGGTTTAACCTACGGCCGCTTTGGATTGAACCTCCTTCGTGCTGCTGAAGACCCCCAATCTCCGACGGACGCAGTGACCTGACCTCACTTGCAGCCTTCCAGTATTGCTGTGAATGTCAAGAACTGGATTCTCAGCTCAGTAAAAAACTATAGTCCTATTCTAATTCTTCTGGCGGCACTGTTCATCGGAGTATTGAGGCGTTCAACGGCACACCCACGGGAATGATTACTTGATCCTAGTGATGACTTGACTGCTGCAGCGCGCTAGACAGTCAGTTTCCAACATAAAGAACATAAGACAGAGAGAGAAGTTGTGCACACGAAGGATTGTTTCACATAGCCCTGGGATGTGGGCCTTACAAGAAACAGAGACCTTTTGAACTCGGTTTTTCTGTGGCTGGCAACGGAAAAAGAAAGGTTTCATCAGTATCGTGCATAGCGGAAAGCTGAAAGCAATCACTGACATGAAAGTCAGAGAGTTTTATAACTGACGAAGCTCAGGGATTTGTTGAAAACACACATTCTCACGGAATAGAGTTCCCACCTGATGGTACGTCCAGTGTATACGAGGACTGAAAAGAAGAGAACTGAAACTTGAAGTGTCCCTGTCACCTGGTCAGTTTAAATTTACTAGAGATCTAGCCATCAGAGAAACAGTACATCAAGGAAAGAATCCCTACTGGCACTAGGGTACACTGAATTCGACACATCTACGCCGACAGCCTATAAGCTCGCCACTCAATACACTTTTACTTCTGTTGTGCACTTCAGGTGCGCCATCATTATCCGAATCTCTAGCTACTGGCACTAGTGGTACACTGAATTCGCAGATCTTCGACAGCCTATAAGCTCGCCACTCATCACTTTTACTTCTGTTGTGCACTTCAGTTGCGCCATCATTATCCGAATCTCTAGCTACTGGCACTAGGGTACACTGAATTCGACAGATCTACGACAGCCTACAAGCTCGCCACTCATCACTTTTACTTCTGTTGTGCACTTCAGTTGCGCCATCATTATCCGAATCTCTAGCTACTGGCACTAGGGTACACTGAATTCGACAGATCTACGACAGCCTATAAGCTCGCCACTCATCACTTTTACTTCTGTTGTGCACTTCAGTTGCGCCATCATTATCCGAATCTCTAGCTACTGGCACTAGGGTACACTGAATTCGACAGATCTACGACAGCCTATAAGCTCGCCACTCATCACTTTTACTTCTGTTGTGCACTTCAGTTGCGCCATCATTATCCGAATCTCTAGCTCTGCTTGTTTTGTGTATTCCGGCATCAGTTTCTGCCTGCACTGAGTGTAACGTCCGCCCGTCAGTCCTGCGTGAAGAAGTGTAATTACCAGTAATTACACAGTGACCAGGCAGCCCTCTACACCTTGACACACACAGCCAGTGACTGACGAGAGAAACTCGTAACAACTTGACCGCCGGACAACGATCAGTCTCCTGATGCAGCCGCAGTTGTTGTGGCCGAAACGTCTCGTGTAGTATGCGACTCGGGGTCCCACTGCTTGTGCTCGTCGGCCTGCTGCTCCTGTCCGTGGCGTTCTCCGATGCCCGCAAGTGCAGAAAGAAAAGTGGCGGGAAAAGATGTCAGCGAAGACAAGAACTGAGGGCCGGCAACAGCACCTCAAGGTCACTCAAGGAAAAAGGAGGTGACAGAAAGGCCGGTCGGAGAAAAGTAGGTAGGACCGTTTTCCCTCTTTTTCTGGTCATAGTAATATTAATGTTCTAAGATATTAATTTTGTAAGCGCTCTGGACAAATGTCTGTTCGCCTGGGGGGATTGTCATTGTTGTCTCTTGTTTGTTTGTGGTTTTTTTTCTTTTGTTGTTGTTGTTGGTGGTTTTTTTCTGCTTTATTGGTATGTGTGTTTTTTCCCGTTGGTTTGATTGGTGCTTATGTTATGTCTATCTTGTATACATATATATGTGCAAAATGTGAAGAAGAAAAAAAAAAAAAGTTCTAAAGTCGGGTTGAAGAAACTTCACTGACTCAGTGTTGTGTGATTCATTGTGGTCACAGTGAACAGTATGCTGCGGATTTGGTTTCTAAGTTTTGGACAGTCGCTTTGAGCATGACTGTCATAACTTGAGAACACCCGCCTCAGTCAGTGACAGCAGAGGATGTTGTTGTTGTTGTTGAATTTCAGAACTGCGCACCGCACTGACCTGACTGCACGCCTGTTGTCAGTTGCGCTGTGCGTTTTGTTGAACTTCAAGCTGTTGTGTTGTGTTGTGTTGTGTTGTGTTGTGTTGTGTTGCGTGTGTTGTGTTGCTTTGTGTGCTGTCACCAGTGCTATCAAGCAGTGCCTTCGGAACCTCACTGAATTCTGCAAATGATTCTCAAAGAATGACATCCGTGTAGGATCTTCGTGAAATGAATGAAAAGGACTAACAAGGGTCGGCAACTGGAAAGTCTGCTGAGTCACTGGCGGACTGAAAACTGAAGAGAAGAATCAAGGCGGATTTTGTTTTTAATGGAGTGGGGGGGGGGGGGGGGGCGTGTTGGGGTTGGGCAGACAATTAGATTTGATCGAATAAAGACATGCAGAATCAGTGGTCGAGATCGAGCAGAAGGGAAATTTCAATCCAGGAGTCAACAGTTTATATCCAAAACCGGCTGGAAACGCAATATAAATCCCTTAGCCATGCAATCTGAGTCGACAACCAAGTCAGTATTTACAGGCACTCCCGCCATTTGAAGTTGTTACATGTACGCCTGATTATACAAGTAAACCGGCATTTAAAAAAAAAAATCATTTTGCCATGTTGACATACTGTCCCGTTTTTTCACTTCGATAAAGCCTAGCTGCAGAAAATATTGTTCGCTACAATTATAGTGAACAGCTTTCTTCTTATTGTTTATCTTTTTTCTTTGTTTGTTTCTTTGTTTGTTCGTTGTTTTAGTTATTGTTTACATGACTTGAAAATGTTTCGTTATTACTTATACCTAGCACGGTCGCACCAAGCACCAAGATGGAGGAGGAAGCCACGAACGACACCCTCCTCATACAGCGGGAATGGGACAGAGGCGTTTTCACGTGCAAGGCCATTGGGCGACCTCGACCAAAAGTTCAATGGAAAAAAGATGGAGCTAATATCCGTGTAAACAAAAACAAGAAAGTAAGTAATCGTGCGCAGAACTTTGAGCTGCTTAGTTATCAAAATAGGCACAGATATTAAAAACTCATGCTTTTTGTGTCTAAACAGTTTTGTGCGGAAAAGACGGATTAGAATTGTGGAAAACTCAAAATCACAGCTCTGATTCCTAGACGAGCAGATATTGTATGGCGTAAATTGGTACGGTGTATGAAACACTGTAGCAGTATGGCCCTCTAAAGCGTTTGCGAGTCTAGTGGATTGCGTATGCTCCATTTGCCTCGAACATTCTGTTAAACTGCTTAAACTGCTGATTGGACAAAAGTGTCCCAGACTGCTTAAGCCAATCCGGTAGCGTGCTGGAAACTACTGTTTGTCACGACGAGACGAAAACCGTGCTTCCCCTGTGACGCGCTGTTCTCAAATTTATGCGTCATGTGCGTACAAATACGCACACCTGTGCGTAATCGGGAACACTGGTTTGTCCGTTCGTTCCTCTCGCTTTCCCCTTGAAGGGAGACAAAGTTCTATCAGTCACTTTCGTTATCAATTTGTAATTTATTGGAAGAGGATCAGGGGAGGTTTGCTTCCTGTAGACTATAGAGTTTCGGGGAGCATCCCTTCAGATTCCTTTGTTGTCGCTTATCCATGGTGTTTTGTTCTGTGTTGCCAACAGTTTAGCAAAAGCAGTGGAAACTACATATCAAAAAAGTTACGATCGGCGACAGTGGTAACTACACCTGTGTGATCACCAATGACCAGGGTCAGCTACGCTGGACATACACGCTTAGAGTATTAGGTATTTCGTTTGTGTGTCGTTGTCAGTTGTTTTGTTGGTGGTAGTGGTAGTGTGGACGGTGGTAGTCGACGGTGGTGGTGGTGCCATGTTTAAGTCGTCGTGATCGTTGTTACGGTTGTTTTACTAGGTGTTTCTTTGTTGCAACAAAGTTTGTATATCGCGCCGATATTGCACAGCTAAGTGTCCCAGTAAACAGTACCATACAAGTACATTCAATTCAGAGTATGTTTGCTTTTTTTTTTTTTAAATCCTATCTGATTCACTTGGTCCAATTTGCTTTTGTGCTTCGACGGCTGGTTTATTTGAAACTGGAGGCAGACAGGTTGGTTAGCTGGGGTTTAACGTCCCGCACAGTATGATTGGATGCGGCCCTAATGGGCAGCTTATGGGGGAAGGGACAGCTACCCTAACTGAACAGTCCAGCTGAACACGATTCAGTCCAGTCAGACTGCCAGGCCTTTCACTTGATTGTCTCTGTGACTGTGCTGGACCAGTTACACAAACAGATCCACTTTACACAATCAAAGGAAAGATGTCACAAAAATTTCGACCCTCTACGTACATGCTTCATTTTATAGGAGGAGAGAATCAGTGGTCCACCTTCCAAGTAGGAAGACGGTCTGGACAAAGAGAACACCACCACTGAGACAAGACAAACAACAGGCGATTGTCTCTTTTGAGGCAGACAGTGTCCGTGGTTATACCGTATTATACGCACACGTCCCGGAATACAGTGACGGCGTACTAATCAGAGTGAACCCAGTATGCATTTCAGTATCAGCCGGATATTTGTTTTAGCGATATACTGTACGTCAGCACATTTTTTATAGAAAAAAAAAATCATTATCTGCAGATCCTCCAGTTGGTGATAAGCTTAAAGGGCATACGGTTACAGTTGATTGACTTATCGCTGCTGCTTAGCGTGCAGACGTTAGTTGAGATACTGCAAATGTGAGGCACTAAGCGATCAATCAGTCACGCCCACGTCTTGCGTCGACTCGGCCAGCAGTTTACAGGCAGATAACTAGCATCCACATACAGACCCGTTTCCCCGAGGAAGGGATGCAGGTGTTGCTGATAAAGGTACATGTATTTCAAATCCTGACACCATGGTTTGGAAATCCCTCGATGTGCAGTTCTAGAGCTGTCTGTCTGAATGACGCGAATGAGAGGGCAAACCTCTATTTCTATCCGGGCGGGATTTTTACGGTATTTTTCATCAGTGTATGTTTTTCAAACCTAAACCACCACTGAGAGAAACAGCTCCATGGCGCAGTTTGCTCTCCCCCCCCCCACCCCCACTTCCCCCCACCCGCACAACTTTTGGGTCAGAATTCAAACACTTCGTTGACTCAGGTTACAGGGCCGCACGAGATTGGAAGAGCTAGAACATACGTCCAACATGCTTAAAACAAGTTACAATGTTTGTTTCCACCATGATCAAATGGAGAAGAATTGCTTCAAAGGGATGGCTAAATTGAGTGTTTGGTTTGTGGTAAAAGAAACATAAGTGTTAGGTTCGCTTCAATACGACAGCCGAAACCAAATTTAATGCAAAATATCACTACATGTTCATGAAGTAGTTGGCAAAGAAAGGGACATGTCCTTTGGAAGGCATTCAAAACCTTTGGTTTTGTTCTGTTGTGTTGTGGTCATACCTCTTCATTCTGTGGAAGAACAGCAAGGTCGCCGAAGTTTCACCAATCGAGCAGAATCGTACGTTTCAAACGAAGGCGCCATTTGAGCTTCTGAACAGCTCCAGCTTCTTCCAATAACTTGAGTGGCGTCTGTCGAAAGCTCCGAAACCACGTCACCCATTCGTGCCGCCGCGTGCGTTTTTCCGGTGTTCAGTGTCCGTAACTTGAAAGTCTTTCTTTGGTTTGACTCGAGCGCTTTCATTGTTTTAAAAATATTTTTCCAACACGCTGGTCGTGTTGTATACTTCGCTGATGTAGGCTCTAAAATGTGAGTCCTTTCTCGGTCATTTGTTCGTCTGCAATCGAGCTTTGGCGGGTCGTGCGCAAAACTGGGTCAGCGCCAATGCTGCCTGGGACGGCCAGGTGGAGACAGTACTAGCGAAGCGGTACTCTGTACCTCTTTGACATCCAACTGAGACAGACAGACAGACAGACAGACAGACAGATAGATAGATAGATAGATAAAATTAAGTGGATTGTCCTTTTATTAAAATTGTTGCCATCATAGTAACAATATGCAACACTTCATCCACAAAGACTGGAAACACTAGCTGTAATATCTAATTTCAAAACCTGGCCGAAAAAAAATACTGGCTTAGGTAGATTTAAAATAAGGATTCGCGAAACAAAAGAAAAAAAGATACGGAGGGAAGTTCGGCCGTCTCACACAGTGTAATCTCCCAAACGGATGGGTTGATAAGTTTGACCATACACTAGTAACATTAGGCCTACAATTTTTCTGGCCCTGTTACATTTTTATTGTGTGTGTTACTGCAGTGTACTCGTAGTGTCACTTTGTTTGTTTGTTTGTTTGTTTGTAAGCCCTAACGATTCGCATGCCATGTTAAGACCATGCTTCTTTTACTTTGTTTTACTCATTTATTTATTTATTTACTAAAAAAAATTATGTTTGTTTTGCTTCTTAGAAAACCAGCCGATTTCCCATATCAACATTATAGAGCGACCAAAGAATAAAACAGCCCACGTGGGGGACACGGTGTTGTTCATGTGCCGTTCCGATACGTGGCCTCCTCCGCGGGTGTGTACTGGGCCCGCAAGACCCAACAAGAACAAACTTGTGCTGGAGATCGTATCTGTCAAAGGGGTTAGTCAAAGAGATTTCCTCTCTCTCTCTCTCTCTCTCTCTCTCTCACACACACACACACACACACACACACACACACACACACACACCTGGCACACACACACACACACACCTGGCACACACACACACACACACCTGGCACACACACACACACACACACACACACACACACACACACACACACACACTCACACACCTGGCACACACACACACACACACACACCTGGCACACACACACACACACACACACACACCTGGCGCACACACACACACACACCTGGCACACACACACACACACACACACACACACACACACACCTGGCACACACACACACACACACACACACACACACACACACACACACACACACACTCACACACCTGGCACACACACACACACACACCTGGCACACACACACACACACACACACACACACACACACACACACACACACACACACACACGTTATGGAATAACCTCCCATTGTTGTTCTGTCTACGTACTCCCCTTATATTTTTAAAAGCTAAATTTATCATTATTTTTCCACAGATTGGCCTTTAACCATTCGTTTATTACTTTTCTTATACTTCTTCATGCGTCCTAATATTGGCATGTTCTATACTTCCATTACTTATGTTAATGTTTTCCTGCTCAGTGTGTTACCCCCTGTGCCGTATTGGGTGTCACGCGTTGTAGCTATGCTGTGTATGTGAGTTACTGTAGGCATTGCATGTGGCGTAATGCTGTGTATGTAATGCTGTGTGTGTGTGTGTGTGTGTGTGTGTGTGTGTGTGTGTGTGTGTGTGTGTGTGATGTGTGTGGCAGAGACAGATGGTAAGAGAGACCTGTGCGTCTATGTTCTCATCCTTGGAAAATAAAGTTTCAGTCAGTCAGTCTCTCTCTCTCTCTCTCTCTCTCTCTCTCTCTCTCTCTCTCTGGAATTATAACTAGTACAAACACCAAACTCAGCACAATGGTAGTTGGTGAGAAGGGCTTTCTAAACATATCCTTTTCAATGATCTTCGTCAAAGGTCAAGATCACAAAGTCATGGTGAATGTTCCAAAACAACATTTTTTTTTTTTTTTGGTCTGTTTCTCGGCAACCACAAACGCCAGGCAGTCCACAATGAACACAATGACAATGACAAATGACAATAATCTGTCTTTTCCAACGGTAGAAGTTTTGGCAGAAATACCATGTTCGAACTTGCTGTTGCTAAATTACGAGAATATGAGCCAAGGAAAAACAATTTATAAGTTATAAGAATAAACGGGAATGGGGGGAAATCAAGTTAGTATGAAAAGTTTTCAAATATACAGGTATGGTGGGTGGAAGTTTCGGAAATTAACATTTTGACAGAATATTAGCCTTATCTGCATTAAAAGTTGGTAAGAATGCCTTTTTGAGTGACCGCTAGTGAAGGTCAAGGTCACACGTGAGCCATTAGGGCTGTGCCGTGCTAGTCCTTTTCTGTTTTTGTTTTTATACACTTTATTTGTCTTCGATACAGTGATTCCATGGTAAATCCTTTTTGTCCGTCAAATGCGTGTATTGTATTGTATTGTATTGTATTGTATTGTATTGTATTGTATTGTATTGTATTGTATTGTATTGTATTGTATTGTATACGGGCCTTCGGAATTCCCCAATTTCCGCGCGCGAGATTTCGGGACTGCTGCCCTCTTTGTCTCTACTAAACGTTCAGAGATGTATCGAGACTTGGGGCCCTGACGCACGTGCACTTGTAACACGGTTTGTAATTCCGAAGGCCAGTATTGTATTGTTTTGTGTGGTATCCACGTAGCTGCACTGGTAATATATATATATATATATGTTTAAAAAAAAAAATAAGTCGAGCCATCCGACTCCCTTCTGGGCCCGTATGTAATAGTCGATGTTAGGACTTTTAGCCCTGGGTTAGAGTCTAACCTCGAACTAAACTAGCTCTAGGGTTATATTTTCTGTTGAAGCGGGCCCATTCCAGCAAGGTACCTATGCCTTTAAAGAAGGATTTTTTCTTCCTTTCTTCGCTTCCTTTTTTTTTTTAATTTAATTTTGCTTTTGGGTTTCTTTTGTCCTAGTCTGGGTTAGTCGCGTAGACGTGGGTTAAATTAACCTCGACTTTTACATACGGGCCCAGAGAAATGGAAATTCCAAGCAGGATAAGTCTTGTACCACGTGACGTGTGTCAGTCCAGAACCTCACAGTGATTACTTGTGTTCCGCCAATTACAGTTGGAGAACAACACACTGGCCGAAGTGCTGACTCTGCACAACGTGAGCAAGGCCGACGCTGGCGAGTACACGTGCTACATTGGCAATGATGACCACAACCTTCAGTTTACCGCAACACTCACTGTCATCGAAGAGGGTGAGGCTGTTAATTAACACTGATGTAGCCCACAGGCCCGTATATTCACGCCCTCTGATTCCCCATAGCAACCCGGCCATCTGATTTCTTAAAGTGTGTCGAGCAAATCGAGGGTGGGTGGGTGGGTGTTTGGGGGTTTAACGTCCTTTTCCACCACATACGGGTGATATCAAAGACGGGGCAACGATGAAAAAGCCAGCACAAATACTTGGCCCCAGCCGGGATACGAACTCACGACCCGAGCATTAGAAGTACAGCGCTCTACCATTCGGCCGCCCCAGCTCCCCAAGTAAATCGAGGGTTCCCTACCATCGATACAGATACAAAGAAGAGAGATAGGAAGTTTTGGCAGGAAACACTCACACTAAGCCAAATTTAAATCCAAATTAAATATGACTTCGTTCTGCTGCTGACACTCGGAAACTCCGTGTCCCTCATGTCAAGACAAAGACCTTTGGCCGGTCAGCGTAGTTATTCATACCAGGGGTCCGACTTGTTGGAATGATCTCCCAGTTTCGATCAGATATGCAGACACAAAACGATCTTTCAAAACAAATATGAAAACCCACCTCTTCACAGCCTTCAACCAATAACTGTTGTTACGTATCGACTGAGATTCGAACCCGGTAGCTTAGGACAGACAATTTTCAAGTGCGTTTGTATTAATCCAAGCGCTTGCCGTGCACTTTTTCGTACATTGGACATGGTTTGGTTGCCAGATGTTACCGTCTGCAATCCCCTCCTCCCCCCCCCCTTTCCCCCGCTCCTCCCACGTGTGAACTGGATGGGCAAAAAAATGCCTACACGTTAAACGTCTTGAGTCTCTTTTCAAACTGTAGGTGAAAGTCTACCGTTCGAGCCAAAGTGCGCGCTGCATATCCGGCGCCAGATTCTGGTGGACAACACGTTCGGCTGCCAGACGAAACAGCCTGTGGAGATCACGTACTGCATGGGATCGTGCGGCCGCAGCTACTGGATCCCCACCATGATCACTACCGACGACACGGCCATGCAAGTGCGTCTACCTTTTTTTTGTGTCCCAACCCTTAACTCTTTTCCAGCTCCAGTGGCGTTCCTCCGTGGTCATGGGTGGAATCCACGGAGGGCTCGGAAGCTGGGACAATTTTTTTTATATATTATGCATGATGATGGAGATGAGGATGATGGTAAGATGATGCTATGGAGGTCCGTGTGGTTTGGGATTGCGAGACAAGGCCGCATTCCACGCTTCCTGTCATAAAATATCCCGGCGTTAACCAGGCCCGGGAACGACGGCACCTACGGCGCCGGCCGTGTAATCATCCACATCATAAGACGTGTCATACCAAGGGAAGCACCCCCAAAGTCGCACCCGTGATGTGGGTGAATCTCGGCTGTGTGGCAACAGCCTCCCCACTGGGCCCATAGCACACCCGCTCTGGGTAGGAGCCGACGTAGGTAGGAAAAATCCCGCTTGCCTCGGCTGGGACTCGAACCCGGGTCTCCCGGTCCACGGTCCGAAGTGCTGACCACTACACTACGGGGGCCGATGTCTATGGGTTTTTCGATGTTTGAGCGTAGCCGCTCTCTCCTCTCAGTCGTAAGAAGTGATTGCTTATGTTGGTGGTTGGTCACTTCTTTCTTTACAGTGTAATGATAAGCAAAATTGAAATCACTTCTCACGCTTGGTTGAGAGATACGTGTCTTTGAGTCAGTGTGCAGTACGTAATTTTTAAGCTTTTAGAAAGGACCCTGTGTTGGGATTTCAAAGTTATAGATAATTCATGAGCGGATGCCTACACTTCGACCGTTTTTACTGGGCCTGTAGTTGGGGTTTTCTTTGTGGGTTTGGTTTTTGTTTGTTTGGTTGGTTGGTTGGTTTTGTCAGTTGTTGTTTAACTTTTTCCCCTATTTTTACGGAGTTCAGATATGAATGTTGCTAGTATCCACTTAAGTCTATGCGTTGGCTACTTTCCCAGTGCCAGAACTAAGTTAAAGCTAGCTATGCATGGTTCATCTACTCTTCCGAATTGAAAACCTGGACTGGATTCGGTATTCATGCATTAAAAGGATTGTTTTGCAGGCAAACCACTTGAATCAGACGTGTCAGTGCTGTGTGGGATTGGTGCAGAGCATACGCATCGTACAGCTGCAGTGTCCATCCGGCCAATCGAAAAGGGGCTTTTTCCAAATTCTCGGGGATTGCGAGTGTAGGAGTTGCTCCCTACATGAAAGTAATTATTATACCTCAGTTCAGAGTGCGTGCGTACGTGTGTGTGTGTGTGTGTGTGTGTGTGTGTGTGTGTGTGTGTGTGTGTGTGTCCATCACGGCCGCCGTGCTTTCCAAATACGGGGAGGGGGCGTGGTGTCCACCAAGGCCGTCCTTTCCAAATACAGGGAAGGGGTGTGGTGTCCACCAAGGCCGTCCTTTCCAAATACGGGGAGGGGGTGTGGTGTCCATCAAGGCCGTCCTTTCCAAATACGGGGAGGGGGTGTGGTGTCCATCAAAGCCGTCCTTTCCAAATACGGGGAAGGGGTGTGGTGTCCATCAAGGCCGTCCTTTCCAAAACGGGGAGGGGGTGTGGTGCCCACCAAAGCCGTTCTTTCCAAATACGGGGAGGGGGGTGGTGGCCACCAAAGCCGTCCTTTCCAAATACGGGGAGGGGATGTGGTGTCCATCAAGGCCGTCCTTTCCAAATACGGGGAGGGGGTTGGGGTGGGAAGGCCGTGACTGGAGTGAGGAGAGCTGTGGAGAACTGAGGGGGTGCGGGGGGTTGGAGGTTGGGTAGGAGGGAGCACTATGGCACTATATAAGAATAGGATCAGTACCAAGGAACCTTAGTGTCTGAGGCCTCCGACTGACGCACTTTATTCGAATCCCCAATCACAACGTCACATTAGCATTATTACATTCGGCATGTGCATGTTACGTAATAATGTTAATACATCTTACACCACACACTGACGTTTCAGAACTATTCAGTGAACTTGAACTTTTTTTTTTTCTTTTTTTTTCAGCTGAAATGAAACGACAGTCGGTCTCACTTCCACCCTGACCAGCCGGCTACGCAAGCGTATGTAAATTAGTGTAAATAGAGCCGGAACATCACCAACGGTGCCACTTGAAAAGACAGCGGTGGACTCAAACGGGAGGGTTCAGCCAGTATGCCGATATTGTGGAAATAGGGGAAAAGATGACACTGGTTTGTATGTCCCTAGTGGGACTTCACCGTTTTTTCCTCATCAGTTAAAGGCACTGTTGCCATCATTGCTAGGGTTTATGTAGGGAGACTTCCGTTTTGGAACTGTTGCGCGTGTGACTGCGCCTGTAAGCTCGAAAATTTATAGCCTTATAGACTAGTAGAACCCTGTATGCAACACGCTGGCGTTTGATGGCCGTGAAGATGAGGAAAAAAACCCCAGTCGTCCGCCCGAAACTACAAGGTCGAGTGTCGTATATGACCCTGTCACCCGCTACTGCGTTTTGCCTTCAAATCCTGTGAGAAACTGTCGCTGTGAATATGTCTATTTGGTGCGATTCTAGGCACCACGGTAATAGCTCAGCAAAACGATCTTTGAGTCTAGATAATGTACACATTGGGAGATACGCCTTTCAAGTTGTAGATATTGTGTTTTCTATTTGTCACCATTTCACGTTGTTACATTACTGCTGCTGCATGTCGCCGACTCAGTTTGACTTTGTGTCAGTGTAGCGCTGAAAGTTACCCAATTCCTTGCATTTCTTTGCCCAAAATATTGTCTTTCTTATTTCTCGTCTGTCTGTTGACTCAGTGATTCAACAATTATTGACTTGAGCAATAAGATCCTCAACTCTGAACTGTGGACAAGGTTTTTTTTAGAAGTAATCTTCAAATTCTCTCACTCACGAGTCAGTCATGCCACGTTACTGAACCGACTCCTTCACTATTCGCGTCACATAAAACCTTCCTTTGGCTGCGTGCCAGCCTATGAAATGCTGCCACTGTGCAGGTGGCGAAGTGGTACGATGGTATCCACTGCCAAAGGAGCTTAGGGCGATTTGTGAGTCTAGAATTCTAGGACAATTGGCCGTTAACCTGTGTCAGAGGTTGACCTTGTTAATTCTGAATCCAATCGTTGTAAACGGAGAAAGGCAACCTGCAAGTTTTGTATGTACATATACAACAGCGCATTGAGCGAGGTGAATGATGTATTTGCTATGCTTGTAAATAAAGTCTGCTCTGTATGCTTGACGATTTGGGTGGTTTTGTTTCACTGACAACCTGAAACAGGATCATGCGTACAACTGAACTTTGAGGCAGAAATATTTTATTTCAGCTAAAATGTCCTTTTTGCTGGCACATGTTCCACATATAAATGTTCCACAATAAAAACAATGCGTTCAAATCAAATGATCGCAATGAAGTAAAAACGAAACACAGATGGCATGTATGTGTGAAAGAGACACAGAGACAGAGTGAAGAAACCCTGAAGAGATATGATTACTATTTCCCATGCATCCCCTACTTTATGCCTACCAGGCCCTGATACACGAATCCCTTGACTTGCATAAAGGAATACACTAACACATAAGCTTACTAACTCTTCTTCAAAGAATAATAATAATAATAATGAGGATTCCTATAGCGCCAATCTCCAAAGCGGGGGCTCTAGGCGCTTTACGAAGAAGAAAAAGAAAGTACCAGACTGGTCGTAGATTTTCCCTACGGAGGGCATATCTATGTAATTTGAACACGCTGAAGAAAATGAACAGCGTCTATACAAGAACAAACTTTCTGTTTCAAACAAGTGAAGCAAGTAAACCATGGTAACATTGAAGAAACTTGTACAAATAAATTTGTACTGTATCAAAACTTACGACAGTACATGCTTTCGAAGATCACTCTCAGCAAAATGCAACCAACGAATCAGTCAGTGTTTTAACCCGTTACCTTCCAGATTGCCTGGTGCATTGCACATACAGCGCAAGCTTGTCTCACATCACACAGCGGAAGCGTTAAGATGTATTCGGGTAATCTCTTGTAAGTCTAAAATCACTGTTGACAAACAAAAATAATTGTTCACTGTCTCAACCCCTTTCTCCCCAACATTGCCTGGTGCATTGCACATCTCGGCAAAAGCATCAGTAAAATGTGTGCAGCTGGATTTATTAATACACCAGAAAACCGCTAGAAGAATCACAAAAGTTACAGAAGATACAAAGGCAAAATACAGATGGCTCTCACAGTACAGCTGCCGGTTACTGAAGATACACTAAGTACGCTTGCTATTGCACTGTGCTCTACGTTTCCGATATATGTCCCTTCATCACACATGATGTCCAGAAACACACAATGTAACACAAACATGCGCAAAAAAAAGAAAAAAAAAAGAAAAAAAAAAGTAATGTAAGCACACTCTCGCTTCATGTTTTTAATGCATCAACTCCTCCCAAAACGCAACAAACATAACACAGGTAAAAAAAGCACAAGAAAACAGTCCAACATTATCAGCTAGGCTCGTTGAAACAAGTACAAGTAGGCGAGGTCCCGGGGCGGGTGCTCCGACTGGGCCACCTTCTCGTCATTGTAGATGACCCAGCGATTGTCGCGGAGGATGTGGCAGACGTAGTGACCCACGCTTGTTGATGTGCCCATGTGAGAGATGAAAGCCACCAGTTTGTAGTCTACAACAAAGAAAAAAGTTTTTTTTTAAATATACACAAATATACATAATTTCAGTAATGATGACATGAACACACAGTCAAACTTGCTGCATACACAAGGCTAAAAAAGAAAGAAAAAAAAGTTGCTACAAACACACAAACACTTACGTCCTGAGCCATCCCGGAACTTCTGAGGTGATGAACCTTCCTGTGTTTCCATGGGAACGGTGTCAGGCTGATCCAGCTCATCAGCATGACTGAAGATCCAATCGGCGGCTCGTTCCACATTGTTGTCCTGAAAACAGAAAACCGATTAACTCCAATGTGACACACCCTGAATGACGACACTTTTTGATAATAGAATAAGGACATGAAGGCTGGTACCCTGGGCTGCCTAGGCCCTAAATGGGTGGTGAAACAAAACTTGTTCAAAAATTGAACACTTCTTTTCTTTTTGTGTTAAGGTTTTGCTTATTTCGGGATTATAAAAATGCAGAATTCTACCCCCAATGGCATAAAGTGTCGCCGATGCACACACTAACCGTGGCTTTGAGAGCTTTAATGGCCTGAGCTGGCGAGAATCCCATTGAGGCGATCATTGCCACTGCCTCCTCGTTTGGCACAAACTCCGAAGGCTTGGCAGCACCTCTGCCTGGCTGCACAAATGGGTCTGCAAAATCTGCAAGAAACAATCACAAAGTTTCAATGCTTGAAGGTTTTAAAAATCCTGAGAAAATAACAACAACAACAACAACACAAAAGCATGCATACATTTGCAAAGTATTCCAGACATGTCAAAGCCAAACATTTGCCTGATTAGGTCAGTATGTATGTAAGTTCGGTGAAGTCAAGAATGTTCCTTGTTGACCCTGTGTGCGTGTGTGTGTGTGTGTGTGTGTGTGTGTGTGTGTGCGTGTGTGTGTGTGAGAGAGAGAGAGAATCACCTGCATCGCCCATGTGTTCCATGACCCAGTTCATGGCCGGCTCAATGCCTGAACTCTTTGTGTGAAACACAGCCTTCTTGCAGCCTTCTGGTGCAAAACCCATCTCCACCAGCTGGCCAACGATGGCACCATCAATCTTCACATCTGCAATGGACACACACAGGCGCTGTCAGTTTACAATCAAGAAAACCCACATTCCGGGCTAACCTTCGTCAGGCGGTGTGTTCAGTACACATCATATGGAAAGGACGATGTGGCTCTGCGCCAACAGAGCAAAGGACTGGTCTTCAGTTTTAAATAAGCCTACGTGCAAAACAGTTTGAAGAATGCCTAGAGCTAGAAAGCATACTTATCAACAATTAAGGAGACATCTGCATGAATATGCAAGTGTGGGTCAGCTGAGACCCACAACACCCGCAAAGGTTACCGGTACCCCAAATGAACGATCTTTAGTCTGCAGTATGTGACTTTGAGCAAGGACTAACTAGTAACACATCTCTTCAAATAAAATTACAGTAAAACCCGCAACGTCATCTTGCTCAGCCTACCTGGTTCCTGGGGACATTCAGCAGGTAACTCCTCTTCCCCTGGTTGCTTCCCCTTGCCTCTCAGCTGTGATAGGTCTAGTTCATCAGGGACATCGACAGACACATCTGTAGTCACACCAAAAACAGCAAATTAAAAATAACTTCCAGAACTACTGACAGCAGAAACAATGCAAAGTAGGCTCGTCGCTACTATGAAGATTGCCATAGCCCCACACCTGTATCATCGTGGCATACATCATGACTAATTCAGTAAATGAGAGTTGCTTGCATTTGGGCAGCGTTCCAAAACCAGATTCCATTTCAATGAAAAAGGCTTCAGTTTCTCTGTGTGTGTGTGTGTGTGTGTGTGTGTGTGTGTGTGTGTGTGTGTGTGTGTGTGTGTGTGTGTGTGTGAGTTGGCACACCAGCATGGCCATTCATGTCAAACCAGTCCAAGGAACTGTTACAAAACCAGAATCAAACCTGAACATACGAAAGTACTCACCAAGTTTCTTGGGAGTCCAGTCTTCCCCTATTGTGAACTTCTTCAGCTGAATCACCAGGTAATCTGGGAAAGTTGCTAATCGTGTGGTTCTGGAACGACAGAAACATCAAAGTCAATGACTACAACCGGTTGATAAGTAACATAATCAACTAAACTAAATGACCGCTCACTCACTGAATCACCAAATTCATTCTGATTTGGATTTCATGTATCTTTTAGACAGGCACAGGGTAAGAAAACACACCTGTTACAAAGATTACAAAAACATTACAACTCAATGCAGAAAATGTCATAAGCACAGAAATAAGTTAGTTATTTAGGGCTTTACGCCACACAAACTACAAAGACTATTTCACGGCTAGCACAGAACTAAGATGCTAGATACTAACATAGAGATTTATACCAATGAATGAGCAAAAAACAAGAAAAAAAAAAGAAAAAGGAGAACGAGACTGACTTGTGTGCTTGCGTTTTTCCTTGCACAGCAGTACTGTAGAAATCATCCACAACTTCCACGGATGCAAATGTGTTGATGCACTCCAAGAGTGGGATCTTTGGACGGACCAGCTCTTTCGGATCTCTGCATAGAAAGACAGATATTCACTTGATATGGGGAGCTAGAATCAGACTGACCTTATCAGTGGCCCTTCAAAACAAGGAACAAAGAAGGCAAAACTGAACAGGAAATGAAAAGTAAAAAAACACCGAAGAATGCTTTATATGCAATACTAAGTTAGTTAGTTATTTAGGGCTTAACGCCGTGCAAGCAACAGAGGCTAATTCGCGGCTCATGAAAGTCCCTTTTCCTGCCAGGTCCTATAAAACATAAAAATTCCCGCATTAAAACAAGATGTAAATAAATATTAAAAATCTATCGGGTCTAAAATGCAATACTAAACAAGAAATACCCCTGAGTTGACAAAAGCATGCCCATGCTACAAACAACACACAAGACTACACATAGAAAGTATCAACCCTTTTCTTTTTCCCCTCCACTAAGCCTAAATGACAATATCAATAATGCTGCTTACATCTTTTGCCCTTTCGACTCAAGATCTTGTTTCTTGGCTTCAAAGGCAGCCACTTCAGCTGCAAGAAAAACAACAGAGGAAATTGTTCAGTTAAGACATCACTATGCCGAAGAAGAAGGCAAAATGCTTTCACAAACCCAAGTTATGACTTGTGAAACTTGGAGCCTGACAAAGTAACTGTTTCTCCAAAAAAAAAAAAAAAAAAAAAGTCACACAAAACGTTCTTTTATTTGCTTTAATTTAGTTTAAAGAAGAAAAAAAACAAAGTTTCATAACGGAGTCAAAGACAAAAAAAGAGAGACAGAATGAGAGAGAGAGTGACATAGGGAGAATGAGAGGGACTCCAATGCTACTGAAAGATCAGCAAAAGAAGGTGAAACACACACACACACACACACACACACACACACACACACACACACACACACACACACACACACACACACACACACACACACCCACCCCTACCTTTGTTAATGGCAGCATCAAGAGGAATGGGAAGAGGTAAAATGAAGTCCTCTCGGGTCGAGTATTTAACCTTGCCTGACCTTGCACACTGTACCCTTTCTTCTACCTGGTACCTGAGGCTGTCTGCTGGATTTTCCGAACTGCGACTTGTTCGCTGGGAAAACAAACAAGAAAAAGATTTAACAAAGATGGAAACAAAGACAACGCGTACATTTCGAAGTCCTCTTTTAAAAAAGTACAACCCTCCAAATCATGCAAATCGTAAAAACCAATGTTCCATGCTCCAGGGGGAGAGAGAGAGAGAGAGAGGGAGTGAGCAAGAGAGAGAGAGAATTTCTGTAAGTACCTCAACAACGGATATAAGATGCAACAAGAACTCCTGAGCATCCTGCTGCCTCTTTGTAGAGAACTCTGGGTGGCCGCGACCAATCAGCGACTTGAATATCTGAGGCCGAATACCTGTTGGGGGCTAGAAGGGTGAAAGATAAATCAACCAGCAAACAGATCACACACCTGGATGGCAATCAGGAATTTACAAACATGCGTGGAAACAACAGCAGAAAAATGAGACAGCCCTTTTTTGGGGGGGTCTAAACAATAGCAAAAAAGCACACCAGTAACATGTTAAAGCGGCACCTGGCTGGATGAGCAACTTCCACTGTGTCAGTGGTCCTCCCAAAGTGTATGTTAGAGCTGTGTAAATTTGTAATGTTGCCAACGACCACTGTGTCAAAACTGTGTCAGTGGTCCTCCCAAAGTGTATGTTAGAGCTGTGTAAATTTGTAATGTTGCCAACGACCACTGTGTCAAAACTGTGTCAGTGGTCCTCCCAAAGTGTATGTTAGAGCTGTGTAAATTTGTAATGTTGCCAACGACCACTGTGTCAAAACTGTGTCAGTGGTCCTCCCAAAGTGTATGTTAGAGCTGTGTAAATTTGTAATGTTGCCAACTTCCACTGTGTCCAAACTGTGTCAGTGGTCCTCCCAAAGTGTATGTTAGAGCTGTGTAAATTTGTAATGTTGCCAACGACCACTGTGTCAAAACTGTGTCAGTGGTCCTCCCAAAGTGTATGTTAGAGCTGTGTAAATTTGTAATGTTGCCAACTTCCACTGTGTCAAAACTGTGTCAGTGGTCCTCCCAAAGTGTATGTTAGAGCTGTGTAAATTTGTAATGTTGCCAACGACCACGTGCAAGATGCACTAAGACATCCACTTGGCCGTAGCTATGGTGCCTTTCATACAACCGTACCACTTCACTCACAAGTGAAGCGGGTAGCAAGTGCGTGTTTTGGCTGAGGTTTTGTCTCGTATCTTAGCAACAACAGCCCCCAAAATGGTTTATAGTTTTGCAATGGTACCATGCTCTTGTCACCGTTATAAGCCTAGGTCAGTATGTGAGCTTTAAAGACCGGCAGGATGTCTCTTTAATTAATCGCTGTATCAAGGAAAGTGTCTAAAACTAATAAGTATGGCGAGTGTTCTAGCTGTGCCATTTTCTTGCCTTAAATAATTTAATGCAAGATTGTATACAACAAAGAAACTACAGCTCTTGAAGGTGGCTAACTAAAAAAGAATGAATGAATCAGCAAGTCTTGGTTTGTATACTTTTTTGTCCTTCAGATTTCCATACCTCACTGAGTGACTGGACAATACAATTACTATTTTACACAATTAATACAGTGTTTCAAACCCCTTACTCCCCTCCCCAATCTTCGCGCTCAAGACACAGACAAACACAGACACATACGCAAATGCAAGCCTACAGGAGTAAGAATCTACGATGATGGATGGCGATGGGTGACAGAGACAGAGACACAAAGACACAAACGTACAGGTATGAAATCACCAGCACTTTCCGGGGGAGGTTTGGAGTAGTCTCCTGACAGGAGCCCGTGTCCCAGCTTTGCCCTGCACACAAATGACGCACTAGCTTACAACCAAAGAAACAGTCACAAGCTTTCTCAGATGTGTTCTACTATCAAGGTGCAACTGAAGTACAAGCAACTCAAAATTTCCAAATAGGTTATCCTGATTAGTTGTTTCAACCCTGTCCATGCACTTCTCACAGACAATACTACCACACAGCAAACCATTCCAACAAAATGACAAAACCACCACCACAAAAAAACAAAACAAAAACTGACAACTAGTACAAATCAAAGGGAGGATTCGGACTGCACTAATCAGATATAAATACAATGTAAGCATTAACTTGGACACGGGTGGGTGGGTGGGTGTTTAGGGGTTTAACGTCCTTTTCCAC
Source organism: Batillaria attramentaria (assembly GCA_018292915.2). NCBI lineage: Eukaryota > Metazoa > Mollusca > Gastropoda > Batillariidae > Batillaria > Batillaria attramentaria. The sequence continues at coordinate 589,141 of JACVVK020000161.1, read as the reverse complement.
CACATAGGGTGATATCAAAGACGGGGCAACGATGAAAAAGCCAGCACAAATATTTGGCCCCAGCCGGGATCGAACTCACGACCCGAGCATTAGAATAACTTGGACACAATTTCCTGCCATGGGGAATGATTTACCTGCAGGCAAGTTCAGAAGACAAATGCTACATGTACAAGCACTCACATTTGAACAGTGAAGTCGCTGGTGGGATCAGTCGAGCAGTTTGAAAAGATATCCTGCATCTTAGCAACATATCTGAAAGAAGAGACAGTGTAGGGTATACAAATTCCTATCTCTGAGTAAGAGGTAAATTAAATCTCAGTGTTGTGAAGTCTTGCTGACTAATACCAATTTAGTTTCAGAGCAGTTAGTTAAAATCTCATGTATTAGTCATGCTAATAGTATGACCAAGATCCACTGACTAAAAAACAATTTAGATCTAGCAATCTTCAAAAGCCATGTAAACATCCGGTTTGTCATCACTGTAGGTAGTCAGATGTCTTCAAGAAGCCGGCAACAAACTCCTGTAGAGCTGTGCAAAGTTACCAGATCATAGCAGGGACTTTGTCAACCATAAAGCAGACTTTACACAGATTCCACACACACACACTCAAAAACCGCGCCAAATTATACAAAGAACCTGACAAAGGATTTCCTCCATGATCACAGACTGTAATCAAGACTTGGAGGGACCCGTGACAGGTACCACTGTCTCTCACCTGCGCTGGAAGTCTGGTATGGTGAACAGGACTTGCATGACGGAGTTCATGTAACAGCTGTTGCCAAGGTTACGCATGCCCGTGTAGCCAGGCCCGTACAGCGGGGTCAGTTGACTGCCAGCCTCCTGGATCACATCCCACTCCCCGATTCGCTGGTTCAGGTCGATCTCCAGCTCAACCATTGTCTTGTCAGTCTGAGAATGAAACCAACGCCAATGTACATGTACAATGAGCTGTGATCTCAAAATGCGCAAGGGTGGCATCAGCAAGTCTTAGATTGTCAGTCCTACTTTTAGCTCCTCACCACTGGGGGGGGGGGGGGGATCACTGGAACTTGTTCTTGGTTTTTAATTGTCTCTGCCTATCCGTTATCATTTCTACTCAGTTGTGTTGGGTTTTGTGTGTGTGTGTATGGTCTTTAACTTTTTTAGTTGTTCTTACATAGTGTACATTGAGTGAATGGGTTGTGTTTATGTTTTGGGTTTATTTTTTAAACTTCGGTTTTAGATTGTAAGGCACCTAGAGCTCGTTCCCCAGGGATAGGCGCCCTATAAATATTATTATTATTATTATTAATTTCTGAAGATGAAAACAAAACAAAAAAACAAAAAACAAAAAATTTTTTACCTTTGATTATTCATGTAACCACAGATGTGACTGACCACTTGACCAACTTCAACTGCTCTCAATGGTACATAAACCCCACAAACAAACAAAAGTACAGAAGTGATAACTTTTTCTTTGCCTAATGAAGATTCAAAAATTTGCTAAGGACTCTAGTGTCTAAATGACATGATGTCTCACCTTCTCCAAGGCAGCAACATTGATACCAAAGTGCCTAAGATGCTCTGTCAACTTGGGATCCTCCACCATGTCGTCCTCGTCATAGGAAAACACATCTACAGTGCAAACAGACACAAACAAATCCATCAGAAAATGCATCCACAGACTAAACTGAGAGAAAAATGGAAAGCATTCACCAGAAACAATTCATGATACAATTTTGGAATCTTTGGACTTGAACTGATATTACAATCAGCTCATACTGCTACACTGCCTCTCACAAGCAAGCATTTTTTGCTTTTCAATTCCTTCAAAGTTCATATATAGACTCTGAATCAGTGGCCCCGTTTACATTACAGAACACACTCTGAGAGCGCCCCTAAAGCACACCGTCCTAAGAGCGCTCCACGGCGTTTACATTACACAATCGTGGAAGGGGAGCTGATTTGTCACGTGCTCTCGAGGAATGTGACATATTCAAGATGGCAGCGCACAAAAAGCACGTGTTTATGTATGCCTGGCAGAAAAAAACAAACAAACGATCTTTCGCCATTTGCAAAAATGGCCTGTTGCTACCATGACACAGGCCTGGCCCGTGACGTGACGAAAACGCCCTAAGCTAGAGCGCCCTCAGACTACCCACTGTAGGTAGTCTGAGAGCGGTGCGCTTTCGGAGTGGTTTGTCCAAGTGTAAACGCGACAGGGCGCTCTCAGAGCGCTGCCAGGACGGTATTTTAAGCTAATGTAAACACGGCCATTGAATGGTTGTTCGTAGAGAAACTAATCTACCCACCAGCACCATTGGGGGTAATCGTCCCCAGTTTGACAGCAAGCGGGTACCCCTTCTCCTTGTAGTAATCAACAGCGTGGTTGTTTCCCCCCGACCCATCAAAGAAACGCCGCCCACACAAGATGGCGCCGTCGGTCAAGTTCAGCCAGAGGTTGGTGGTAAGGTCACATCGTTCACACTTCCAGCCTGACGGGGGAATCCGCTTTCCATTGTCCAGCTGTACGAGTGTCTCCGCATGCCTTAAAATAAGGAACAGAAGTACATGTATTAATCTTTGGGACTCATAGACCATGCAGCTTGTATCAACAGCAACATCACCCACTATCTCTACCGCTATCTCTGCCTCTGTTTACAACACTGCTGGTTTTCTGCCAATTCTCCTTTCAATTCTTCTTTGCGTTCTGCTGAACTATCCTCACGATATTCTCATCACAACAAACTGTGCTGGTGTAATTTTACTAGCAGTAACTGCATAACTTGCCATCAAACTATGCTAGTGTACTATTACCAGCAGTAACTGCATAACTTGCCATAAGGCACACGTTTTCAAAGGCACTGGAGATACTGCAGTGGCTCAGCTTTAGGGTGGCAACCTGGACGGAATGGTGGGATGAGCAGCACCTCCTTTCATGCAGCAACTACCAAATTATCCTCATTCACACAGCATCAAGGATTACTGGAGCTAATTTTTGCCCTGTGACTTCAAGCACTCTGACACATTCATAAGATCCAGCAGTCAACCTGCTCCACAGCGATCAAACTTTTACTCACTTGGAGACCTGAAGTTTCTCCCCTTCCCAAGTCCCAGCCATGGCCATGGCTTCCTCCTGCTTGGCAGCATCCTCGGCCGACAGTATCATGGTCACGGACAGCTGAACCTGTGCAAAACCTATATTTTTTAACGATGCACTAGTCGTCTGGTACAACGCCGCCATGCTAGCCAGCAACAAGGACTGTGATATATATATCAATCCTTAAAGGGGTTTACAGTTTAGTTTAGTAATGGGGTCCTAAGACCTGTCCATGTCTTTTTCTAGTGGTATAACGGTACATAGGACCGCATTTCTACTCAAAGTAGAGGTAGGCTCATGCATGCACTCCAAAAATTCAGAGATCTGAATGTGAAAAAGCACAATGCACTCACACTAAAATAACAGGGACAACTTTTATGCAGGAAAAAAAAGAAAAAAAGAAAAAAAGATTCAACAATAGTTTGTGCAAAAGAACTTGTCTCCCTTGGGCTGACAGCCACATTCTAGTGCAGACTGTTCTGCTCTGACAACAACTGACAAAGCATACACTACACACCTCATGTACAGTTCAGCAAATTCCTCAGCACAATCTGAGGATGCTATATTTTTCAACAGCATACCCCGAGTGAGCTGCAGCACCATAGATCCATTACCTACGCTCATGGACCTGAGCACTGTGGAACACAGTCTGACACAAAGCCTCTATTCCTGTTCAAACTACCCGTCTACAGGCACAGTGTATGATACCCACCTGTTCTGGCAAGTCTGGATTGGGCAGGGAAATCTCATGCCACTGGGGCAGCACTACAACCGCAGTCTGTTCCTCAAACACGAACTTCTTATCATCCACTTGAAAACCTCCTTCCACACCTGCACACACACAAACGCACGTGCGCACAAAATATACACTGACCAAAACTGATGGCAGTACTATTAAATTAGCTGACCACAAAGGACCAACTGGTGTCCGGTAAATTAACAATAACATATCATTATCTTTAATTTTACAAAAACATGAAAGTCATCAGCACTACTGTACATTATACTACAAACAAATGACAATTTGGATTTATAGTAAATTTACATCAACACAAATGACCTCGTAATCGTTTCTATGGCTGCACAGAACACAACTTTAGTGCCAGTGGGTGTACAACACAAAATGCACTAGAATTTGTATGGTTTCTGCACTAGGAGATCCTCTGCAACATACCCTGAATTGCTTCACATAGTCACAAAAATTCTGAACTGTTTAACTGCAGGCTGAACATGTCTGGCCTAGATTTGGACTACGAGTGTGACACAGCAATGGGCACACATACATGTGCACACCCAAACACTAAGGTGCTGAGTGATCTTGTGTGCGGAGGCTAATTTATAATTATACATATATCATGTATAAATTAGGTTCAGTTCAGACACTTACCAATCGCCATTTTGGTTGGTTTGTTCTCTGGGGCAGTTGGTTCAGGAGGAACCTGTTGTTGGTCAACAGTGATAAGTTAGTTTCATACGCACTGTACTGCTACGTAAAAAAATATGCCCCCCCCCCCCACCACAAATGGTACACGACTACTGCTGTTATATTACCAGCCATATTTTCTTTTACTGGTTTTTAACACCGACACATAATATGGCTTGCCATTCCATTGATAAAGCAACAGATACTAAAGCTGCCATACTAGAAGCATGGTAAGAAGAAGAACAGGACAAACACTAGATCTGTCACAGCGACATACGCTTGATGTTGATTTTATTGCTAACCGTAAGTAACACCACCACAGCTACACGAAGTATGCCAGGAAGAAGAGCGATGAGAGGCGGGTGCTGTTTTGTTGGTTGTTTATTGTTTTGTTGGGGGTTTGGTTTTTTTTTGTGTTATTGTTTTCTGTTGTTGTTTCTTTGTGTGCTTTTGTGTGTGTGTGTGGGGGGGGGGGGGGGAGAAGTATAATTTCAACAAATACAAGTATGTGTCACTGATTGTCAATGAGTGGCATACCTCTTTCCTAAATCGGCGTATGTGGAGGAACACTGCATTGCCAGTCTTCGCAGAGTATGGCTCCACAAACCGTTTCCCAAGGCCAAGAAAGGAGTTCATGCAGACATAGAGTCCAGTTTCACTTTCCTGTAACACAAAGCAAATGATAAGAAACCCATGAGTTAAATCAGTTCTCTTTGATGTTCTTTATTTCAGATTGTATGCGTGTGTGTGTTGGGGGGGGGGGGGGAGGTGGGGCTGTTGTTTTAGGGTCAGGGGTTACTTGTTTGGATCAGATGAATTCCTTAAACACAACCATATATATCTACTTTACATTTTTGGTCTTGTCATCTTGGGACAATCTCCAAGAACGTTAAAAAGTGAACACATGCTGAAAGTTTAAACTACATGTACTTCATCACTGACCTCCCCAAACTCTTACAGTCTCTATGTTTGTAATGAGTTCTGCGGGCAAAACTGACATTTACAAAGCTCTAAGGCTGCTTGCCACATGAAGAGAAGTGCCTTTTGGCAACTGCGACCAATTTCATAACTGTGTGGTTTTCATAGCAGAGATACAGGACTTTCTTCAGCCGAATGCTTCCATATTACACTGCACGCTAGTCAGTAAAAGTAGCCGCCAACGACTCGAATGAGCACTGTCTAGTCCGCAACCAAACAACATTGTCTGCTAAGTAGGTGATATGCTGCTATGTGTTCTAAACTTTTCCAGGATTCCATGACCTGTATGGAGGCCAGGGGCGCCGGAAGATGTTGGGGGTAGGGGGGACAGAATCTCAGAGGGGGGAAACGCCAGAGCCAGTGAAAGAAAGGACGTTGCCAGGAGAAAATGAAAAGCAGGGGGGGGGGGGGAGGGTATTCAGATGCTGCACAGACAAAAACCTTTCGGAACCAGTGAGCCAGTGAAAGGAAGGACGTTGCCCGAAGAAAGTGAAAAGCGGGGGGGGGGAGTGATTATCAGACGACTTTCTGCCAAGTCGTTTTGATATTTCATGCAACGGCTAAACTGAGTTCTCTGTTGCAGGGGTTATGAAAGCTGAAAAATCTTGCTAGTCCTTCGGGCTAGTAAGATGTAAAACCAACTAGCCCGAAACCATTTCCACTAGTCCAAAAATGCATTTTGTCAAATATAGACCTATTTGTAAATTGAAAGAAAAGATTCACAACACTGTTATCGGGGGTAGAAATGATCCAGGATAAAAAAAAAAGAGGAAAATTTTGAGAGGAGTGGCGAAGCCACGTCTGCGTAGCGCCAAAGGCGCCCTACCTAAGGGGATCCGGGGGCATGCTCCCCAGGGAAATTTTTTTAAATCTAGATTAAAATCTGTGCAATCTGGTGCATTCTGACTGCAAAATTGCGCATAATCTGGGATGAAAAATCAGTTTCAGAAAAGATATGCTTTTTTTGTTTTGTTTTATCAGACCATCAAACAACTTTGTTTTTGTGGTCTTCATTCAATTTCACACAACCCTTGAAAGAGCATGTTCCCCACAATGGCAATGCTTGAGGTCACTCATGCATCATTCAGACTATTCTCAACTTCAGATAAGCCATGACACTGATTTACATCTCTGAAACAGATTTTTGTTCTACAGTAGAGCCTCACGGCAACTGAGTTGGTCGCTCAAGTCACAGACACTCACGGTGGTGTCCGGACCACTCCGAGTCCCCGGGAGCGCATGTCAACCGTAGAGATCATGGCATAATAAATGATAATTGGTACAAGCATAAATGTGACTCAGTAGCAGAGTCTGGTGTTTCTGTGGAGTCTTTCAGCAGTCAAGATTGTGTGACTTTACCTAACTTGAATTTGCGCGAAGGATAACGTGTCCGAACGACGTACACTGACATCACGGCGTTGCCGATGTGCTGTCATTCAAATCACTGAGTTTAGTCCGGTTGAATTGCAGCGGCATCACAGTCTCTCCCTTTCTCTCACCGTCACCATGGCAATCACACACACACACACACACACACACACACACACACACACACACACACACACACCCGAGACATCCCGGCGTTGCAGATTTGCTTATTGTCAAATCGCTGAGTTTAGTCCGGCTGAATTCGCAGTTTCCGTTTTCTTTATTGTCAAACACGAAAACAAGGGGGCCGGATTAGTACGGATTAGTACCCACGCGATACCTATCAAATATCCGCCTTAATTCGATCACACACACCGGCACACAAAGAAACACGTTCACACGCACCGACATACGCGTGATAGGGTGTCTTGTGAAAACAATGGTCAGTGATTTGACAGGTGTAAAGGACGTCGGAACTTTCGGATGAGGTGATAACTACCCGCAGAGCTGCAGTGGAGCTTCGGGGGCGATGCGCTAATTGCCCTGTCTTTGTCCGCGGTCACACGTGCACAGTAGGGGGTGGGCCACACAAAATTAATTCGCTGTCTTGCCAGGACCGTAGCGAGGGGAGATTTGCACCGTTCGCGGAAAGCGTACTACTGGGAATTTTTTTTTTCCCGATAGAGAAGAGAGAGGGAGGCTCGCTGACAGTACCTTGTGCATTCAGCTCTGTGAAAATAGAGCAAGCTTTGCCTCGTAATCTCAACTAGTCCGGCGGGCCAGTGGTAAAACAATTTAACTAGTCCGACGGTATTTTCACTAGTCTGCGGGCTTTCGGACGAGTCTTTTCATAATGCCTGTGTTGCGTGGGATGATGGAGAGAGCAGGAAGAGGGGGGGGGGGGGGGGGGCAAGACCATGCCTTTGCCCCCCCTCTTGCCATAGTCACCTGATTTTCCAGGGGGGGGGGGGGGGGAAGATACTCTTGAACCCCCCCCCCCCCTGCTTGGGTACGGGGGGGGGGGGGGGCAGCTGCCCCTGGACGCTGTAAGAGCCTGACACTCAGCCTGCAGCAGCAGCATTCCACCCTGAACTGGCCATCCAAGGCAGTGCAGACCGGTTCTGCAGTATCAAACTGGGAAAAGCTGTAGCTCAAACACTACTCAATCGATCTCAAAAAACTTTTTGGAAGGAATACAGAAACTTGTTTACTTTTCTTTTCTGTTTAGCTTATTTGCACTCGTAAGAACTGATGAGTTTAATAATTCTGGTGGAATCAGTGTCATCCTTCATGACTTTCTTAGGCTGGAATGTCCAAGCACGCTACATACGAAACAAAGACTAGTGCTGATTGTGACTCAAGTGTGTGCAAAATGCTTATGAGGTTTCCCTCATGGCGTTGCGATCTTTTCCTGCCTTCAAGGCCCTCTATCTGAAGATATTTCTCAAGTTTGGTAAGTCCACTGCCTCATGTTGCCAATCAGCCCCTTCAGTTGTCTGGTGTGGGGTGCCAAGCTGCCACGGCGTTTGTGTACCGGCAGATATCCGGCCCGCAACAAAAGTTGTGTGAGTTGTATAATGGTTATCAACTTAATGGTATCATCTCTTTGTGATTGAAAGCAGTCAGGGTCAATCTGTCAGTTTGATACAGTTAAAGCGTGCACATCTGAATTTTGTCCCGCGGTGGTTGTTACACTTACAGCTAAAACTGATCTGAGATAGTTCATGTTCTGTAAGCTGTGAACATGGAAAATTTAATGTTCTTCCTTGGTACACTGTATGTATCAGTATACACACAGAAGTGAAAACGGACAAAAAGTGTGTTCATATGATGTTCACGTGTAAACATTCCCGTTTATGGTCTCAATCAGCCGTTCTTTTTGTGCTAATATATCACACTCAATTAATTTAACCCAATTTAGATTTATTCCTTGTGCACACCAGCGGTCAAACATGCCGATTCATTATGCCAAAGAAAGAAAATGTCCAAAACGTCTATTCTGCAGCATAAACTCCTGCAACTATAATGTAAATACTTACAGGGTTGTCAAAAGAAAAGGCACATTCATCTTTGTAAACTTTTTCCCCTCCAAGAGGAGATCTAATCTGCGGCAACCGCTTTTTCAGTTCTTCCATGGCGTCCATGCCGATTTGTTGGTAAACGGAAACGGTCAATTGCCCCCCTTGCGGATGTGCAAATTATCCAATGGAAAGCCGCATCTTCCGCCGCAATGATGCATGACCTCGCTGATACGGCGGTGGAGTTAGAGCGCCAACAGTGGAGAACTATAATTATAGTTATCAGGCGTGAAAACAGAAAAATACGTGTGTCGTAAACTGACGGATTTTTTTTCCCTTCCGTTTTCACTAAGGCAGTTGGAAATTTGGTAATCTGTTTTAAGTAGCTGATATGAGCCTCAGTATCAAGCAACAGTTGCTTTTTGTTGTCCGACCATTGTGTGAATGAATGAGTGTTGCATGAGAATTCAATTCAATTCAATTCAAATTACTTTATTAATCCCAGAAGAGAAATTAAGGGCCACCATAAAACATAATAATAACACTAACAGAAGCCTCACTGTTATGAAAAACTAAAAATTTACGGACACAGACACACAAACTGGTAATTTAAGTCTTGTGAACACAAACACACACACATACCAGTACATGAGTCTTTTTTATTATTATTAAAATTCCTTTTTGTGCATATTTGACAAAAAAAGACACCTGAACATAGTACAAAAAAAACAATATGTCACAATACAATTAAGACAAAACAAAACCTACAAAACAAACAAACTAGTAATGTCACAATATAAAGACAAAAACAACACCCCAAAAAATAAATAGTGACACCCCCCCCCCCAAAAAAAAAAAAATAATAATAATAAATAAATAATAGTAATAATAAAAAACAACAACAAAACAAAAACAAAAAAACAACAAAAAAAAACAACAAACAAACAAAAAACCACACCACCACCACCACCGCCAACAAAAACAACAACAATCTTACAGTGCAATGAAAAGAAAAGTAAAATCAGATAAAGGAAATCGATGGAAAGGCTGCTGAGACCTTAACTACACTGATAGAAGGTTCACTAGATAACTAACTTATACACACAACACACATGCGTGCACATGTGCATAACCTGTCAAAACCACTGTATACATGCAACACATCAACATGATCTCTCCTATGCATGTACATGCAGGTACAGCCAGATGAGTATCCTTCTTTTCAATCACCTTTTTTAAAAACTGTTTTCAAATAGCTCAAAGCACACACACACACACACACACACACACACACACACACACACACACACACACACACACACGCTCACACACACACACACACACACACGCTCATGCACACTCACAATCACATGGAATTGTGCACAGGCCCCATGTATCTATCAACAAAATTGCCCGTCCTATGATGTTGTTTCCATATAATTATTATGGATATGTTCAGCCCACCAAATCTGAAACATAAATGCAGTTCTAAATTCTGAAATTGAAATAGCAGAGCTGACCCTTCGCACCACGTGATTGTAATGTGTTTATGTCCCAGTGTTTGAGAGAATGCGTGTGATTCACGTGAGCGTGCGTGTTGGGTTCAGGTCGCGGCGCTTTGAGCCGATTCATGAAAATTGGGTAAAGTGCCTATACAATACTCATTATTATTATTATTATTATTAAACAGAAAAAAAAAGAGATGATATGTATGCACAATTACAAGACAATCTGGACGGCGCAACACAATCCCCCATCTAACGACCAGATGCCACAGCTCCAGCGTTATGAACAGACCACCATCTTCAGACTACGAACTGGACACTGCAGACTGCGCGCCCACCTGTGCCGCCTTGGGCTGTCACACTCACCAGACTGTCCGTGCGAAACAGCCCCTCAGACCCCGGAACACATTCTGCAGTCCTGCCCCCTTTTCAAAGAAGCAAGGACACAACACTGGCCGAACGGAGCCACACTGGCAGAGAAACTCTGGGGCAGCAAAACAGACCTCTTGAAGACCACTGCTTATATAAAGACCACAAACCTAATCATCTGAGGCGAACAGGGAACGCAGAAGAAGAAGAAGAAGTATGCACAGTTACGTTTATTACAGGCTGTTGTGTTAAGTTATAGGTAGGTATGTTTGTGCAGTTACAACTTACAAGAGAGTGCTCATTGCTTCCAGTGTCAACAGCTATAACCCAGGTTAGGCTTTTCTTTTCTTCTCTTTTTTTTTTCACGTGCACATGTGTGTATTCGTGCACGCACTGATCCTGTTAAAAATGGTAGTCGGTGTGAACATCAATTTACATGTAATTGCATCAGTACAAGCTATTGCAATACAGTCCAAGTAAAGGAATAACAGTTACTAGAGTTAAAGTAAAAATATTGCAGATTGAGCTTTAGTGATGTGCAGCAATAACCCAAATCATGGAATATCAATTGCTCGCAGCAGGCACCTTTCAAGGCAAACAATGAGAGTACATTGTATTTACATGTACACCCTGCTGAATATAATGAGGGCTTGGCTCAAAAGTAGGGTAAACTGAACCCACCTCGTTCTAAGCGCACAAATTCTCTAGCACACTGGACATCAACATCATGTAAATCAAGCGGTGTAAAGGGTCAGCTAGTTTCAATTACACAACTAAACATCAATAAAAATGCCTGGCAAGTAAAAATCCCCTCGCATACACAGACAGGGAGTGATTTGTGTCATGGATCAAATGCACGTCAGTAACAGATTCATGTGGTTTGGTCACTAGCTATATATGGTAATTGGTATTATATATTGTTATGACTGACACAATAAAACTGACGTCACTTTGGCAATCAGTTTCATTGCACATTAGTATTTTCTTTGTGACAGTAAAGGTCTGGTTGTCCATTAAGCACACAGCCATGCAACAAGTAATTAAGCAACAGAAGCTGGAACAACATACTCTGTATTTAACAGAAAATTCAGTGGAGAACTGGTTGTTGTACATGAACACACAAGTAACATGCATACTAATGTCGGTAACAGTCTGTACAAACACACCTCTGTCATCATCCACACACACACACACTCCAATTCGATGTTCGTTTATATGGCCGAGCGGTACCACAAGGAAACAGTTCATGCTTACACACACACACACACACACACACACACACACACACACACACACACACACACACACACACACACACCACACACACACACACACACAGAGTCTTTATTCAATTCAATTTCAAGTTATATATAGCACGCAGCACTACTCCAAACAGTTCATGCTAGAACTACTGGAAACAGTTCATGCTTGCTGTTTATAGTCACACACACACACACACACACACACACACACACACACACACACACACACACACACACACACCATGCTAATGTCTATGATTTACATAGCATCACAACAGTACTCACTAAAAAGAGTTCATTCTTGTGCATCCAGGTTGCTGCTAGTCACAACACACACACACACACACACACACACACACACACACACACACACACACACACACACACACACTCACACACACACACACACACTCAATCAATCATGACATGGATTCAAGAGCAAGTTATGATGCAGGCCACCACCGTGTAAGTTTGTCTTTAGCTGAACGTGCAGCAGCCCCAACATTTGTCTTAACTGAATGTGCAGCAGCCCCAACATTTGTCTTAACTGAATGGGCAGCAGCCCCAAATTTAGTCTTAGTAGAAGCGAGCATTGCTTTCCAACTGCCAGAATTGTCTGTGATCAGTCCTTCAAACTTTTCCAGGAAGTTCTTCACCTGCAGTCTCTTCTCCCTCTCACTTGCCCTACTATTGAAGACAAAATATCGACCATCAGCATCTTTCAACACAGTCTCAAGTTCTGTACCAGCAGCCATCTTCAACATTTTTGTGATATCATGGTCCAGACAGTCACCAAAGGTAAAGGCCACAATGAGTTGTTTCATGAAGTCTTCTTGTCCGAGCGCCTTTTTGATCCTACAGTAGAGGATATTCTCCTCCTGCGTGAACTGATGGTCGCAGCTAACAGCCAAGAGTATTGCCTGAGGCCCTGGGCCTAATGCTTCCTTCCACTTTAGGATTTCTTGCGAATCCTCGGTCACAACGCCGTGACAAAATTGTAAGTTGTTGATGTCTGGCGTGTCCAATATCTGTAAATTAGAGACTGTGTTATGAACATCATTTAGCACATTTCATACCACGTAGGAGTATCCCACGTTTTTTTAAAACTCTTTTTTTCATTTGAATGATTTGGCCTTGTAGGCGAAAATCAGGCAAGATTAATGATTCCTTAGTCGCTCTTATTACAGCAAACAAGAGTATAATCAAAGTGCAACACGATGACTATGCAAAATTTAAATCCATGCAGACTTTTTTTTTTTTTTTAAGAGAGGCCCAAAGTTACTTGGTAGTAATTGAGTTAACCCTGGTAGTGTTGAGCCTGGACTATTCCAGACTACCACAGGGACTTTTAGGCACAAGAGGGATTACTGTATTTCAGCAAGAACAGGGTTAATGTGAAAAAACAGGTTTGACCGGCCCCCATAGTGTAGTGGTTAGCACTTCGGACCATGGGCCGGGAGACCCGGGTTCGAGTCCCAGTCGAGGCAAGCAGGATTTTTCCTACCTAGGTCGGCTCCTACCCAGAGTGGGTGTGCTATTGGCCCAATGGGGAGGCTGCTGCCACACAGCCGAGATACACCCACTTCACGGGTGCGACTTTGGGGGTGCTTCCCTTAGTATGACACGTCTTATGATGTGGATGATTACATGGCTGGCACCACAGGTGCCATAGTTCCAGGGCCTGGTTAATGCCGGGATATTTATGACAGGAGGCGTGGAATGCGGCCCTGTTCCGCAATCCCAAACCACATGGACCTCCATTAGCATCATCTTACCATCATCCTCATTTCCATCATCATGCATAATAAAAAATCTTTAAAAAATTGCCCCAGCTTCTGAGCCCACCGTGGATTCCACCCATTACCTGGGAGAAACACCACTGGAACTGGCAAAGAGTTGGGGCAGCAAAAAAAAAGAAAGGTTGTTGAGTCCAATACATAGTACCAGTACCTAAGTTTATCATTTCTATGGGAAATGATGTGTACATGTACTTAAACTCACTTGGTGTCATTCACCCAATACGCAGTGCGAATGCACCTCTGTTATTTACCTGCATTACAGTACGTGTTACAAAATGTACCTTCATTTCATATGCCTGTTGCAGACGTACAGCCCGGAGCTCAGAATCTGTTGTGCACTGTGACAAGGCCACATCACTCTTCACTGCAAGGAGTTCTCTCCCCAGCGAAGAATGTTTTGTGTGCTGTGACAAGGCTGAATCACTCTTTACCGCAAAGAGTTCTCTCCCCAGCAAGATGTTGCCAAGAGTGCTTTTCCCGCTGCCTGTCTTTCCGATGATCAGCAGACGGACCTCATGGGAGTCATCACCTTGGTTACCTACAAAGGCACACAAGTAATATATCCAGGAATAAACATAAACAAATTATAATCAGTACAATAAAGGCAGATCAAATAGATTGCCTGTAATAAGAAAGAAATTGGAAACTGCGCACCCATGAAAAGATTTTTTTTTTTTTTTTTTTTTAATGCAAACATGGGTGTGTACACAGCTATGTACATGTATATGTGGAACTAAAGTGTAGATATGGGCTACACTGTAAGGTGCCTAGAGTTTGTTCATCAAGGACAGGCACCCTATAGAATTAATAATGACTACCCATTAGCTAATAAAAGCAAAATAAAATAATAAAATAAAATAAGAATTGAAAAGGAAGAAATATATACAAATATATGCAAAGCCACAAGGTCAGCCCACAACGACATACACAAACACACATGCAAACTGGAACAGTCAAATTATTGTTTAGTTCACACTAATGGTAATAATAATAATAATAATGAGTATTATATAGGCGTTTTACCCAATTTCATGAATCGGCTCAAAGCGTCGCGAACTGAACCCAACACGCACGCTCACGTGAACCACACACATTCTCTCACACACCGGACATAAACACATTACAATCACGTGGTGCGAAGGGTCAGCTCAGCTATTTAAATTTCGGAATTTAGAATTACATTTATTTTTCAAATTTGGTGGGCTGAACATTTCCAAAGCAGAGGGGGAGGAAGCCGGAGTACCCGGAGAGAACCCCCGACGATCGGCCCGAACGAACGGTGCCACATACGAGAAGGAAAAATTCTTTGCCCCGAGTGGGACTCGAACCCCCCACCTCTCACATTGGTGACAAGTCTCTTAACCACTAGACCACCGACCGCCCCATGGTGCTGTACATCTGAACGTTAAATGAAAAGTAAAGCAGTCACATATAAAAAGTCATACCAAGCTTTTCCACAATTTTCAGGAGTTGATCAGCCTGTCTTTTCTTCTCTTCTTCTGTGACCTTGCTGTTGAAGACAACATAGCGCCCCCCTGCTTCGATTACTACCATTTCGAGCTCTGGGTACGGATTTTGTAGCTTTTTTTCAATGTCAAACTCAAGGTGGTCACCAAATGTGAATGCGACAACCATCTGCCTGGACAATGAATCATCTTGCCACAGTCTGGATATTAAGTCACGGTGGATGTTGAGATCATCTTTTGTGTAGGGAACATCACATCGGACAGCCAGGATGATGGCGTGAGGCGCTGGGTGCATCAGATGTCTCCATTTATCCACCTCCTCTTGTTTCTTCTCCTCTGAGAGTTTGAAATTGTTGATATCAGGTGTGTCCACCACCTGAATGACACACACACACACACACACACACACACACACACACACACACACACACACACACACACACATACACGCACACACACAATTGCATAAAGGCCTCCACTGTTCTCAGTTTCCACAAGTGAACTGGGGAACCGTGGTGGTCGAACGGTAGAGCGTTGGACTTCTAATGCTCAGGTCGTGAGTTCGATCCCGGTTGGGGCCAAATATTTGTGCTGGCTTTTTCATCGTTGCCCCGTCTTTGATATCACCCTATGTGGTGGAAAAGGACGTTAAACCCCCCAAACACCCACCCACCCTCCACAAGTTAACTCCAGGGCTGAATATGGTCCATGATTCAAAAAGAGGAAACGTGTGACGTAGCATTTATAGCATTTATAAGTGACGAAGGGGCAAAGCCACAAACGCGCATCTGCTAGGAGTATCTGAGGTCATGCTCCCCCATTTTTTTCTTTTTAAATTGGACTGAAATGTGTGCAGTTTGGTGGATTCTGGCATCATTTTAAGTGCCTCTGAAATGGAAACACACTTTCTGGGGGATGGAAAATTTTAGCCAAAGGTGAAGGTGAAAAAAAAGGTATGTGTATAAAATATATAATGAAGGTGTTATATTATATATTATACATTATATATGCAAGGAATTAAATAAAACGGCTTTCCTCGATATGGACTCTACAGCATATATAATTATCTCAAGACAATTTACTTCATCATATATATCTTCCCTGGGGCAGTTCAGAATTTAAGCCAGTGACTTGATACAAAAATAAACTGCCTTGTTGAAGCAATCATTTTGTTTTCACAAAACGTTACCTTCAAATGCCACGCTTTGTGCTGTGCGGAGCGAACTGTTGCCTCTTGGGTGGCAGACGCCATGCCCTGTTCAACAGCAAAGAGTGGCTTGCCCAGAAGCATGTTTGCAAGAGTGCTCTTCCCATTTCCTGTTTGCCCAATGATCATCAGTCGGCACGGAGGCCCTACAATGGACCAAAGGTACAGACGCATACAACAGATTAAGAAGAAGAAGAAAAATGCCTGTAGTTGCAGTTCACCTTATCCCAAACAGTTTTCTGTAAATCATTATTCCTTAACCTGCACTTCCAAATCTGGCAAAAGAAATGGCAAAAAAATGTGGCAGCTTTAGTCAAGATGGCATATTCTGGATGTACATGTGCTGTAAACGTATTACGCTACATAGTATGTAAGTATGAATACATGACTGTATAAGCATGCAAGCGAAAGAAATGAAAACATCTGAACTAAAATCTGCATATTGCACAGCTGTAACCACACAGCAATACCTCCCCCAAACCCTCTAACCCCTCTGAAAATTACACCACCACCACCATTACCACCACCACCACCACCCCCCACCGCCACCACCATCCCCCCCCCCAAAAAAAAAGCCAAAAAACAACAAAAAAAGAAAAAACAACAACTTGAAAGCACCACTGTTTCACTCCATGCAAAAACCAAATGACCGAATACATACTCACCACTTCCACTATAATAATAATAATAATTATTATTATTATTATTATTAAATGACCGAATACATACTCATCTCTTCCACTACAATAATTATTATTATTATTATTATTAAATGACCGAATACATACTCATCTCTTCCACTACAATAATTATTATTATTATTATTATTAAATGACCGAATACATACTCATCTCTTCCACTACAATAATTATTATTATTATTTTTATTAAATGACCGAATACATACTCATCTCTTCCACTACAATAATTATTATTATTATTATTATTAAATGACCGAATACATACTCATCTCTTCCACTATAATAACTATTATTATTATTATTTTTATTAAATGACCGAATACATACTCATCTCTTCCACTATAATAATTATTATTATTATTATTATTAAATGACTGAATACATACTCATCTCTTCCACTATGCTGAGAAGCTGCTGGCTTTGTTTCCATTTCTCCTCTTTGGTGGTTTTTGCATTGAAGACCACACGCCGATGATGAGCATCTTTCAGTATTTCCTTCAGTTCGTCACAAGCTGACTTCACCTCCTCCTCGATGCTTTGGTCCAAACAGTCTCCAACCGTGAACAGCACCACCAGGTGCTTGTGAAGCGAGTCATCCCCCCAGTGGTCTCGGATCTGGCGGTAAATTTCCAGTTCCTCGGGTGTGTACCTGATATCACATCTGACTGTCAGCAGCACAGCATCAGGCCCAGGACACGCCAGTTGTTTCCACTGATAAATCTCTCGGCTGATGTTGACCTCTGTCTTGCCGATGGTCATGTTACTGATGTCAGGTGTGTCGACAACCTGTAAAATAAATGTCACTTGAACACATTTACTGAGCACAGTTTCCTTTTATGCATTTCACAGTTACACTGAAAACACTCATTATCACATGGTTTTGTCAGTCAGACACATGTATGCAACAGCTGGGGGGGGGGGGTTCTTTTTCTCCAACTCTTTGCCAACTCCTGTGGGATTCCGGCTTCAGTGAGATTCCTCACAGGTCATGGGTGGAATCCCATGGAGAGCTCAAAAGCTGGTGCAATTTTTGTTATGCATGATGACGCGGTCAGGGATAATAGTGTGATGATGCTATGGTGGTCCATGTGGTTTGAGACTGTGTGACAGGGCTGCATTCCACACTTGCTGTCAAAAATCCTGGCAATAACCAGGTCTTACTCTGAGAGCCATGGCATCTGTGATACTGGCCATGTAATCACTCACATCTTGAGATGTGTCAAAAACAAGGGTGTGTCTTGGCTGTGTGGCAACCTCCTGATTAGGCCCATAACACACCTACTATGGGTAGGACCTGACTTAGGTAGACAAAATCCCCCTTGTCTTGGCTGGGATTCGAACCAAGGTCTCCCAGTCTGAAGTAACCACTACACTATGGGGGCTTGTGCAACACAGTTTTCATTTCATCTCACGCTGAAATGGTCACTATCATACAGTTTGGGCAGTATCAAATGCCTGCACGGCATGCAGATTGAAAATTTAGACCTGTGAAAAAGTTATGTTGTTAAAGTCATTGTGTAGGGACTTTGGACAGTAACAATTAAATAAACACTCACAGAGAGTGGATTGAACAAACCAAATTTGTTTTCACGATGCACCATGTAAGTGAACACTGGATTGGATATCATTCTTTGCAAAAAGGATGAATATTCGGGATATCCACAGCACAGTAAGGCTGCTGCAACTTCTGCCATTTTTGTTGGCTTATATGAGTTTTTGAACTTAAAATTTGCATACCGTTTCGTGAGACGGTGCATATTACGCAAAAGTTTTAGTATCTTTGCTGCTCTTAGCTCAGCAGCAGTCATGGGCGAAAGACAGATCTGTGTGTGTGTGTGTGTGTGTGTGTGTGTGTGTGTGTGTGTGTGTGTGTGTGTGTGTTCTGCTCTTTTTGCTCTTAGTACTTAGAGCTCCCTGGGGAATAAGCAAAGTATCCATCATTATCATTAACAGAATATATTTTTTTATATTCATATGAACGTGTATGTGCTTTATTAAAGTTCAGTTGGTATAGTTCACCCGTTAGGGGGTGCAAATGTATACCAGTCAATACCGTAGATATTTCACATAAAGTCGTAGAACGAAGTCAGCGGCCATGTGACTTCACCTTGCCAGACCCCGGAGAACATTTGCACCCCATCCCGTGTTGCGGAGATACAGCTGCCCCCGTTAGTGGATGAGTTTATTTGCCCCTCCTGCTCATGACTGGTATACATTTGCACCCCCTAATGGGTGAACGATACCAACTGAGCTTTACTAACAAATTACCAGTATGTCATTTACACCGGCCCCCGTAGTGTAGTGGTTAGCACTTCGGATCATGGACCGGGAGACCGGGGTTCGAATCCCAGCCGAGGCAAGCGGGATTTTTCCTACCTAGGTCGGCTCCTACCCAGAGCGGGTGTGCTATGGGCCCAATGGGAAGGCTGTTGCCACACAGCCGAGCTTCACCCACTTCACGGGTGCGACTTTAGGGGTGCTTCCCTTTGTATGACACGTCTTATGATGTGGATGATTACACGGCCGGCACCGCAGGTGCCGTACTTCCCGGGCCTGGTTAATGCCGGGATATTTATGACAGGAAGCGTGGAATGCGGCCCTGTCCCGCAGTCCCAAACCACATGGACCTCCATAGCATCATCTTACTATCATCCTCATCTCCATCATCATGCATAATAAAAATTGTCCCAGCTTCCGAGTCCTCCGTGGGTTCCACCCATGACCGGGGAGGAACACCACTGGAGCTGACAAAGAGTTGGGGCAGCAAAAAAAAAAAAAAAAAAGTATGTCATTTACTGGAGGAGGAGGGGGGGAGGGGGTAAAAGCATAGGACAGTTGTCCTGAATATTGTCCGCTGAAGCACAGAAATGATTTTGTTTAGTCTTCTTACCCTTAGCCTGTAACCTGGCACGTCAGCCTCTCGAACTGCTGCATGCTCGGTAGTAGACGCCATGCCACGTCCGACTGGGAAGTCGCCATCTTTGCCCAGAAGAATATTCCCAGCTGTGCTCTTTCCATTTCCTGTCTTCCCAATGATCAGAAGACTCAGGTAAGTGGGTTCTGTGTCCCTGGATTTTTTTACCAGTGGCTCTTCGTGCTGCATGTTCGGTGTGAATTTCTGTGTCCCACTGACTTGATTTCTCTGCAATCGTGGCCAGTCTGTTCTCTTGCAAACACTCTGGAACACCTAGTTTGTGGCCAGTTGCTGATGACTCTGATTGGTCATGTCCACTTTCCAGGGAAAAACTGCTTTGCTGCCAGCAGGCTTCACGTCATCTGACTTGTCTCAAGAAGCAGCTCCATCATCTGCTGGGGTGGCTGTTGGGACGCACCGCTTGCTGCTTGTATGCAGCAGTTTTACTAGCAGCATCAAAATCCACTCTGACCTCCACATCTACAATGTCATCCACAGTGAGGACAGTTGAGACAGCAAAAGTAATAGAGCAAAGGCTAGCACGCTGCCTGTTGTGCCAATACTATATGATGTCATCTGGTATAGGCAATCTGCCAAACAGTCTAATGCTGAACAATGACTGCTTAGAGTTTGAACTAGACACAAACTTTCCCACTTCGACTGTACAGATATGCATGTAGCAACTTCCCTTGAAGCGTCAAAATCCACTCTGCACCCTCCAAGTCTGTCTGCATTACTGTCCATAATCAAGTTGGTGTCATGAAAGTGAAAGTGAATTGCTCTATAAAACATTTCCATCCTTGTCTGCACAGTGCACTGTCATCCGTAGCTGTGAAGAAAGAACTGCAAGCTCTAGACTGCCACAGTGCTTGCTGCAATAGCTCTTATTGTGTCCTCTCACTGACAGCCTGACATGTTAAATGTGGAGATATGTATCTGAAATGAAAGATACATTACATACAACTTATAGTCATTTCACCTTGTCAGACTGAAGGGCATCATGACTGATTTCACTCTCTGCATATATGATGGGGATGTCTTGAACTGATTTACCGTTTACCTTCATCCTATCTTTAAAAGAGTAGCCCATAGTGGTTTTGGCTGATTGCAACTAAACCCCTGCAGGAATGCTATTCTCATTTTGTTGAGTAAACAAACTGTTTATAATACTGGCTTCACTATTAGCACTAGTCAGTGTACAGTATAGATACACCAATACTTGCTAGCTATAAACTTGATCAAGTTTCGGAAGCAAATAAAATTTTACAAAGGCCTACCATTGTTATAAGGGAAGAAAACGTACTTTACAAAGGACTACCATTGTTATATAGAGGCTGAGCTTATAGTGGCAGATATCACGTCCGTGCAAACTGATGAGCCTAAGAAACATGCAGATACGGACACACAAGAGACAGATGTTGTGTTGTGGTAATCTTGAAGAATAGTATACGAAATTCTGACGTTGTGCCCATGTGATCATATATATAAAATTATATTACCCACATTCACCCTGGAGCAACGGCTATCCTACTCAGCGTGACAAACCTCAGTCACCCGGCTGCATAATACAGAGTGGTTCAGGTCACAAGGCGGAGCTGTGACTAAATTATGTATGTGGGCCACACTTGATTGACACACGTCCATTTGGTGGTAACTATGATCCAATCCCAACACTTCAAGCACCGCTTTCAGCTAACCTTTTTTCGAAGGCCGCTGACTGACGTCATCCAGTGAGTTAACTTTACCAGTTCAAGACTGATCATCACAGCAAATCGACAATACAGTTCTGCAGGATTCATCGAGTGTACCAGGAATGGTTTTGCGCGGCCGGGCCGGCTCGACTCACTGACTGTCTTCCTCACCGTCTGTGACGTGAACTGAAGCGGTTCCGGCAGTTCATTTCCGAGAAACGCGACAGAACCAAGCCGCCTGCAGACGACAATAATCAGTACTGATTATGGCAGGTATAACAATTACATGTTATCTTGCACTGAACAGAGAAGTGTCAGTATAATTATCTGATTCAGAACTGACTTGAAGGTAACTACATGTATCCACAGGCTGACACGGACGGCCGTGATCACTGATTGCAAGCCGATTGGTTTCGCTTGTGAGGGCGCCTGTACTGACGCTCGAAATACTCATCACTTTGATGATTAGTAGAGCTCTTAATGCGATACAATGCTTTACCGGCACCGTGCGCGAGCGGTCGAAATTGTCATTCAAATTATACGCGGCCGACAGAACGGTTGGTGTCCGAGTCACTGAAGCTGCTACAACACTGTGACTCTCGCGGCTCCGGCAGCAGTACGGTAGCCGCGTCAGTCACGACCGAGTAAGCTCAGTTCTGCAGTGCTGGATCCGCCGCGAGTCAGTCGGTGCCGCCAGCATTTGAGATGCAAACTGTTCTGGTGTATAAGCTGGCCTAGTACTAGTAAACACATGGGTGACACTCTTCAGTCTGGGTGACTCACTGAGTGAAATTCCGTTTGTTGAGCAAAACAATTATCAGATCAGTACTGAGTCAGTACTCAGGATACAAGATATTTTATTCCCGTAGTCCCTTTTGGGGTATGGAGGGTATCAGAAAAAGTACAAGCCGCGGTAGCTGCATGGAAACAAAACAATCAGAAGATAACAGCATAATGTATGTCAGTGTTAGTAGCACTCAACCGGCCAGATGTAAGTATCGCATTCATATTTTACACAGAGGTAGGATGCTAGAAGAGGCCACCAAACGCTTTTAAAACCGACCGCTAAATTTCGAGGCTTCTGGCTAGATGTCAAGTTTCGCCCATTATGGCCGGAACTCAGTACCACCACCGTGACTGCGCTGACCTCGGCCTAGGTCAGTTTCAGTCCAAGTTCTTAAAATTTAAGAGTGTCACCCGTAAAACATGGACTCGGAAGTCGAATATTTAATGAAGTAAATCGTCGGGAGTAGGGGCCTACACGTATTTCTCGTACTTTCAGGCGATAACCAGCGTGTGGTGTTGCTGGGCAAGACGGGGGCTGGGAAGAGTTCCCTGGGCAACACTTTACTAGGCCGCGAAGCCTTCTTGGTGGCACGAGGGTTGAGTTCGGGGACAGAGAAGTGTCTGTTCGCTGATGCCGAGGTTGACGGCCTTCATCTGCAGGTGATGTGTGTGTGTGTGTGTGTGTGTGTGTGTGTGTGTGTGTGTGTGTGTGTGTGTGAGAGAGAGAGAGAGAGAGAGAGATATGCAATTTTCTTTGATTTGTCGCAGTTTTCTTTTGATTCTTTCTTTTGTGTAAAAGGGGAGCCGGGATAGCCGGGATTCGTACATCGCAGGGAATCACGTACTGTTTGGTGTACGGACAATGCGCTGGTCACTTACTCAATTCTGAGATAGGAAACATACGCATGTCGTAGAGTTGGTATGTCTGCTGGCTGACCCTTACACTGAGACGTGTTGGCTTCAGGTGACGGACACCCCAGGCCTGTGTGACACACACCGCAGCGACAAGGAGGTGCTGAAGGAGATCTCCAAAAGCGTCGCTCTCGTTGCCCCGGGGCCTCACGTCATCCTCATGGTGCTGCGCTGTGACCGCCGCTTCACAGAGGTCAGACGGGTGTCACGTGCGGTGTCAGTTTAGGGTGTGGGGCATTAGCGTGCAGGGTCAGTTGCCACCACAACAGCGCAGTGAATGCACAGTGCACTATGATGTGTAATAATGTTACAGCGTGTGACGTAATTACAAGTGTGTGTGTGTGTGTGTGTGTGTGTGTGTGTGTGTGTGTGTGTGTGTGACTCTGTGTGTGTGTGTGTGTGTGTGTGTGTGTGTGTGTGTGTGTGTGTGTGTGTGTGTGCATTTGAGAGAGAGAGAGAGAGAGAGAACATAATCGACGGTCAGAGCAGAAACGGCACACACGTGAGGCGAGCGCTTAAAATGTCGACTATTTTCTTCAGTGGGTGCATCTAAGTGTTCATCAGTCAGACTTCAGAGTACGTTTTGTCCGTCGTCTGGCCTTATACATGGCATTCTTTCTATCACCAGGAGGAATATTATGCTTACACAGCTCTCAAGAAACTGTTCGGGGATGACATCTGTAAATTTATGATCGTCGTCTTTGCTGGTATGGATGCACTCGGAAACACTGAAGGTACATGTAACATCATTTCCTCAAATGAGGGGGGTTGGATGAGACAAGAGAGAGAGAGAGAGAGATCTGTTTAGCAGTAAACTGAAACTGTCCTGCCAGGCTACTCCTAATCAACTGGAGACAGAGCTAGATATGTTGTGCCTTAATCGCTAACCAGGCCTGACAGACCGCCCGGCGTAACTCATGATCCCAGTTTACAAATGCAGACTTGTTCAATAATCAGTTACTAACTGACCTCACGGCAAACATTTAGACGGTTACAGATTAAACGCAGTATGAAATATATTCAGATGTTTTCTGTTCGCAAACAGCGGAGCAACAGAAAGTGCTGATAAAACAGACCCAAAGTTCAGACGTTAAAAAACTGCAAGAGATCCTGTCAGACGCCAGAGGTCGCTTTTTCGGAATCAACAACGTAGCCCCCAGAGATCAGAGAGACAAGCAGGCACGGAAACTTCTCGCCATGATGAAGGTAAACAATTACAATTGAAAGAGGAGGCTTTGGACGCTGCATGCTTGCGCCTTGACTATAGTCAGGCTTCTGTTGAAGTGCATCAGTCCCTGCACCTCCTGTTCCGTATCAGTTTTACGTGAAAGTTACTGGTGTGTTGCTTGGGGCGACAGGGTGGGGGGGGGGAGTTAGGGGGGGATCCTTCTTTTCCCCATCACATTGTGATACTTGAGATTGAGCGAGCCAACACTTAATTGTGGCTCCTAACAGAGAACTGAACCGACGAGTATTGTTGAAAGTCCTGTGCTCTTCTAGCCCAATGCAGGGTTGTGGTCCTGTTGGAAGTTTTTTTTTTTTTTTTTTGCTGCCCCAACTCTGTACCAGCTCCAGTGGTGTTCCTCCCAGCTCATGGGTGGAATCCACGAAGAGATTATGCATGATGATGGAGATGAGGATGATGGTAAGATGATGCCATGGAGGTCCGTGTGGTTTGGGACTGCGGGACAGGGCCGCATTCCACGCTTCCTGTCATTAATATCCCGGCATTAACCAGGCCCGAGAACTACGGCACTTCGATGCCGGCCGCCTTGTAATCATCCACATCATAAGACGTGTCATACCAAGGGAAGCACCCCCAACGTCGCACCCGTGAAGTGGGTGAATCTCGGCTGTGTGGCAACCGCCGCCACATTGGGCCCATAGCACACCCGCTCTGGGTAGGAGCCGACATAGGTAGCAAAAGTTCCGCTTGTCTCGGCAGGGACTCAGTCGAAACCAGTCTCCCGGTCCATGGTCCGAAGTGCTGACCACAACACTACGGGGGCCGGTACTATTGCAAGGTTCGCCAGCAGGCCCTAGAAATGATGCTCAGTGGGCTTGATTTTGTTGCCTGGTTATTTTGGTAGGTTCCAGACCTAATGTAAGAAAATTGCTGGTAGGGTGTCTTGGCGTTTTGCAAGATGAAACAAAGTGGAGCTAGAACTTGAGATTCAGAATATTGGTAACCAATATATCGCAGTATACATTTGAAGTGTCAATACAGTGCTGTTTTAGGTTTCCTAAACAGCAGTGTGTTTACAGTATCGGAACGAAGCAGAAAAATCCACCTCCGCCGGGAGTGGCCAGAGCACTGTGCTCAGTGTACAGCAAAAAGCACATGCACGTGTGTCCTAATTATGATGATGGCGCAATAATAATAATAATAACAATAATAATAAGGACGACTTATAAGGCGCCTATACATGAAATGAAACAGGCTCTAAACGCCGTAAATCATAACTACAGACACCACTTTCATACACACAGACTCACAGGGAACATTCAAAGTTAAACAATATCTCACAACAAGCAGGCTGACACGGTGTGGAAGGGCAGAGTAAATCAGTAATTAGTTCAGTTTAAATAGGTGGGTTTTGAGGCAGCGTTTGAAGCTGGCGCTGGACTCTGTATGATACTTTTTTGCTACCGAGGGCCGGGAAAGCCACCCCGATGAATTTTCTTGGCCCCGTAGGTAGGTCTTAATTTGCCCAAACCGCGAGCACTATCATTCACCATTCACTGACCAACCCGGCTGCCCCCTTCCCCCCCCCTCCACCCTGCATGTTTCAGGACCTTGTCAAAGAAAACCACGGCAACTGCTTCAGAAACAAACTCTGCGAAGAGGTGGGCGGCCTTGTTGAAGAAAGAGTTCAGCAGCGGATGCAGCAAAACGCCAACACTACTCGCGCACAGGCAGAGATGGAGACCAAAAAGAATATCGTTGAGGAGAAAGAGGGAGGCGATTTCTGGCCTAAGGTTCTCGAGGTCGTATCGAAAGCCTTGACACTCGCGATAGCACTCGTCGAGGTGTTTACCGCTGGCAAAAAGGGCGGAGCTTCTGAAGATGGTGGGGGTGATTTGAAAAATTGCATTGTGATGTGATTGTGTTATTCTGTTGGTGGCACTGCTCTTTGTATGAAGCGAGGCTGGGGCCAAATTAGGCAGAGCCCCCTCTAATGCAGGATGTGACTTCCCCGATCACTCATGGGTTGCCCGAACTAGGGCCAAATATTTGTGCTGGCCTTTTTCTCGTCAGTTGCCCCGTCTTTGGTATCACCCATACGTGGTGGGAAAGGACGTTAAACTCCCAAGCACCCACCCACCCTTGTATGAAGCCATTTTGTTTGCTTGTTTGTTCATTTGTTTCTTTAAGAACTAATCTTACAACGTAATTTTATTCAGCTGGTGACATTGCTGGTTTGCATGATGTGATTGTACTTTAAAATAAAATGCTTGACTCTCTTGTACGTTTTTCAGCAGCGGTTACCAGGTTTCATAAATAGCTCCCTTGCTGGCAGATTCAGTTACTACTTTTTAGGCCGGGGGTGGGGGGGGGGTGGGGGGGGGATGAACACCTGATAGGGAAGGGTTATAGTCAATGCTATGACCCTTTTTCAAATCAGTTTCTATCCTTGTTTCCGCCCAGCGGACAGTAAAGTGATAGACTTTACTCTCGGTGTGTGTGTGTGTGTGTGTGTGTGTGTGTGTGTGCCACGCGTGTGTGTGTGTGTGTGTGTGATAGAGGGGTGGGGGGCATTCACACGGTGTTGCACCACAACTGAATTCATGTTGATCTGGGAATAATTTGAGTTATGGCCAACCGGCTCGGACCTGTCACTGATTTTCCGTAACGCCTATATACCACAGACACGACGGAGTAAGCACACACACACACACACACACTGTGACACACACAGCGCCAGTGAAGTCGCTGCAGCTGCTCTCATTCTACGGACAGAAGTAGATTACTAGTTTATCACACACAAAAACTTGAAATGACATGGACTCATTTCCTCGTAGCCGGCCGGCCGGGTCCAAAAAAGAAAAATGCACCAGAGACATTCTCACTGGTGGGAAGGTAGTTTTGCGTATTACACCGGCGTAGGGAACGAGGGCGGCAGCACTGCAGCACCACCCTGACCGTCGGAACATTGAACAATGTAGACGGGTGCACACTGTACGGTTTTCCTTGCTGACCGATTGACTCGATGCGTCGCTCCACACTGTACTGACCGGCCAGTCTTGACGATATAGCAACATTGAATAGTTCAGATCAGTCACGAGTTAGTCTGGGCCACTGTCGGTGTCACTGTACCCATCGCTGAACACATCATGCAGGAAGTGTTACAGTATACGCCGGTTATAAGAAACTCGAGGGGGGTGAATTTTTTGGTTTCTTATATCCGAGTTTTCTTATATCTGAAAGTCGGATATAAGAAAGTATTTTGAAAAATATTTCTTATAACCGAGTTCAGTGAAAAAAAGGTTTAAAACATTTCTTTTTTCTCAGTTCGTGTATGTTTTGCATTAAATTAAGAAATATTTGGTTTCTCTTAAAGACCTGCACAGAATATATATGTGTAGAGTTAATATACACCAGTGCGCTTGTGTCCTTCAATGTCAGATGTTTTTGTTTGAACATGAAAATACTGTTTTTGCTTCCCAACTGTAGCGCTGGCGGTCATGTGGTAAGAAAAAACAAAACAAAAAGAAAAAAAAAACCCAACCAAACCAACCAACCAACCAACCAACCAACCAATTAACCAACCAACCAAACAAACAAACAAACAAAACAGAACTAAGGGGAGAGAGAGAGAGAGAGAATTCCCTTGTATTTATAGGATATATTAAAAGTGCATTATGTATCAACTTTTGATCTATAAAACACTCGTCCCATTAGAGTATGATATGCGATGCTTTCCGTGTCTAATTTGGCTGAAAAAAAGCTGCAAATTAGCTTTTTTTTCTGTTGGGAGGGGGAAGGGGGATGGAGGAAAGATGGACCATGTATATTGTCAAAGAAAGGAATTGATCAACAGTTAGTCTAATACTGATAGTTTTATTCTCCTTAACGCGAGCCCTGTAGACAGAGACAGACATACAGAGAGAGAGAGAGAGAGAGACTGAGCTCCCAATCAGGCAAAAAAACAAAATAATAATAAAAACAACATATAACAATAGAACAACAAAAATGCATCTCGTATTTTTTCTTCTTGCCAACATTCAATTTTGCACGGAACACAATGGTAAAGAACCAATTCAAGAAAAGAAAATCATGCGCCATCATGTGCCTGTCCTAAGTGACGTCAGACCTGACCTGTTTTCTTAGAATGAGTGAAATTTTCTTGGAAATGTACTTTCGGTTTCTTACAATGAGTGAAATTTTCTTGGAAATGTACTTTCGGTTTCTTATATCCGAGTTTTTGTATCAAGCGGGACAAGAAATTTGCTTTCCTAAAACCGAGTTTTCTTATAAGCGAGTTTCTTGTATCCGAGTTTTTGTAATACATAATAAAGAAGAGTTTGGCCGGGGGGAAAAAATTCGTTGGCAATAACCGAGTTTTCTTATATCCGAGTTGCTTATATCCGGCGTCCACTGTACTGTTTTAGCGGTGACATGGCACGTCGGTCCGCGACTAACTGGAGTCACACGGTGCAATGTACAATCGAGATCGTGTCACATGCGTGTTACGCAATACTCGTCACTGATCAGTGAGCGGCTGACGGAGTATGAAGGGGTGGGACTCAGTGAGGCGACGGATGTACCCGGCGACTTGAAGAGGTAAGACAGTGGCTGAGTCCGGCAGTATACATATATCTCACAGACATAATTTTCTCAGTGCCAATAGTGTCCGGCTATGAGGTACTGAGGCCACCGCGTTTCTTGTTTGGTTCTGTCGTTTTACTATAGCTTTCACACTGCGAGTCGATGGCCAATACTTCTTAGTACTGATGTCTTGTGACCCGGCCTCAGTCAGTGGCAGTAAGGATTTGGACTTGTACTGAGACAAGCTATCCCGGCGGCATACGTATAGTGACACTGATGGTTCACTCTACGGAACAAGCCCGGTGTTTCGACACTATGAAAATGATCATGAAACTTAAAACTGGGAACTCAGTAGGTACAACGTACAGCGAACCCATCGCGGTTCCCCCTGAGCGGCCTTTAACGTGAGTAAAAATATCCTCAGTGCTGCCCTGGCAATCTTGTTTCCCTTCGAGTAGCTACGCCCTCTAGCTCTTCCGCTCAGCCCATCAGCCAATGGGCGGTGAACATCGATTTGGGTCGGTGTGCCCTAGTTTCTCAGAAATGCCAGTATTTCCCGGAAACTGGGTCTCCAAAACTGTTCAGGCGGCGGCCAGTGCATTTGTTTCGACTTTCTCTGTCTCTTTTGGAGGGCTTGATCGACTTGTAGCTGAGAAAGAAACTGACACAAGTAGCAAGATACTGATAGTAACAAAGTGGTAGCAAGACTGGACTGATGTAATGGCCTTGTTGCCGATTCTCGTTATAGCGCGTGAACATGCGTGAACGTGCGCGATTTTGGACCGAGACAAGGCTTGATAGACTCGGCATGTGGGCTACTCGAGTCACACACGATGCCGCACTACCACTGCGTTGCGATCGGCTGCCAAAATGGCTCGAGAAAATCAGATAAGCTGGAGAAATTCCCAGAGACGGTCTTACCTAATGGTGAGATCGTTCAGTTTGAGCCCTTTTCTTCAAAAGTTTCAAGAAATTTGTGGATAAAAGCGATTCGAAGGCAGAACGCCGACCCGTCTCGGTGGCGTAGCGTGTGCAGCCGCCATTTCGTCGGGAACAAGCGGACAAATTCTGTCCCGGTACCTACATTGTTTGAACACAATCGTTATGGAACCAAAAATCAAGAAAGAAAGACTTTCATTTCCAAGCAAAAGTTCAGTTCGCACTGATAAACAGCCAAAGTGCTTGAATAACTAGAGGAGCAAAGCCTCCTTGGCTCACTTGTGAGATGGGTCAAGGTCATTCAAAAGAGTATGTCTGTAAAGTTCTTCTTACTATCTATCCTGAAGTAATGTGTCTCTTGTGTTCACAGTTCCTAAGAAAACGGATAATGGCAATATAACAGTTTTCCCAGGACAGCTTGTATGACCTTGACCTTGGGATCTGTAAGAGCTTATCAATGACTATCATTTGTACCTACCAAGTTTGATAGCTCTAGTTTTATAGTTTCCTTACAAATGGTAATGTAAAATTTCACAACAGAGAGCTTAATGACCTTGACCTTGAGTCGAGGTCATTCAACAGGATATGTCTGCATAGGTCTCATTTCAGTCTATCATTGTGCTTTGTTTGGTGCCTCTGCTGTTTGTTGTTTCCAAGAAAATGCTAACGTTAAAGTTTCCGCAAAACGTCTTGAATGGCCTTGACCTTGACTCAAGGATATTGAATACAAGTATGCCAGTACAGGTTTTGTCAATGTCTATCACCATGCAAAGTTTGATGCCTCTTATACCCCTAGATTCTGAGAAAATGGCAATTTTAAATTTCCAATGAGACAGCTTTAATGACCTTGACCTTCAGTCAAGGTCATTCAAAATGGTATGTATTGGGAGGTCTTACTGCTGTCTATCAGCAAGCCAGGTTTGGTGTTTCTGCTGTTTATTGTTTCTGAGAAAATGCCAATGTTAAGGTTTTGGAAGCTTTTCTGCAAACAGCTTGTATGATCTTGACCTTGACTCAAAGTCATTGAACACGGATATGCCAGTAAAGGTGTTGTCAATATCTATAATCATGCAAAGTTTGATGTCTCTTGCTTTTCTGGATTCTGAGAAAATGCCAATGCAAAAGTTCTAAACGAACAGCTCTAATGACCTTGACCTTGGGTCAAGGTCAATCAATATGATATGTTTTGAAAGGTCTTATGGCTGTCTATCAGCAAACCAAGTTTGGTGCCTCTGCTGTTCATTGTTTCTGAGAAAATGCCAATGTTAAGGTTTTGGAAGGTTTTCCGCAAAACAGCTTGTTCGGCCTTGACCTTGACTCAAAGTCACTGAATACAGGTATGTCAGTAAAGGTGTTGTCAATGTCTATCACCATGCAAAGTTTGATGTCTCTGGCTTTCCTAGATTCTGAGAAATTGCCAATGTAATATTTCCAAACAGACAGCTTTAGTGGCCTTGACCTTGGGTCAAGGTCAATCAGTATGGTATGTTTTGAAAGGTCTTATGGCTGTCTATCAGCGTGCCAAGTTTGGTGCCTCTGCTATTTGTAGATTCTGAGAAAATGCCAATGTTAAGGTTTACTGCGGACACACACACACACAGACAGACAGACAGACACACACACACACAGACAGACGACGGAGGGTTATTACATAGACTCACTTTGTTACACAAGTGAGCCAAAAATTAGTGGCAAGCCACATGTCACAGCGGGTCGACTTGACCTTTACACCGCCTACCTCTCGGTTGAAGCGACTGCCGATCTGCTTCAAGGGCTAGAGTGATAAGCTGCGCTTTTGTGTAGCCACTTAAACGCACGCCCCTGTCTTTCAGATATTTTTTCAGTTCAGGAACTTTCATTGATTTAATTTTATCGCGAACATCTTCGCCGGTCGAAACGCTCACGTTGCTCGCCATCGCATGCGTAGCCCACCTCAGGTGGACTGTTCGCGTCTCCGGCGCTGGAGAGCACCCGACTCTTCGTAACCGGCAACAGCGGTATTAAATAAGGATACTCAACATATACGTTTAAGTATAAGGATTCTGATATGTGATATTATCATCCATGGCGGCATCTTTTTCTTTGATCTCTCCTGTGTAATAAGTGTCCGTATTGTACTAGTACTTGAGAAATCATGTGACACAGAGCACGACATCACATGACAATCAGGCATGCTTCCCTGCAAAAAGGTTCTTTCTTTCAGAAAGAAAGAACAGAGATACAACCTTTTTGGGCAAAAAACCCGTCGTCATCGATGAGCAAGTACATGTATTACTACTCCTCAGGGAGAACTCGCTCCCGATGTCAACACCATCGACGATGAAACATTTTCACTCGGCATATCGGTGTTTCCAACTTCATAAACTCGTTGTACAAGTACAAAACAACAGTAGCCTGTACCTAGCAAGCAATCCTTACTCAAATTTCGGACAGTTTTAACCAACACTTATCAAAATTCGTTCTCAACAAGTTCAATCGAGGCTGGCGTCTCGCCGGCATGTATGCTGTTTACTGATTTGGCCGTCTCAGTGCTATCGGCGCAGAGAATGGCAGCGGATTCGTGATCTAGATAGATCTCCGATTGAACAGAAGCTTCTTGAATCGTTTGAGTCATGCATGCAGTTATAAAATGTAGCTGCTGGGGGGAAGGTCACTTTAATCGGTGTACATGTACTACAAATATTAGAACAAACACTCACAAAGATTCAGATTTCGTGAAAATCGCAACAGGAAGAACCCCGCTTGAACGCGCCCTAATCGTGCAAAGCGTGAACAGAGCTGTTCAGTTTTGATCGGTTTCGCATTCACCTCCCAAATTTACATTTCCTTGAAAGCGTCAGCATGTTTGTTTGCGTCTTTAGTGGAAGTTTAAAACTTGTGGTTTTGTTTGGATTTGAGTTCATGAGTGAATTGACACCGTCTTGACAGCATAAAAAGGCGCACTTTATTCTGTCGGCGTAGTGCTCTACCGACGCACAAACTCGTTCGTCTGCTATGTGCAGCCGCTGTCGACTGTCAGTTTTTACTAGGATAAACGTTCAAAATATACCATAAACTGGCCCAAAAAAGGATGATAAAGCATTTACACCCCATCAAGCAGTGGGATACCGACTCGTATTTTGATCCAAGACGCAATCAATTGATTTGCGTCTTGGATCAAAATACTCGTCGGTATCCCACAGCTTGATGGGGAATAACTGCTAATTATCATGTGTACGCAGCGATGTTTGTCTATCTCCGTGTTCAGTTCACTCAGTCTTACTCTCTCAGTCTCTCCCCCCTCCCCTCCGGGGAAGACGGGGTGGCCGAATGGTAGAGCGTTCAACTTACAATGCTCGGGTCGTGAGTTCGAATCCCGGCTGGGGCCAAATATGTGAACTGGCTTTTTCATCGTTGCCCCGTCTTTGATATCACCCGTTTTTTGTGGAAAAGGACGTTAAACTCCCAAACACCCACCCACCTACCCCTCCCCTCCGGCTCTGTCAGAGAGAGTGTGTGTGTGTGTGTGTGTGTGTGTGTGTGTGTGTTTGGCCGGGTTCTCAGTGTCAGTATGTAGTGTATATTGTTTCCTGAGTTTTTCAGTATAATATTATCATGTAAAGGATGTACTGACACTTACGTTCCCCCTCCCCCACCCCCTAGAAATAAAAGCCTTACATACGCCATGAATTTGTGTGCAGAACTGAGCCTGTTTGCACCTTACAATACGTAAACTGACATGAGTCTCCACGAGAGTCCTCAAAGCTACGACAGAATGCGGGGTGAGCCACTGTGTGTTAAGTCTTGCAGTTGCACTACAACCATAGCACAAGCAACGCCCCCCGCCCCCCCCCCCTCTCTCTCTCTCAGTCTCTCTCTCTCTCTCTCTCCCCCCCCCCCGAAACTCTCTCTCTCTCTCAAACAAACAAACAAACACACACACACACACACACACACGGAGAGAGAGAGAGGTTGGCCGTTTCAGTGACAACCGGCTGACGCTGAGCTCTTAATGCGATACACTTTCGCGAGCGGTCGAACATTCAAATTCAGTCTGTAGCTGTTGTTACACTGACTACCCACTGCAGCGGTAAGTGTGATGATCAGTCGCCGCATCCGGCAGCGAGTACACTTCACTGTGACAGTGTTGGCTCAGTGCCAGCCGGGCATTGCATACGCTGTCACTGTCATACTGTCTAAGTGGTGTGATGATACTGGTAGATTGCATGAAAACTGACAGTGCAAAACGACCTGTGAGCATGAAAATAATAGCATTACTCAAATTCTACGACTGTTGTTACACTACTGGAGCGCTCAGTGTGGTCGACGTGTCGCTGATCGACGGTGTACGCGTCTGAGACGCTGTCGAGTCAATGGTGTGATGATAGATACCACGAAAACAGCTCAGAACGATCTCAGAAATAGAAAATTACTAAGGAAACAACATAACAACGGTAGCATTAAAATGTACTCGTCCCGCCGTTTGCACAGACACAGACGATACAGCAGAGAACGTGGAAGCCACAGCTGCAGCCGAGAACAACGAAGTACGGATTCTGGTGATCGGTAAGACGGGCAATGGGAAGAGTTCTGTGTGCAACACTATACTGGGCAGGGAGGAGTTCAAGACTGGACGCAGCATGTCGTCCACAACACTGGAGGCCCAAACGGCAGAGGTAGAGAGAGGCGGCCGCCGCATCAAGGTAAATGTAATTTTGTAAGATACATTAATTGACATTAGGGACTTTCGTCCCATTTTGAAATCATACAAAGGAAGATTTCCGAGTTTCAATTCAAATCAATTTGTCAATTAAATAATACTTTATTTATCCCTTGAGGGTAATGAAGATGGGTCGTTGTAATGTCTGGTTCCTCATGTATAATGAAGTTGTATGGAATTGAAGGAAATGGTATTGAATTGGACTGGAAGCATGGCTGAAAACTAGCACTGGAGTCAGTCGAGATCCACTGAAACTGTTTGTAATATGTAATTATGTAGCCGGAGGTGAAGTTCCTTGAATTCAAAGTAGATCAGAAACTCTGTGAAACTCTTTTCCAAATGAAACGACCTCCAACCTGAAAACACCTTGTGAAGTCTGTTTCATGGGACAGTGGCATTCGGTGGTTCAGTGTACGTTCTATGAAATCAGTTTTAGCTCGCCCTCAGTGCCAGTGAACACAGCCAACAATAAAACACCAACAGACTTAAACAAACATCTGACAGAAAACACGAAAACAGACCAAACAACAGCAACAATAACCACCGGCCCCCGTAGTGTAGTGGTTAGCACTTCGGACCATGGACCGGGACTGAGACCCGGGTTCAGCCGAGACAAGCGGGGTTTTTCCTACCTAGGTAGGTACCCAGAACGTGTGTGCGATAGGCCCAATGGGGAGGCTGTTGCCACACAACCGAGATTCACCCACCTCACGGATGCGACTTTGGGGGTGCTTCCCTTGGTATGACACGTCTTATGATGTGGATGATTACACGGCCGGCACCGCAGGTGCCGTAGTTCCCGGGCCTGGTTAACGCCGGGATGTTTATGATAGGAAGCGTGGAATGCGGCCCTGTCCCGCAGTCCCAGACCACACGAACCTCCATAGCATCAGCTTACCATCATCCTCCATCATCATAAATATTGACCCAGCTTTCGAGCCCTCCGTGGATTCCACCCATGACCTGGGAGGAACACCACTGGAGCTGGTAAAGAGTTGGGGCAGAAAAACAACAACAACAACGGGAGAAAGAAAGAGAAAATATACTATACTCTTTCGCAGATTGTGGACAAACCAGACATTCAAATTGTAAAATTGAAAATCCAAACATGGAAGCATTGTCGTGGTCATTTGGAGAGTGTACTAAACATGAAAATAGTCGGTGACAGGTTTACAGTACCCTGTACATAATGCTGTAGAGCAGATCTATACGACATGTATGTTAGTCCGATAGTCCTCTGTAATGGAAATAGAAATTGAAGCGGTCGTGATTAAAATCCGTCGGCATGAAACATCTGTTCCTCTGTAGGTCATTGACACCCCTGACATCACCAACTGTGAGATGAACGAGCAACAAATGCAAGCCGAAGTGTCCAAGTGGAAGACAATGACGTCACCCCACCCTACCATCATTGTCCTCACCGTCCGCTGTGACGTCAGATACACGCAGGAAGAACACGATATCTACAGGGGAATCAAAAGTTTGTGGGGAGACAACTCTTTTTGTAAGCGACTGGTTGTGGCCTTCACCTTCGGTGACCTTCAAGGCGAGAAGCTCGAGGAGGAGCTGAAGACAGCGTGTGGAGAACTGCAGAACGTCCTGAAGGATGCAGGCAGAAGATACGCTGTCTTTGACAACGGGCCGAAGGTTAGGAGAAGAAATTAGTTACTGAAGTTTACACGGAATACCCTCGAGCCTAATCATTCAATCAATCAGTCAGTCAAACAGTCAATCAATCAATCCATCAATCTAAATATATAAATGAACAGTTTCTGTCTATCTGTCTTTCTGTTCGCTATATTTAAACCTAATTTCTCACATCGCCATCAAAATTGGTGGCTGTACTCAGGGAGACCCCTGGAAAGAATCTGGCGGGAAAAAAAACTCGGAAGCTCGTCAAATGTTTTCTTCCTATCCACCTTTTCCAATTATATTCAAGGGGAGCCTGATAGCGTTAGACTCTCAATTCTCGGGTCGTGAGTTCGAGTCATGGCTAGGGCCAAATAATTGGGCTGGCCTTTTTCTCGTTGCCCCGTCTTTGATATCGCCCTTACGTGGCGGAAAATGACGTTAAAGCCCCCAAATCCACCCACTTCCTTTCAGCGCACTTGCTGTATTCCTACGGGTTACTGGTCCACGGGAAGTAATTCAATTGTTCAGTTCGGCTACCGAGGTCCGTTCGAGGTTGGATGGTTTGGTTTGGTTTTGTCTGATTTTGTTTGGTTGGTTTTATTGGGAGGTAAGGTTCGTTTCTTTGTGACACCCCCTCTCTGTACTGCATATCCTTCATTGTTATTGTGGCCTATAAGTTTTGTTTCCGGCACATCTACCTTTTAAGTAGATATTTCATGCGACTGTCGGTTTTGTAGTATATGCCATTTTAGTTTCTAGCAGAACGGACACCGACTGTAAAGTCTCATTTGGGATAATAACTAATCTGTGTGTGTGTGTGTGTGTGTGTGTGTGTGTGTGTGTGTGTGTGTGTGTGTGTGTGTGTGTGTGTGTGTGTGTGTGTGCTCTCACCACCAGACAACGGCGGAGGACAAAGCAAGGACTGTCAACAAGGTGCTGCATCTGGCAAAGACCTTGGAAGAAAAGGAACAGCATGAACTCACACAGCAGCATCACCGCATTGAAAACACTGAACGCAACCTAGATTTTGCACTGTTCATCTTACTATTTCTTATCATTTTGGCTTTCTTGGTGTTGGTGGTCCTCCAAGAAGTGGGTGTCTTGGAGACAGTATTTTTGGCGGTAATCATACTTGGCCCCTTTGCGCTTGTCATTACTTTCTTACTATTCATTTTAATGATGAGGCGGTTTCGCAGACACAGAGCGGGTGGATGATATACACACACACACACACACACACACACACACACACACACACACACACACATATTATATATATATATATATATATATATATATATATATATATATATATAATTTATTTTGGGGGGGGGGGGGGTGGGGGGAGGAGGGGGTGCACGTAACATGCCGGCGTTAGTAAGGGTTTTGGGCTCCGAAGTGTTTTCAATAGTTATTTCTTTTTTGGACGTAGGTTGTAAGTAATACCCAGAGTCAATGTTGGTCCTATATTTTGAACTGATTTGAAACTTCTCAGCGTTTTCTATTAAACCTTTAGTTTTCAGACGTACTACCAGGGCTGTGATTTTTTTCCTACAGGGATTCAGTGTTTCATGAGATGTTTTGCTTCCAGGAAGGTCTCGAAATTGCGCTTATGACATTGACTGGTGAAGGGTGATCAGACCTAAATGATCGCCATGCATCTTATTTTGTTTTCATATCAGATTTTCTTTGTCAATACGTGAACATACCCCTCGGTCATTGAGAGTTCCATTGAATTTTCACACATCTGTCGTCTTCTGGATAACACCACCTGCGCCCACAGAACTTGACTAAATGCACAGTCCTACCGGCCGCCGTAGTGTCGTGGTTTATAGCACTTCGGATCATGGACCGGGAGACCCGGGTTCGAATCCCTGCCGAGGCAAGCGGGATTTTTCCTACCTAGGTCGGCTCCTACCCAGAGCGGGTGTGCTGTGGGCCCAATGGGGAGGCGGTTGCCACACAGCCGGGTTTCACCCATTTCACGGGTGCTTCCCTTGGTATGACACGTCTTATGATGTGGATGATTACACGGCCAGTAGCGCAGGTGCCGTAGTTCCCGGGCCTGGTTAACGCCGGGATATTAATGACAGGAAGCGTGGAATGCGGCCCTGTTCCGCAGTTCCAAACCACATGGACCTCCATAGCATCATCTTACCATCATCCTCATCTCCATCATCATGCATAATAAAAAATTGCCCCAGCTTCCGAGTGACCTGGGAGGAACACCACTGGTGCTGGCAAAGAGATGGGGCAGCAAAAACTAAATAATAAAAAAATGCACAGTCCTTTCACGGGCGTGCTCGAATGCTCTTGTGTGTGTGTGTGTGTGTGTGTGTTGTCCATGAGGGCCGCCTGATACCTGATCCAGGACACTAAGGCACGTCAGTCCTTTACCAAACCGCGTTTGTGCTGATAGGGACGTGAGAGAGAGAGAGAGAGAGAGAGAGAGAGAGGTGGGTGGGTGTTTGGGGGATTAACGTCCTTTTCCACCACATAGGGTGATATCAAAGACGGGGCAACGATGAAAAAGCCAGCACAAATATTTGGCCCCAGCCGGGATCGAACTCACGACCCGAGCATTAGAAGTCCAACGCTCTACCATTCGACCACCCCGGCTCCCCGAGAGAGAGAGAGAGAGAGATGAGGGAAGGGGGTGGCGTAGGGGACGGCCTTGTGTGTGTGTGTGTGTGTGTGTGTGTGTGTGTGTGTGTGTGGGTTTTAACGTCCTTTTCCACCGGATTTGGGGCAACGCGAAGAAAACCACCATTAACATAACTCACGGGAATATAACTCACAACCCGCGCGCGCGCGCGTGCACACACACACACACACACTGACACCGGCACGCACACACACACACACACACACACTGACACCGGCACACGCGCGCGCACACACACACACCGGCACTACTGAACACACACACTGACACACACTGACACACACACACACACACTGTGACACACCGGCGCTACACACACGCCGCGCGCAGGCTCATAAATGCGTCGCAACGAATCTTCAGTTGTTGAATCATACTCATCTCGACTGACATCGCGTCTTTGTTGCAAATATAGAGAACAAGGAACCAGCGAGTGGCGGAAAACAGGTCAATGAAGTCCCTCCGCAAAGAAACATACAGACCGTCACTGAAAGAAACAACAATGGCTGAAAACTGAGTCTCTCTGTCCGTCAGTTGACACGCAGACTTATCACTCACGGGTGCGCATGTCTTCGGACAAAGGAAGGGTTGTTTTTTTAAAATTTGTATTTATTTACAACATGAGTGAGATTGCAGCGAACTCACAATAATATATGTGTCAGTGTGTGTGTGTGTGTGTGTGTGTGTGTGTGTGTGTGTGTGTGTGTGTGTACACAGTACTAGTAGGAGATTCTGCTGTTTATTGTTTCTGAGAAAATGCCAATGTTAAGGTTTTGGAAGCTTTTCTGCAAACAGCTTGTGTGGCCTAGAGTCAAAGTCACTGAATACAGGTATGTCAGCAAAGGTGTTATCAATGTCTATCATCATGCAAAGTTTGATGTCTGGCTTTTTCAGATTCTGAGAAAATGCCAATGCAAAATTTCCAGACAGCTTGTGTGGCCTAGAGTCAAAGTCACTGAATACAGGCATGTCAGTAAAGGTGGCAATGTCTATCTTGCAAAGTTTGATGTCTCTGGTCTTTCTAGATGCTGAGAAATTGCCAATGTAAAATTTCGTAAAATATGGTACGTTTTGAAAGGTCTTATGGCTGTCTATCAGCATGCCAAGTATGGTGCCGCTGCTCCTTGCAGATTTTGAGAAAAGGCCAATGTTCAGGTTTACTGTGGACAGACAGACACAGACATACACAGACACACACAGATACACGTGGAGAAAAAAGTGCATATTGCATTAAACAGAAAACGCAAGTGAAATAAAAACACGATTGACACAAAATTTAATAAATTTAAAAAGAGACCCAACAAATCTATGAATAAAAATAATACCAAGCATAAAATAAGACACAAAGGAATAAAGACAATAACGAAGACAAGAAACACAGACACAGGAACATTATTCAGCTATCATTCAGCCATAAAAATCAGACTTGTAGACACAATGACAGTTACATAATATTACTACATGTACTGACAATACATGCATTCAATATATAGATAAAGATGACTTTATTCAAACCACTGCTACATCGTATCTCAGTCCAAAGCAAAGCAAAAATATATATATATATACAAATAAAAACACGTACAACGTATATAGATGTGCAATTTTTTTTTCAGCTACAGAAAGTTCACATTTATTTAGTCGGTTTGACCGAGCCAAAATGTCTGCGAGTAAAACTAGTTACTGACAAAACAATTAGTCCCAATTCGCATAAGGTGAAATGCTACAGCCATCATAACTTATTGAAACTATAGTAAAAAAAAATACCTAAGCAATAATGTTTGATCAACCATTGACAGCACATAAAGTGTTCCCTTGGTCGCAGTATTTGTTGATGTTGGTGTTAATCCATGCGTGTACCTTGATCCTGAATGCTGCTACTGCTGTGGTGACCATCGACGACTGTGACGAAACAACAACAGCAACAACAAAAAAACAACAACAACAAAAACAATCATTGTCAGTCATACCCTCACAGTCATGCAATGATCACTTGGACACTACCTGATGAGGAAAGATACACTGCACATTAGGAACACTGGTGAAACACAAAACAATCATTGTCAGTCATCAGAGCCATGCAATGATCACTTGCACACTACCTGATGAGGAAAGATACACTGCACATTATGAATACTGGTGGAACACAAAACAGTCATTGTCAGTCCTACCCTCACAGCCATGCAATGATCACTTGTACACAACCTTGATGAGAAAAAGATACACTGCACATTATGAACACTGGTGAAACACAAAACAATCATTGTCAGTCATCAGAGCCATGCAATGATCACTTGCACACTACCTGATGAGGAAAGATACACTGCACATTAGGAACACTGGTGAAACACACAACAATCATTGTCAGTCATCAGAGCCATGCAATGATCACTTGCACACTACCTGATGAGAAAAGACACTGCACAGTATGAGCTAGTTAATTAGTTGGTTGGTTGGTTAGTTAGTTAGGGCTTAAGGAGGGCAAGCAACAAAACCTATTTCGCGGCTTTGCACAGTATGAACGCTGGTGAGGAAATAAAAAGAAAAGAAAAAAGACACCGTGTGAAAGTAATATTTTAATATCTGTTAAACTGATACATCACAAAATCTGTATTTCAAAATTTCTTTGATTAATCCCAACAAAGAAAAACGCGACTAGAAAATCATGTCCACTTGATGACATGTGTAAATCCTTAAATAAACGGAAGTGACTCGATGAGAAGAAACTGATATAACACCACCCTCCCAAAACGCCACAAATCATCCATAGCCTTCCCCACTTGGTGTGCGCTAAAATACAACGGTGATGTCCTCTATTCAAATGCTGCGATGACTGAAGGTGGCGACCATGTTGTGATGATGGGCAACGTTACACAGCATACTTCTCTTTGGATCAGCGACTGTCACCCGC
The DNA here is from genome assembly GCA_018292915.2 of Batillaria attramentaria. Classification (NCBI taxonomy): domain Eukaryota; kingdom Metazoa; phylum Mollusca; class Gastropoda; family Batillariidae; genus Batillaria; species Batillaria attramentaria. Next base: position 547,050 of record JACVVK020000161.1, on the reverse strand, counting down.
ACTTGTGGACCCCTCTTCCAACTGTACTGAACAGGCAAAGGCTGCAGGACAGAACAGAAAATGAAAATTAACTTGGAATTACCACAAATGTAAATTGGATTTGCCTTCTTTTTTCCTCATGAAATCAAGTAAGAGTCATGTGCAAACAACAAGTTTATATTGCCTGTTTGTTTCAGGTGCACGCTCTTAAAAATTATTTACAACACAGTAATCACGTGGTTCTGAGAAAATGCAAATGTTAAAATTCAGTAGAGACAGCTTTAATGACCTTGACCTTGACTTGGAGTACATACGTACCTGCACCAACAGACCACCATCATCTCAAAATGAAAATGATCTGAAACAGAAACTTATTTTGAGTCAGGGTACCTGGAAATACAAGAATTACAACTGCATTCGACTGATGAATATTACAACAAGCAAAGACATTTGCATTTGGTGGAGACATGCACACGATTAATTAATTAATTTATTATTATTATTATTACATAACATGCACGCGAATAATAAGTTATTGTCATTATATTACATGCACGCGAATAATAAGTTATTGTCATTATATTACATGAACGCGAATAATAAGTTATTGTCATTATATTACATGCACGCGAATAATAAGTTATTGTCATTATATTACATGAACGCGAATAATAAGTTATTGTCATTATATTACATGCACGCGAATAATAAGTTATTGTCATTATATTACATGAACGCGAATAATAAGTTATTGTCATTATATTACATGCACGCGAATAATAAGTTATTGTCATTATATTACATGAACGCGGATAATAAGTTATTGTCATTATATTACATGCACGCGAATAATAAGTTATTGTCATTATATTACATGCACGCGGATAATAAGTTATTGTCATTATATTACATGCACGCGGATAATAAGTTATTGTCATTATATTACATGCACGCGAATAATAAGTTATTGTCATTATATTACATGCACGCGGATAATAAGTTATTGTCATTATATTACATGCACGCGGATAATAAGTTATTGTCATTATATTACATGAACGCGGATAATAAGTTATTGTCATTATATTACATGCACGCGAATAATAAGTTATTGTCATTATATTACATGAACGCGGATAATAAGTTATTGTCATTATATTACATGCACGCGGATAATAAGTTATTGTCATTATATTACATGAACGCGAATAATAAGTTATTGTCATTATATTACATGCACGCGAATAATAAGTTATTGTCATTATATTACATGAACGCGAATAATAAGTTATTGTCATTATATTACATGCACGCGGATAATAAGTTATTGTCATTATATTACATGCACGCGGATAATAAGTTATTGTCATTATATTACATGCACGCGGATAATAAGTTATTGTCATTATATTACATGAACGCGGATAATAAGTTATTGTCATTATATTCCATGCACGCGAATAATAAGTTATTGTCATTAATATTATATAATAAGTTATTGTCATTATATTACATGAACGCGGATAATAAGTTATTGTCATTATATTACATGCACGCGAATAATAAGTTATTGTCATTATATTACATGAACGCGGATAATAAGTTATTGTCATTATATTACATGCACGCGGATAATAAGTTATTGTCATTATATTACATGCACGCGGATAATAAGTTATTGTCATTATATTACATGAACGCGGATAATAAGTTATTGTCATTATATTACATGCACGCGAATAATAAGTTATTGTCATTATATTACATGAACGCGAATAATAAGTTATTGTCATTATATTACATGCACGCGAATAATAAGTTATTGTCATTATATTACATGAACGCGAATAATAAGTTATTGTCATTATATTACATGCACGCGAATAATAAGTTATTGTCATTATATTACATGAACGCGAATGATTAGTTATTATTATTATCATATTACATGCACGCCATTCATGTTTTTTTCGCCACAAAACCATGGGATTTGGGGGTTTCTTGTTTACCACAGGTGTTGGTGGTTGTAAGCTGAGAGTTGCACCTCGTACCTAACAAAACTTTACAATAAGCAGTAATTACACAAGCAAAATTCATACAATACAATTGATACATACTTTCATACACGCCATATGCCTGTATTTACTTTCACATGCATGCATACTTACCTTCTGCTACGTACCTAATGCTCGTATTCCAAGGCTTGGCATTGGTAATCAAACACTTCCATTTGAACTGCTACTTACCTCAAGACACACGAGGAAACCAAATTGAACACCTGTGGCTGTGTGATCAAGCTGGCTCTAAGGAATAAACGTCATCACAGGCGCACTTACCTACATACTTACCTGTCCCCTCCCTCCCGCCCCCCTCCTGCCCCCCCCCACCCCCTCCCTCCCTCCACACACACAGTACCTCCCCAATACCACCTCTTATTACTGTGCAGGGGTCAGTCACTGTCAGAACCCCTTGTCGCCCCCAGTCTGTGGGCCACGTCTGCTTCTCAACCCACCAACTCTCGGCCGACGCTGGAGCACCATCTTGCTCATGCACCTCTACTGAGAACATTCCCTCACTGAACTTCGTACAGAGAGATCGAAGCTGCAAGTTGAGAGCTATGTATGTCCAGCCAGAAAATGTACACCTGCTCCGACAACGCCATGGAACGGTAAGGTTTCCGGTCTTGTGTCTAGTTGTAATCTTTCAGTCGCAGCAAACTAATAAGCATTCTTTTATGTTCTCTTACGTTCATTCGAGTTCAACACAGAACTGAGCATAGCTGACAAGGCAGATGGGTAACGCACTGTGTTTTGGTGTGTGTGCGTGTGCGTGTATGTGTCACGCTGAGAGAGAGAGAGAGATAGAGGGGTGGGGGGGTGGGGGTCGGGGTGGAGGTGCGAGGGGGCGGGGTGGGGGTGGAGAGGAGGTTTGCCCACAAGTGCAAATCCCAGACGGTCATCTTTCACAGTCGTACAAAGCAAACATCGTGTACCGCATCAACGGCTATGGTGTAAATGGAACAAGAGCAACTAATCTCACTGTGAACATGTAGGCCTATTTCTTAGTGGGTACTGAATCTCTTGTCTCTGCTTTCTTTAACCATGACAAGCAAAAGTTGTATAAACAGCAACAAAGGCTATGACATCAATGGACAAAAAGCAAACATTGTGTACAGCAACAACGGCTATGATGTCAATGGGAGAAGAGCAACGTATTCTCTGTCAACATGTATTTAAGAATGGGTTCTGTCTCTCTCTGCTTTCTTTAAACCACGACAAGCAAAACGGTTGTATAAACAGCAACAAAGGCTATGACATCAGTAGACACTGAAAAAGCAAACATTGTGTATAGCAACAACGCCTATGACGCCAATAGAATAAGAGCAACTTAATTCATTGTGAACATGTATTTCTTAAGAGTGGGCTCTCTCTGCTTTCTGAAAGTCATGCCCCAAAAAAGGTTGTACATACAGCAACAGAGGCTATGACATCAATGGACACAAAGCAACTAAAACTGTACCTGCACTGGGAACTCAGTTAAGACAAATTTTCACTGTACTGTATGTGCAAAATGTAATTGATAGTTAAGATTATTATTATAATTATTAACTACAAACATGCATTTCCTCAGTCAGGGCTCCGAAACCCATGACAGCAAAACCAACCAAAAAAAAAAAAAAAAAAAAAAAGCAAAATTTGTATATACAGCAACAAAGGCTATGACGTCAATGGACAAAAGCAACTAAAACTGTGCCTGTATTGGGAATCAAGTTCAGACAAATTTTCATTTTATGTGCAAAATGTAGTTGATAGTAAAGATTATTACCATCTAGTACAAACATTAATTCTTCAGTCTGGGCTCCGAAAGCCATGGCAAAAAAAAATCTATGCAGTGATTGTAGTCAATGAGAACTTCAGTGATTGGCGGGGAGGGTTTCCCTACAGATGCAATTACCCAGACGGTCTATCTCTCACAGTCGTACAAAGCAAACATAGTACTGGCAACAAAGGCCGTGACATCAAGAGAAGAATAAATTAACAACAAACATGTATTTCTTTCTTCAGACTGGGATTTTTGTGCTTTCTAAACGCCATGACAAGCAAAAGCTGTGTATCAACAATGGCTTTGACTGAAATCAATGGAGGAAGAGCAACTTAATTAACAACGAACATGCATTTCTTCAGATTGGGTTTTCTGCTTTCTCAAAGTCATGACAAGGAAAAGTTGTATAATTATACAGCAACAAAGGCTATGACCGTGACATCAATGGAAAGACAAGCAACTAAAACTGTACCTGTACTGGGAACTCAATTAAGACTTTTTTTTATTATTGTACATGCAAAATGTAATTGATAACAAAGATAATTATCAACATTGTCAACTACGAACATGTATTTCTTCAGACTGGGGCTCTGAAAGCCACGAACAGCAAAAACAAAACAAGGCCATCTACACAGAGATTGTAGTCAATGAGGACTTCCGGTGATTGTAGTAAGAAACAAAGAAGAAAAAAAAAAGGGGGGGGGGGGGGGGGGTAGGAACTCCTGTTGATGACATAAAAAAGACATTTAGAATCTTGCTGAAGGGTTGATGCTTGTTGATGAAGCTCATTAAAGTCAATGAAGCTTGCTGAAGAGCTGATGCTTGATGAAGACATGACGCTTGGTGATGCTAATTAAGATGTGAAGAAGCTTGCTGGAGACATGGAAAGGCTCTTGTCACACAGAGCCAACTTCTTTTGTACACAAAAACATAGTAGTTATTTGCCTTTTCTTCTGTGTTTTCTTTCCTTCCTTTTTTGTATTTTTCTCACTTGACTGGCTGTTTCTTCTTCTTCTTCTTCTTCTTTTTTTTTTTTTTTTTTTTTAGTTTTTGTTTTTTATTTCCTTTCTTTCTTTTTTCTTTCTTCTCTCTTTTGTTTTGGTCATTGTTTTCTTTTTTCCATTTTTTCCTCATTTTTCTTTTCCTCTGTTTTTCCTTTTTTTTTTCTTTTTTTTTAGTTTCTTTCCTGATCATTCTTTCTCAAGAAATACTGAGTACAACAGCGGCTCAAGCGCATACGATAGTAACACACTAGTCAGAACCAAATGGATGCCATGCTGTTAAAGTCAAGAGAAAACACAGGCAGAACAGACAGACAAAATTTCTGAAGGTGACACACGCTGCTGAACATAATACACCGAAGATTGAGGCATCTGAGCTGTTGACATGGGCTTCCCTCCCTGAAAATTGACTGACCTTGACCTTTTCACGCGACTTGAGCCCTACACAGCTACTGCTGTAGATGAGGCAACAGAAATGACCACTACAGCTGCTACTGATTTGCCAAAAGTTCAGTGGGCTTTCTCCCAGCTAATGGGTTAGTCCAGGGACTACAAGCGAAAAACAAAAATGGGCCGACTGCAGTGAAATGGCTCCATTTCAACTCTCTCCTCCTCTTTCTCTCAGTGAGCCGTGCCAACTCTGAGAGCATTGCCTTTCCTCCTCCACCTCCCTCCATCTCCGTGTCACGCAACCATGCCAGTTCTAGTGGTATTCCTCCCCGGTCATGAGTGGAACCCACAGATCTGACGCGGCCACAGATCTCCGTGTCGCTCAACCATGCCAGTTCTAATGGTATTCCTCCCCGGTCATGAGTGGAACCCACAGATCTGGCGTGGCCAGGAGATCTCGGTGTCGCTCAACCAGGCCAGTTCTAGTGGTATTCCTCCCCGGTCATGAGTGGAACCCACAGATCTGACGTGGCAAGCTTCAGTAAAATGGTACATCTTGTCTCCTCCCTCACTCAGTGTCTCTCAACCATGCCCTCTGGTGGCGTTCTTCCTCGGCTGTGAGAGGATCCTACAGTCGCAGAGTACGTACTTTCACACTCTGTACTCAAGCACGGAGAAACATACTGGCAATTCTGTAGAGACTGCGCCCACAACTCTCCTTTTTCCCCGGGAGTTGCTCATATTGCAGCTATGACTGAGCCAAAACTACAGACCGACTTTATGCAGAACGGTTTTTTTATATTTTTTTATACATAAATACTCATCCACTTATGACAATTTTCCTCGTTGCCTCACTATTAGTTTAAGTGGGAAAGGATGTAAAAATAAAATTACACCCACCACCACCCGGCTGCGCATGTCACCCTCATCCATTTTTTTTCAGATGAACTGACCATGTTTCTATTACATTCTTCTGGTTTCAGCTGGCCAGTTCCAGTCAATCTGATCAATACAATCCTTTTCAATACATTTCATACAATTAATTTCACACAACATTTTTCAGTTTCGTTCAGTTTCATGCCATTATATTCAGATCCATTGAATCAAACATCACACATCACAAAAATACATGTATGCGAATATACATACACCATACTGAACATGGAAACATTTTAATGTGGAATTTCCATTTCATAAACTTTCACAACTTAAACTTTTATAACAATTATCACATTATCACAGCCGTTATCTATTATAGCAATTGTCATTATCACAGCCATTATACTTCATAACAATGATCACATTATCACAGCCGTTATCTACTGTAACATTGATCACATTATCACAGCCGTTATCTAGTATAACGATTATCACATTACCACAGCCGTTATCTATTATAACAGTTATCACATGATCACAGCCGTTATCTATTATAACAAATATCACATAATCACAGCCGTTATCTATTATAACAATTATCACATGATCACAGCCTTTATATCTTATAACAATCATCACAGTCGTTAAATATCATAATTATCACGTTATCATGTTATCACAGCCGTTGTATTTTATAACAGTTATCACACCCGAGCACGGGAATTTAAAATAGTTGTTTACTCTGTTGTGAATGATAAGCATTGAATGGCAAAAAATACTACACGCAAAATAATAAAATAATAATGAAAATTTCATCCCGTCCTATTGCACAATGATATAGATCCCGGCACACACGCACTTATCCCGCCCTATTGCACAATAAAGATCCCGGCACACACACACACTCTTATCCCGCCCTATTGCACGATATGGATCCCGGCACACACACACACGGTTTGCTCTCATGCCCGATGAAAAAAAAAAACATAAACAAAAAGAACTTGAAAAAAACAAAAAAGTAGCTTACGGGAGTTCAGGCCGCGCCAGGGGCTACACAGGGCTCGGGCATGAGAGCAAACACACATGCAGTTCTCACACCCAATGGATAAAACAAAACAAAACGAAAAAGAACGAGAAAAAAACAAAAGGTAGCTTACGGGAGTTTAGGCCGCGCCAGGGGCTACATGGGTATTGGGTATGAGAACTGCATGTATCGCACTCACTCTCCCCCCCCCCCCACCTCCCCCCCACCCCCACCCAACACACACATATCAGGTCGTGTGGCACACGCTGTCGGTCGCTATGGCAGTATCGACGACCAAGCAGCAACATCGTCATCCGGCGCCACCGCCGACAGCATCAACAACAGGAGCAGCTGATGCTGTTGACGGTGGTGACGATGTTGACAGCTATGGTCGCCGATACTGCATGGCGGCATTGGGACAGTGTCCACGGTATATATAATACACATACACACACGCACACACATAAAAGAAAAAAATTATATACATATGTACAACAGAGTGTTATATACATATGTACAACAGAGTGTAAAATGATACTAAAACATCACAACAGAGTAAACAACTAGAAATATATATGCTATGTACACTTTAAACGATTTTGGCACAAAAAAATATCACAGCAGGCTAGAAATATACATTTGATATATACACATAAAGATTTTGGCAGAAAAAATCACAGCAGGCTAGAAATATACATTTGATATATACACATGAAAGATTTTGGCACAAAAAAATATCACAGCAGGCTAGAAATACACATTTGATATATACACATAAAAGATTTTGGCACAAAAAAATATCACAGCAGGCTAGAAATATACATTTGATATATACACATAAAAGATTTTGGCACAAAAAAATATCACAGCAGGCTAGAAATATACATTTGATATATACACATAAAAGATTTTGGCACAAAAAATATCACAGCAGGCTAGAAATATACATTTGATATATACACATAAAAAACACATTGAAACACTTTGGCACACACACACAAAATCAGAATAGACTAAATGACTAGAAAGATTATGGCACACACACAAAAAAAATCACTGCAGTGAACGACTAGAAGTACACTAGAAAGACATCGGCAAAAAAATGGAAAAAAAATGAAACTAAAACAAAAACTCTAAAAGATTAAAACTAAAACTGCACACACACACACACACACACTCACACACACCCACGCGCGCGCGCACACTGCACACACACACACACACACACACACACACACACACACACACACACACACACACACACACACACACACACACACACACACACACACTCCCCCCCCTCCCCTATTCAGTCTTGCAACTGAAAAAACAACTCTCTCTAACAAATCACGGGTTTTCAGTGGTGGGCACAAAGAGCAACCAGAGAACTGGCCATTGTCTGCCCCCGACACCAACGGCAATACCTTTAGGTACGACCGTTGGCTGACGGAAGCTGACAATGACCAGTTGCCTGGGTGCTGCTTTGTGCGAACCACTGAAAACCCGCGCCTTCGCTACTTTAGCCTACGTACGCCAGTAGTATAGTATGTACCAAATTTGCCCCCATGGAGTGGGGCACCCGCCGGTGAGCTAAATATAGGCATGAGGTGTGCCGCGCAGGGGAAAAGGGGGAGACAATCTTTGTATCATCACAGATCGGTATATGGTGTCTATAGGAAAATGTAGAAGGGGTTTTAATGTAGGTCTATGTTAAAAATGAGTCAAGGGTCGATAATCCGTTGATTTGTTTTAATTTTTTTTTTTTCTTTACCCTCCTCCCGCTCAGCGGTGATGAGGTCTCGCGGCGCGCGAGCCGGCGCGCGCGCGCCGCGTCGTGGGCAACGCGTGCTACCAGCCGGCCCTGGAATGCGTGTGCCTGTCAGAAGGAAGTAACTCTGAACTCTCTTCTTTTTTTTTTCACTTGGGTCGTGGTGCGTGGTGATGAGGAGAGGAGTTAATGAATGAGTAAAAAAAAAAAAATGAAAAAGTCTGTCTTACCTTATATTTGAAAGAGGCTTTGTATTGTTTTTTTTTTTTTTTTTTTTTTGGATATGTGGTATGTGTTGTTGTGTGGTGAATTTTACAGGATGATGAGAAAAAAAAAATTCCCGCAAGGTGGGTTCGAACCACCGACCTGAGGAACTACAGTCCTCCGCTCTACCTGCTGAGCTATCGCGGGTGCTGAAGAAAAGGGGAGTTGTATAAAAGATAAATGATCACTGGTACAAGTGTTAGTCAGTGGCGACAATGGATCCGAGATGGAAGCATCCGTTTACCTGTGTGATTGCAGGACCTACTGGTAGTGGGAAAACCTATTTTGTAGAACGGTTTTTGCGTGAGTTACCAAACATGATGGTACCGGTTCCTCACGAAGTGATCTGGTGTTACGGCGAGTGGCAGCCTGTGTATGATCGTCTGAAGGGTGTGACATTTGTGGAGGGATTACCTGATGTCGAGGCATGGGGTAGTCAGCCTAAACGACGTCTGGTGATTATTGATGATTTGATGAGTGAGACGGATGATCGTGTGACCAAGCTGTTTACTAAGGGGAGTCATCACCGCGACATGAGTGTGATGTATATCGTGCAAAACCTGTTTGGGAAGAACAAGGAGCACAGGACCATCAGTTTGAATAGTCATTATCTGGTGGTGTTTAAGAATCCCCGGGACGCCTCTCAGATTACACATTTGGCCAAACAGATGTATCCTGGTCAGACTCGGTACTTGCAGGAAGCATTTAAAGACGCGACGTCGGCGGCGCATGGTTATTTGCTAGTGGACCTGAAGCAAGACACACCCGACCACTTGCGTCTGAGGACAGGTATTTTTCCTGGTGATCGGCATACAGTCTACGTCCAAAAGTAACGATCATGTCTAAGCGGATCAAGAGAAACGCTTCTTTGCTTCAATGGATGAACAAGGCCAAACCCAAGACGATCAAGGCTCTCATAAAAACGGCAGACAAGGATCTCGTGGACACATTGTGCGAGTGTGGTCTCAACGTGCTGAAGGGGAACGTACCGTTGTCTCCGACGCAAAAGAAGAAATTGGTCAGGTATAAATCGGCGTTGAGAGCGCTGGTGAAAAAGGGAACGTCACAGCAAAAGAAGAAAGCCTTGCTCCAGAAAGGTGGTTTCCTCGGTGCTATTCTTGGTCCAGTGCTAGGTGTCTTAGGACATTTATTGTTCCAGTAAGGATGGCCAAGAAGATGATACTTGTAGACCCTAAGATGATTGAAAACATGAACAGTCGTGTAGCGCAACCGCCACCTGTACCAGATCCTGTCAGCGATAAGTTAACATCTCTAGATCACGACATCCAAACGATTTTAGAGAGTCGCCACGTGCCAGTGTCTCAAAAGGTCCTACAATATCAACAGGCCTTACAGCGTTACCTTTCGCTGGCAGATCAGTTTCGACAGCGACCTCTAGGAAAAGTGGAACTCGCCTTACCTCCCCCTCTCCCAGCGGCTGAGGATGACTTACCTCCTCCGCCTCCTTCTCTGTTGGCTGAGTACCCAACAGAAGCAGACGTGGACCCAACACTCGCCCCTAGTACCTCACCCCTGTCCATGTTAGAAAAGCGTGTTGTGCAGAGTGTCCCCGACAAAATGCAGAAAAAAGCCAAGCTGCTCTTGGCGCATATAAAGGACTTACCCGAGTTGACGTGGACAAAGAAAGGAGAGCTCGTGTATCGCAATGATGTGATTCACGGGAGTCATATCACGGACCTCGTCAATGATGTTTTACGCAAGCGAAAGAAGGTACCGGACCCGGTGGGTTGGGAGGTGTTTGCTACGGCGTTGAAAGACAGCAACGTGCCAAGAGAGTGGGTCGGCCACGAAGATCGCTTACGTTGGATGCAGCGGCAGTCTCAACCCCAGGTCTCGAACAGGTCCAAGCGTAGACGGAGGGCGCGCGGAGAATCACCATCACAGCCGTCACTGCAAGCGTCATGGATGTCTTGGTAAACAACAACAACAAGAAGAAGAAGAGACAGCACCATGGGACGAGCAACGCGAAAACACTACAAAAAAAAGACGAAAAAGAAGGATGAAAAGTTGAGACGGGGTTACTATGACCCTCGACTGGTTGGAAGTTTTGGTGGTGCAGAGGCTTTGAGGAGAGCCACCAACATAAAACCATCGTATGTGCGAGAGTGGCTGAGTCATCAAGATACGTATACGTTACACAAACCCGTGCGGCATACATTTGAAAGACGTCAGACGATTGTGGGCGGTATTGATCATCAGTGGCAAGCCGACCTAGTGGATGTGAAAAATCTGAAAAAAGACAACGACGGGTTTACATTTTTGTTAACGTGTATAGACGTGTTGAGTAAGTTTGCCTGGGTGGTTCCTTTGAAAGACAAGAGTGGCGCTTCTCTAGTGTCTGCCTTTGAGACGATTTTTGCCCAAGGTCGCAAACCCCTGAAACTGCAAACGGATAAAGGGACAGAATTTACCAACAGAGTGTTTCAGCAGTTTCTGAAAGAGAAAGGTGTCGAGTTTTTTGTCACACATAACCAAGAGACCAAGGCAGCCATCGTGGAACGTTTTAACCGCACGCTCAAAGAAAGAATCTGGCGTTACTTTACGCGGAAAAACACACTCAGGTACATAGACGTTTTGCCACACATCGTACGAGCGTATAACCGGTCGTATCATCGCAGTATCAAAAGAGCACCGGTGGACGTGAACGTAGACAGTCAGGAGCAAGTGTGGCAGACACTGTATGGACGTCGGCCAGTGCGTTTAAAAAAAACAACCCAACTACTACAAGTCGGCGATCGTGTGCGGATCAGCAAGACGAGGCGGACGTTTAAAAAAGGGTACTTACCTTCGTGGACTGAGGAGCTTTTTACCATAAGTCAGGTGTTAAAGACACGACCGGTGACGTACATCATCAAAGATGATCACGGAGAAGAACTGAAGGGGACTTTTTACGGACCCGAGCTGCAACGCGTTGGAGATAAAACGGTGTTTCGCATCGAAAGTGTTTTAGATCGTCGGGCAGCACCCAACGGAGAACGTGAAGTGTTGGTCAAGTGGTTTGGATACCCAGAATCGTTCAACTCTTGGATACCACAGCGCCACCTTCAACAGTATAAAGGGTGATGGAAGACAGTACGCCCCGTTACCGAGAAGCGGAAGAGGTGCGAGACAGACCTTCTACTGGTATCTGGCATGTGCTAGGACGCCGCGTCCCTCGTAGTGAGATCGTGTTTGGGTGTCAGATGTTGTTGATCTACGTTGTGGTCATCACAGCGATTTACAATTTGTCTACAGGCCACGGAGATTCAAACTTGTGGACAGCCCTCTTGGGATCCTGTTTAGGGTACGTGCTACCTAACCCATCCATCAAAGTACAGAAACTTTAAAACTTTACAGCAAGATGAGTGAGGAGTTTTACATCACCTTATCCAGCAACGCCAGCGCAAATTTTTTTCCAGGAAACACACTCACTCACTTTTTTAACACACTGCCCGAAACGCTCGATCTGGGCACGGGAGACTGGGAGGTAGGCTTGGCGGAATGTCAGTACCCCTACAACTGGTACAACCTTCAGCCTGGAGATGGGGATATGGTCTTAATTCGAGAAGAACAGCTCGAGTTTTCGACCACATTTACTTACGACCTTAGTCTACCGCCAGGGCGTTACACGACCACAAAAGGGTTGGTGAACAAACTCAATAGTTTGATAGCAGAAGCACCCAGTGGTTTTACTGGTAAAGTTTGGTTTACAAATCAATCCCCGCAGAAAAAGGTCACTTTGTCAGTGAAGTCAGACTCTGCCGTGGGTATATCCCCAAAGCTGGCGCGTATGCTGGGTTTAGAGGGACAGGTGACAGACGAAGGCAGAGTGATCTTTGATGGGTTGGTGCGTAAAGAATACATAAGCAAACATGTGGTGGATCTCACAGATGGACTGGACAACCTGTGGGTGTACAGCGATGTGGTAGCCCACCGTATCGTGGGTGATTCGAAGGTACCCCTGTTGCGTGTTTTGCCGGTTCCAAAGAACAGCAGCGACCAGCTACATCACGCCTTTGAGAATATTCATTACTTTCCTGTGGGTCGCCGCGTGTTCAATGCTGTGGAAATAGATATAAGAGACACAACGGGTCGGCCCGTGCCATTTGAGAGAGGACAGGTGATTGTTACACTTCACTTTCGCCTGCGCCAACGGTAACCATGAAGAGTGTGTATGAAGATTATTACCTCAATCAAGCAGGGAGTGGCCTTCCTGTGTTTGCTGGTGTCAGACACCAGCGTGGACATGGACTGGGCAACATTTTAGGTGGTCTAGCGCGCATGGTGGTTCCCATGTTAAAACGAGGAGGACAAACGTTGTTAAAACAAGGTATGAAGACAGGCGTTAACATTTTGGGAGATGTGCTCTCTGGAGAAAACATCAAGACAGCCGCTAAGCGAAGAGCTCAGGAGAGCGGACGCCAGCTCTTACAACAAGCCGCCAACACTCTGTCAAATGGGAGGTCAGTCCTGCCAGCCCCGCCAGGAGCTCCTGCTGCCAAGAAGATAAAACGAGCTGGTGCGTCCCAGTCGCGTCAGTCGGCCCCCAGCTCTCGCAAAAGGCAGAGGAGAAGGAACAAGAAGCTCAGTGCTACTGATATTTTTAGTTAAACCAAACACCATGGCTCTTCTTCACACCGGGTCCTGTGAGTGTACAAACACAGGCCTGGATCTGTTTACGATCCCACCAACGCAAACGAGTGTAGAAAGTGGAAGTTGGGTAGAGCATCACCCTCTGGCAACACTGACGGATACAGGTCCCATTAAATTTATCGTCAAAGGTGCTGGAGAAGACTACTTGGACCTGGGTAACAGTTATCTACACGTAGGGGCCAAGATCGTCAAACCTGATGGGGGTGACCTTGCGGCGGGCGATGATGAGAAAGTGGGACCCGTCAATCTCTGGCTTCACGCTCTCTTCTCAGAAGTGGATATCACGCTCAACGGAACACAGGTGACCACGACTACCAATACCTACCCTTACCGAGCCTATCTGGAGACCTTGCTGAACTATGGGGAAGATGCAAAAAAAACACAGCTGGCCGCGTCGATGTTTTACAAAGACACCGCAAATCAGTTTGAAAAGGTCGCCGGGGGAGACAACAAAGGTATGAGAGACAGAAAAAGGAAAACGAATCGCTCGCGCGTTGTGGACATGATCGGCCGTGTGCACGCTGACCTGTTTTCTCAAGAAAAGTTTCTACTGAACGGTGTGGATCTGCGCATGCGTCTAACGCGTAGCAAAGATGCTTTCTCGCTGATGGCTGTGGAAGATGGGGGCGCCTATCCACAGTACCGTGTGCAAATTGTGCACGCTTCCCTGTTTGTGCGCAAGTGTAAGCTAAACCCCGCCGTTGTGCTGGGACATGCAAGAGCTCTTGAGAAGGCAACGGCAAAATATCCCATCCAGCGTGTGGTCACCCGAGTCATTTCTATCCCAGCAGGCAACTTGAACGTGGTGCAGGACAATCTGTTCCTCGATCAGTTACCAAAGCAGCTGTTCATCGGTCTGGTGGACTCAACCGCCTTCAACGGACATTACGCCGGCTCACCCTTTGAGTTCAAGCACTACCACCTGAACTTCCTGGCTCTCTATCAGGAAGGGAAGCAGGTCCCAGTCAAGGCACTCAAACCCAACTTTGTGAATGGGGAGTACATGAGAAGCTACATGAGTCTGTTCTCGGGGACCAATACCAGTTGGAAGGACGTGGGGAATACCATCTCTCCATCAGACTATGACAAGGGGTACACGTTGTACGGGTTTGATCTGACACCATCCCTGGTCGACGGAAACCAAGCAGAGCTCATCCGAGCGGGTTCTCTACGTCTGGAGATGAGTTTTGCCCTGGGCCTCCAGGCTCCAGTACACGTCATTTTGTATGCTCAGTTTGATGGTTTGATCGAGATCGACAAGTCCAGACAGGTGTTGCTGAACTTCCCGGCTTGATCATACAGACGACAACACACACGTTTCACACACACACAAAAAAAAAAAAGAGGATAGAACATGCGAGGTTGGGAAATTGACCGTGTTTTACGCCGGGATGTGTATGCCAACAAAGTGTTTCAGGGTGTGTACCCCAGAGACAAACTACCCTTTGACAGTCATTTACAGAAACCAGCGGCCTTTGTCGTGAATACAGACCGAGCTTCAGGCCCAGGGGATCACTGGGTAGCGATATACATTGATGAACTCGGAAGAGGAGAATACTTTGATTCATACGGACTTCCACCCACCCAGCCCGAGCTTGTTCGTTTTTTAAACAGACATTGTTGGTACCACCGCCATAATCCTCAGATCCTGCAAAGAGTGACAAGTCGTGTGTGTGGTATGTACGCCGTGTATTATATCATGCAAAAAGCACGAGGGCAGACATTGTGGCGTCTGCTCGCCCCCTTTGACCCCCGTTACCCATGGCGTAATGACAAAATTGTGATGAGGTATTTTTGGAAATCCCGAAAAACTGGGTCAAACCGCTTGAGGTAAATATACGTCTGACGCCATGTGATACCACCGCGTTACCACGTGACCAGAGAACGCTGTTATAAAAACGCTATGATTTTTGGGGTGTGTGCTCTTTTGCCCTACACGCACTCAACTCTCTGGACGGCTGTTGAAAAGAATTTTTTGCACAACGATGGCAGCAGCAGCAGCAGCAGCATCGGTCGCTAGCGTATGGAGAAAAGGAGAAGCTCTCTACACCCTGACAAACAACAAGTTTGCTTCTGTCACGCGCTGGGAAGATCGAACACTGATCCATATTCGACAGTACACAAAAACAGACACAGGCGACCTGAAACCTACACGAAGGGGCTTTACGCTGTTACCAGAAGAGTTCAAGCAGTTGCTGTCCAGTAGTAGTGCTATCCTGCGCGATGTTGCCGCTTTGACACCGGCGCCTACATCAGACCAACCATGGCAACAACAGCAGCAGCAGCAACAACAGACACCCCACCAGGCTGACAGCCGACGGTCGGCACTACCACCACCACCACCACCACCACCGACACCGACAACATCAGTCGCCACGCCGTTGTTGCAGAGACGTGAAACCAAGTCCACCACCAAGCCCCCAAAGAAACGTCTTCGACTGAATTTTCCCCCCTCAGCGGCAACTGCGACGACAACGTCTTTACCCGCTACAGCAGAAGGTGTGGAGATCCACATTCCAGACATCCAACCCCAGCTTTACACACAGAGTATTGACACTGTGGTGAACCAACTGCTTACCGGAGATGAGGCCATGTCTGGCTATTGACAAAACAAAAGAACAGTAACGTTGAGTTATCAGACAATATCCTAGTACATCTATCTACGCCGCGCGCTATCCATGTACTTTAGATGTGTACATTTTGCTGTTGTTGTTTTTATTTTATAACAGAGTGTTAAAACAAAACAGTGAACTTGACGTGTGGACTTGACTGTATCTAACCTAATACACTAAGCATTGCATGTGTGGACCAGCCCCCCCCCTTGTTTTGTATCGCTTCCGTACCTACTTTATGTCACTGCTTTCCCACGCACTTTTTATGTTTTGTCTTGGCTCAGGCTTCTTAGCAATGTTTTGCAGGCTGTGGCGCCTGCCGTCGTTTGGCACTTGAGTTATTTCCTACAATCTACAGTCACTGTAGTGCCCCCCGGTATAAGTATTTTGTCAGCGTTTTGGTGTTTGCGGTGGGTCTGTGTTGTTTTGTTGTTTTTGTGTGCTAGTGCGTTTGTCAGTATGTTATATTCATATGTCTGTATGTCTTTTGTATGGATGTACATTGTCAGTATGGCTGTAGTGTTATTACGTGTCTGCGTGTACATTTTGCTTTTGTTATTTGATTTTAAAAAAACAAACAAACTTTGGTTCTATGAATAAACGCTGTGGAAAACAATACATGTGTCACGTCTTATGTCAGGATGAATGGTGTAAAAAAAGAGAAGAGACCAGAGAGGGAGAGAGAGGGAGAGAGAGAGAGAGAGAGAGAGAGAGAAAAAAAGCAGAGGGAGGCAGAGTGAACAGAGACGAGCGCACGTGTCAGTACCAGCGTGAACTCATAGCGGAAACTGGAGTCCCACACCCACGCCCTACACGCACTCAACTCTCTGGACGGTTGTACTTTTTCACTTCCGATGCCACCACTTACCCCCACGTGCAGTGACCTAGAGTTCCGTACACTTGTGGGAACCCAAACCTTGCTGATGTGAGACTTTTCTAACACAAAGAGACCTGTCTAACATATACGCATAAAACCAACCCTCCTATATTTTTTGGCAATGTCTTTTTTCTTGTCGCATGAGACAGGCAAACCAAAAAAAAGAAATCGTCCAAAGTTCTACCTCCTGTCAATACATGACCGGGGCGTTTTCTGCTTAAATAATATTACAGAAATGTAGACAATTTCCTGTACCCACTCATGTGATTTTCATCTGTTTCCGATGGCAAATCCTATATAAACCCACCAAGTTTTTACACATGACCATACCAAAAGGGTACTACACTGATCTCAAAATGGAGTACGCTACGTTTAAAAATGAAGTCGAGTTAGAGATCAATTCTTTAACTGCAAGAAATTGTGTTGGGTGCCGTGTAGATCACCCGAGTCAGCGGCGGCACGACTGCCTCATGATGGATTTAATAGAACGAGTATTAACATATGGAGAAGAAGCCATCGCCATTGTGTGCGGTCGCCGGATGGGGGAGGTGACGGAGGCCAATATAAGAAGAATTTATACAGAGCTAATGGGAGAGGGGGTGACGGATGCAAAAATACAAAGACTACTTCAACAAGAAACGAGTGATTTACAAGACGTAAGTAGTAATATTTTTTTCTTTTCATTTTTTATATTATATATATATATTTTTTTTTTTTTAATATTATTATTATATGTAGATGTGTACTTGTGTATGATTAGGTATCCCTTTTTTTTTTCAGCCTACGGTATCGTCGACAACCGATACACCACCGCCATCTCCTCCACCACCACCACCACCAGCAGCTGCAGTCGTGGTTGTGCACTAATACACGTGAGCTGGTTTGTTTATACTTTACAGTATGTGTGTGTGTGTGTGTGTGTGTGTGTGTGTGTGTGTGTGTGTGTGTTGTGTGTGTGTGTGTGGTGTGTGTGTGTGTGTGTGTGTGTGTGTGTGTGTGTGTGTGTGTGTGTGTGTGTGTGTGTGACTATTCATTTATGTATATGTATGTGTGTTTCAGAAATAAAGAACACCGACGAAAAGAGGAAGAGGAAGAGAGAGAGAGAGAGAGAGATGATAAAATGTAAATAAAGTTTAAAAAAAAAGAGAAAAAAAAAGAGGGAAATACCCCATGCACACGTTATAAACTGGTCAGCTCTGCAGGTCGCTTTGAAACTCTGCACGGACTGTCTGGGCGTGAGCATATACGGGTCAATGCCCTCTCATGTAGACATGAGAGAGAGAGAGAGAGAGAGAGGGAGAGAAGGTGTGTGTATTTTAAGCCATAGCGTGGAACTACGTTTTGGTTTACCCACAACCGCCACCACACCCATCCGGCGATCGTACACAACCTCTCAGCGTGGCACTTGACGTGTACAAGATTGCATCAGTTTTTTTTTTTTCCCGCAGACTTCTGTGGGCGTGCTTTTCTGTTTGCGCATGCGCGAGTTGTTTGTTAAATGATATCGTCAGCGTAGCACAGTTGTCAGTTTTTTCTCTGACTGTGCCGGGACTAGCGAGTGTGTGTGCGTGTCTACGAACAACGCAGACTATGGAAACCACCACCGCCCACACTACTACCACCACTACCGCCTCAATCACAACGACGACAACAACCCCACCAGCGGCGATGACAACCCCATCGCCATCAACAGCATTCGTCGAACCTGTGACGTTTGATCTCAATCCAGATTTTCTGGATTCACCAGTAAGTGTAAAGTTATAGTTTTATTTACCCCCCTCTTTTTTAAATGTGTGTTGTTTTGTTTTGTTTTTGTCAGTTTTGATTTTGGTTTGGTTTGGTTTGGTTTGTTTACAGAGTGCACAGAGCAATAGGCCTCCGATTTCTTTTTCTTCTTCTTCTTCTTTTGTAAGAAAACGCAAACACCAGACAAAGCAACACGATAACGCAGCAGCGTTAGAGCAACACCTAGAACAGATAGATGACCCGCAAGTACAAGACATCTACCGCAACCACTGGTCCTCCATTCGCACGCACACCCGTCACGGCAAACTACAAACGATGATTAACATTTGGTGGGAAACAGAACATGAACCACCTTCTTTTGACCAACATCTCTGGCCTGTCTTTCGCTCACAGATCCCTCGTTCCTTTAAAGCCAACCTTTCTCATTCGTTCATACTCAAACACAAACGCGAAGATCGTTTCCTTTTTTATCATGCCTCTCAAAACAACGCTAGTGTCTTTGAACAACCTTTCCTGATTCGAAAACCGTCGAGAGTTTAAAGATTTTCTTGACAAAATTCAAAACAGTGACATATTAGAACATGCACGCGCTTTTCGACCTGATACAGATTGGGGGGTGGAAAGAATCGTAGCAACTTCGTTTTATTTTACCTCTTTGTAACACTATAGCTTTACTTTTAGTGGGAGGAAGAGGAAGAAGCTGTGATGATGGAAGAGGAAAGAGAGAGTGTGCCCCCTCACTTTTCTTGTTCTCGCTGTCCTCTCTCCTTTACTAAAAAATGCACTTTAAACAGACACGTGCGAGATGTACACGAAAAAAAGACCCAAATTTACATGCACCTTTTGTCCGCGTACATTCACGCGGAAAGATAAATTTATTCTTCATACACACAATTGTCAAAAAAAAAAACAGTCCAAAAAACTCCCCCCCAAAAAGAAAGTTTTTTGTTGCAAACAAACTTTGCCTGAAAAAACTAACTAGCATACAAGGACTTTATACGCTTCAGAAAGATGAACACCACTCCTTTTCTTACACAGACAGGCTATGTCTCTTTCGCTGTCTTTCTCTCTTCCGGGGCGCCTCTCTTCACGCTCTCCAGACACCCACGCAGGTAGCCTACGCAAAATGGCGACAGCACCATCCACAAAGCCAGCCAACTCTTCAAACCCTCCACAAGTTTGAAAAGCTTTTCAAAGTAAGTAAAGTTTTTTGTTTTTTTTTTTCTTATACCTACTTGTTTGTGCATTTGTTTTTTACTTCATTTTGTTTGTTTTCTTTTCATTTTTTAAAATATATATATATTTTGTTTTGTTTTGGTAGGTCTGCGTCGATGTGTTTGAATACGAGGAGACCACAGACAGTTTCATCGTCAAACAACGAGGGGGGTCCGAAGACTTCCCAGACATCCTGAATGTTCTGTATTTTCGTGGCCACTTCTGCTACATCAAGGTAAGTTTAAGTTAAAACACATGCGTGGATTGGTGGATTGAAAAAAGAAAAAAAAAAGTGTGACCTTAGTCGGTTTTAGGGGAGGTAAAATGTCAAAGTTTGCTTGTTTCTTTCAGGATATTGACCGAGTTTCCCAAACTTTCGTGTGTTCTCGGTGTGAGAAAATATGGAAAACCAACAAACACCTACAACGTCATCTACAAACCTGCACCGGGAACCCTGCAAAATTTCACTACCCGGGAGGCGTCTATCAAGTCCAACCCTCCATTTTTGATCTTCTCAAGATGAATGGATTTGATGTTTCCAGCGCTCCTTTTACCATTTTCCCATACCGAGCCACCTGGGATATGGAAGTTTATTTCGACCAGTCTGACCTTCCTCAAACTTCAACAACCACCACGCAATACACGGCGAGGCACGTGCCGATGTCCGCCAGTGTTTGCTCCAACGTGCCTGGTTACACAAACCCATCTGTTTCATCAGCGACGGAAATCCTCAAGTCTTGATTGATAGGATGATTGACTACCTCGAACGCATTTCGGATACTACCTTCCAACTGTTGTATCCCCAGTTTCGCGAAATCTACAAACAACTGGAAGCTCGAGAATCTCGAGAAAAGGAGGAGTCGGGTATGTCATCAGACGAAAAGAAGAAAAAGAAGAGGAGAAAAATGGTCTACACTTGCATGCCAGCCTCTACACTGCGAGACCGTTTGACAGCATACCTTCGTTGCCTCCCTGTTATTCGTTCAACGGGGGAAAATACGACACAAACGTCCATCAAGCCGTATTTCCTTCAACACTTTGTCCTTGGTCAACAGACTAAAAATAAAGAAGAAAAGATGGAAGAAGAAGAAGAGAAGATGGAAACAGAATCAGACGTAGACGAGAAAGAAGAAGAAGAAGATGATGATGAAGACCAATGAGGAAAAAACAGAAACAGCCGATGTTGATGAGCACCCATTTCGATTTCTCATCAAGCGTCACAATGACTTTATGTGTATCTGTACAGAAAAACTCAAGTTCCTGGACATCATCAACTACCTGGCTCCTGGGTTTTCGTATTCCAAGTACCTAGCGGCCTACGATGTTCAGGAACACAAAGGGGTTTTTCCCGTATGAGGCGGTAAACTCCCTACAAGTCCTGGAGCACCCACACCTTCTGCCTCGGGAAGCCTTCTTCAGTTCCTTAAGAAACACTGCTATATCTGAAGAAGATTACGCTCTACTGTCAACGTGTCTGGGAGGAGCAAACATGAAGACCATGCGTGATTTTCTGGTCTGGTACAACAACAAAGATGTTGTGCCTTTTTTAGAAGCCCTTGAAAAGCAAGTCGGAGTTTTACGCTACCCTCGGGGTCGACATCTTTTCCCAAGCCATTAGTGTACCAGGAGTAACACTCGTCTTTTTGTTCAAGACCCTCCCTCCCAACACCTTCTTTTCGCTGATCGGTGAGCGTGATAAAGATCTTCACGAACTGCTGAGAAACAACACTCGTGGGTGGTCCATCCATTATCTTTCACCGCTACCATGAACGAAATGTGACGCGGATTCGAGACAACAAACCATGCAATAGTCTCATCGGTTTCGACGCCAACGCGCTGTACCTCTGGTGTTTGATGCAGGACATGCGACAGAGCACCCAGTTCGTCGCCGTGCTGATACCGGTTTAAGGCCGAGGCGACAACGGAATTTTTTGGCCGTCAGTGTAGAGAATGGTTAGCATGGATCGAACACACCCAATACGTTCGTCTCTACCACAAATACAACGGCAAAGAACACCCCGTCGGACCCCGTGCTCGGCGAGTTGATGGCTGGGATCCTGCCTCCTCTACCGTGTATCAGTTTCACGGGTGTCTCTTCCACGGCCATGATTGTGACAAAACCAGAGGTCTGACACACAACCCTGTCAACGGCAAGCTCCTGACAGACCTGCGAGAAAACACGATCAAGGACGACAAAGTATCTCCTTTCTTGTGGTGTCAACGTTGTAGAGAAATGGGAGTGTGAGTGGGAAGTCGAAAAGCACACTAACCCGCCATTGGCTCCTTCTTGCGAACCCATCTACCTTCTCTACAATCGCCTCTACCCTGGAACCCCACACCAGATCACCCCATCACAAAAGAGAAGATACTTCGCTATATTCAAAACGACAAACTCTTTGGCCTGGTGGAATGCGACCTAGAAGTTCCCGACTCCCTCCGAAATTACTTTGAAGAAATGCCACCCATCTTCAAAAACACGTGTGTCTCTCGAGAAGATATCGGTGACTTTATGGGCGCCTACGCCAAAAAGCACGATTCTTCTTTCACACCCGCGTCGAACTCTGATCGGGAGCTTTTACGCCACCAAAATTCTTCTCGCCACGCCGCTAGTCAAATGGTATCTAGACCATGGTTTACAGATCACCAGAATCTACCAGATCGTCGAGTACGTTCCTAAACGCAGTTTCGAAAAAATTTGGGCAACAAGTGTCAAAACGCTCGCCGACTGGGAGACACGGACCCCTCCAAGACCATTGTCGCAGATACCATGAAACTCCTCGGCAACTCGGCGTACGGAAAAACCATCACCAACATGGAAAAACATAGAACTGTCCAATATGTCCGACGATGCAGGTGCCCGAAAACTTGTAGCAGACCCTCTCTTTCGCTCCTTGACAGAGCTCACAGATAAAGTCTTTGAGGTAGAGAGTGCTAAAGCCCACGTCAGCTGGAACCTTCCTCTACAGATCGGTTTCTTCGTCTACCAGTATGCCAAACTCCGCATGCTACAGTTTCACTATGACCTGGTGGACAAGTTTGTGGTCTCGCGCTGACTATCAGCTGTGTGAGATGGACACAGAACTCTCTGTACATGGCGCTCTCTACTTCTAGCTTTGAAGAGGCTGTCAAACCCGAGCTCCGCCAAGACTTTTTACACTCACTACAACGAATGGTTCCCGGGAAATCTTGTGACACCCATCACCAAGACTTTATCGCTGCACGACTGACCAACCAACCATGGACCGACCCACCTTCGTGCTGTCAAGAACGCCAAACATTCGACAAACGAACCCCTGGCCTTTTTAAAGTGGAGTACGAGGGTGATGGAATTGTCGCTTTGTGCAGCAAAACCTATTACTGTTTCAGTTCCACACAGGGTGACAAAAGCCGTGCCAAGGGTCTCAACCAAAAGCTCAACCAACTGACTAAAGACACCTACCTACAAGTCCTCAACACACAGACCAGTGGAGGGGGTGTCAACAGAGGATTTCGCCACGGATGGGCAAAATGATGTACACGTACACCCAAGAACGGAAATCTCTCTCCTACCTGTACATCAAACGACAGGTACAAGCCGACGGTGTCAGCACCAAACCCCTCCTCGTCTAACCTACTTGCCTCAGCTTTACCTTCACCGTCCTCCTCGTCGCCATCATCACCACCACCACCACCACCAAAAACTTTTTGCCTCCCTAAAGTCCAAACCCTGTACGTCCTCGTTCGTGGGAGGTGGACAACGTTTACTGATTCCTCAGTAACGGCTAAAACA
Source organism: Batillaria attramentaria (assembly GCA_018292915.2). Taxonomy (NCBI): domain Eukaryota; kingdom Metazoa; phylum Mollusca; class Gastropoda; family Batillariidae; genus Batillaria; species Batillaria attramentaria. The sequence goes on along the minus strand of JACVVK020000161.1, from coordinate 523,051 downwards.
GGGCAATGGCACCACCTGTATACGACTCTTTAGGCAGTCCAGTGGTGTTTCAAACCTCCATTCTGGACTGTCTATTGGGGTGTAAAGGTGACCAAAATTATCAACAAGAGAAAGAGAGAGATCGTCGTAAACTTCGGGATAGACCAGCCTCGGTGAAAAAAAAAAAGAGGAGTTCAGAGTTACTTCCTTCTGACAGGCACACGCATTCAGGGCCGGCTGGTAGCACGCGTTGCCCACGACCGCGGCGCGCGCGCGCCGGCTCGCGCGCCGCGAGACCTCATCACCGCTGAGCGGGAGGAGGGTAAAGAAAAAAAAAATTAAAACAAATCAACGGATTATCGACCCTTGACTCATTTTTAAACATAGACCTACATTAAACCCCTTCTACATTTTCCTATAGACACCATATACCGATCTGTGATGATACAAGATTGTCTCCCCCTTTTCCCCTGCGCGGCACACCTCATGCCTATATTTAGCTCACCGGCGGGTGCCCCACTCATGGGGGCAAATTTGGTACATACTATACTACTTACGCCGACAGCCTACCCACCAACGAAAGTCCCCCCCCTACTGTCGACGTACGTAGCCCAGGGTGCGGCCGCGCCCTGTGCAAAGCTGCCAAGCTGTGTAAAAAGCCGAGTGTTTAATTACTGTAAGTGATAAACAAAACAGGGGACCGTGTGAAAATCGGAGGGGAACGGTAGGGAGGGGGGGGGGATGAGGGGGGAGGAAATCGGATTGGAGGAGGGGGTGTGTGGAGGGTGGGAGAGGAGGAGAGGGGTGGTGGCGAAAAGGAGAAGAGAGGTGAAGAGGAGATGGTGGAGGGGGGGGGGGAGAGGGAACACACACATGCAAGCACACACGCACACGCACACACACACGCGCTGTATCACCTGACATTTTACAATCACCGAAGACACCGTCGATCACCGACGTCGACATCGTCGACTCCATGGCAAATATCGACGACCCGGCAAACTCGTCGGCCGCCATGACGGCGACATCATCGACCACCGACCGACGACAAGCATAGGCGAAAAAAAATTCGCCTTGTCGGGTGATGCTGACGTCGGTGGTGGCCGATGATGTCGACGGCGGTAGTCGACGATTCTCGACGGCGGCGATCGAACACTGTCCACGGCCATCATAGTAATGCCGATGATACCCTCCCCTCCCCCCTCCCCTCCATCTACCCCCCCCCCCCCCCCCACACACACGGCACACGCATACGCACGCATACACAGACATACGGCATATGGTGCAGAAGGCACACCTCTTCGATGGTATTTAAGGTTCTTAAAGTGCACAACTGCTTTTACTATTTTTTTGGGTGCACACACATACAAATACACACACGCAGAGAGAGAGAGAGAGAGAGAGATAGAGAGAGAGAGAGAGAGAGGAGGTGGGGGATGGGAGGGGGTTGAGAAAATGTGTAAGAGGGGGCAGGGTGGGGGGTGTTCGAGGGGGGGGGGGGGGGGGGGGTGGGGGGGGGGGGGATATTTCACACGGCAGGCAAATGTTGAAAGTGAAACGGAAGCAGAGGTAGCGGGAATACATAATTATATGATGAGGCGGCAGCTTTGCACAGGGCGCTTCGAGGAGCCAGCTAGCGAAGGTGGTGGGACGGCGGTGGTAGGGTGCTAACACGAAAAAGAAAAGGAAAAAAAAACAAAAAAAAAAACCTACCACCGCCTCCCACCCGCACCCCATCTAACCAAGTTGTAAGTTTGTACAACAAGGGTGATGCAATCATAGTAAGGATGATGCAATAAGGATGATGCATTAAGGACTAAGGATAATCACAATGCTATCAGAACAAGCAACGGGCAAGTCAGTCGTGAATGGACAATTGTACAGTAAAAGTAACAATGGCTTTCACATGCCAACAGAAACACATTGTTTCCTGGCTTTACTGCTGTTCTGAAGAGGGTTGCAATAATGACAGCATTTTTATCAAACTGTCTTGGCACTCAGACATACAGAACAGTCATATGGCATTGGCAACCTGGTTTTAATGAGCGTACCAAGGGCAAACTAATGACAATAATGCGTTTTTGTTCTCATGATAAGCACTTGCATGTCCTCTTCAAAAGTATCGCATTGCTAGTCCAATACAGACAGTGCGTTCTTGCACACCGTCAGACATACAGAACAGGCTTGCCTCTGGCACTGACAACTGAAGGCAGTCTATACACGTGAACACATTTCCACACAATAAGTGCACTAAATGGTGCTCAGTCTAGTAATAATTCAGTTTCTCAGATTAAGACGCCATAGTGAAAAAGTTTTTTTTCATTGGCTTTCATTACTAGAAGCTGGGTTTTGTTGAACGATAGCATCATGACTATCTCGTGACAACAAAGCTTGCATCACGTCAATATTGACAATCTGGCTGTGTTTTAGCCAATGATCTGCCGGTGTTCCCAGCAGTTACAGGTACAGGTACATGTACATACACAACCAAGGCCACAAGTTTTAACTGACACTGTGGCTCGATTTTTGTTTTCGCTCAGTGACAACTTGCTTTTGTTTGCTTTTTTTTCAATATATTAAGGGAATCAGAAAGTGTGGCTTGCAAGCCGAGCTCGGCGCAGGCCGTTTCGAAGGTTTGAACTCTTTCAACCTTCCTTCATCATATTCCCTTGTTGTGATTTCTTTAGTCTCCTTGTTGTGATTTCGTTAGTCTCATTATTAGCGCAGAGACAGTGAGCAAGTTTCTCATGACAGCAAAGGTCATACCGGGGGGAAAAAACCGCAAAAAGCTAAAAAAGCAAAAGCAAAAAACAAACACACCCAAATTTCTAGGCTTCTTTGCATCTCATAATAGGAATAATGATCAGCCGAAGACTGTGCAACCAGACGCACGGGTATATCAGTGTCTTTCAATTCGTTTACATACGGCATTCGCGATAAAGGTTGCTCTGTTGCCTTGCTTTGTACAACACCAAGATCTGTATACACATTTAGACCTGGACATCATACACTTGACACATATGGGCGATATTGTAAACGAAAAACTGAGATATGCATTCCACACCCAATGGCCGGGCATGTGCGTGCAGGGTGGATAGAAGAGCTAAAGTGCACACACATAATTATGATTACTATATTGACTGTGACTGAAGCAACAACAACAAAAGTGGGGGGAGGGAACAGTCACGCGTGTGTGTGTTGGGAGAGGGAGAGAGAGAGAGAGAGAGAGAGAGAGAGAGAGAGAATCAAGAATCAGAATCAAGAAAACTTTTATTTTCCAACGGTAGAGGTAGTTAACGTGAAACAGTCAATTTTCATACCTGCCGTTGCTATTTCTAGTAATATCTACCTAAACAGAAACACACACAAACACACACACACACACACACACACACACACACACACACACACACCACCACACCTGACACACACACACACACACACACATGTAATGCAACAGCGAAAAAGCAAAATAGCAATAAAACCATAGGAAATGAAACTACACTCTACTAAGACAGGAACAGAGAGAGAGAGAGAGAGAGAGAGAGATTAAATGACTGTGGTAACTGTGAAACGTAAAAGAGAAAAATCTGTCAAGTCAGTAAACTCATACACTTTGTGTGTATCATATCACAACTAGAGACCGCTACTGAAACCAACAGAGTCAGTAAAGACATCAAACCGGTTAGGAATGGCGCCGGCAAAGCGGCGGTCAAAAGCGGTATCTGTGCGGTAATTCAGTTGTTGTACATGTAACTGGAACTGAGCAGCCGGAAAACAAACTTGCAGCTTCGGAAACCTTCACCGATGAGGGAAATATTCCAAGTACAAACACAGAGGACAGATGGGCCTAACACATCATTGCCCAGATTTGGTGGAGTTGAGAAGCAGATTCCAAAACACCACCGCAGCTGGCAATCCGGCGACAGTCGGGGTTTGACCAGTGCTGGCCTCTTCTGCACAGGGAGATGGCGTACTGGGAGAAACCACTAGATTTCCCGCCATTGACGTCAGGTGATGTAACGAATACTCCCCCCCCCCAACACCCTCCCCCCACCCACACCTCATTCCTCCACCTTCCCCAACCCCAGCCCCACTGCAACCCCTTCCTTAAGTTCACTGTGACAACTCCCTTACCTTGCAATGCGAAAGGACTCACCACTGCTGTACCTGCTGCGTGAAAAATGAACAAGACGGGCTATCCACGATAACCCTTTTTTGTACAGTCCGTTTACAGTAAAAATGTACGTGTTTTTTGTTTTTTTTTTTTCCCTCTGGATTATCAACAGGTGAACGGAAAGCTTTTTAAGACCGACCAAAATTTCCACGTTCAAAGGCAAGTTTTATGCCACAAACGCACGTCGCTTGCATCAGTTCTCCGTACAGAATGACGTGATGCAAGTGTAACTCTGAGAATGGCGGGATTGTTACTGGCGGGCATGGTGCAACTGAACACACTTCTCCGCTGCACTGAGTGCCGTCTGTGTGTGTGTGTGTGTGTGTGTGTGTGTGTGTGTGTGTGTGTGTGTGTGTTTCCAGGCCTGTATCTCCGAAAATACTCAACCGATTGACTTTAAATTTGAGGTGTCCCAATAAATCAAGATCTTTGAATTAAGGAACCGATCCAGGTATCATAGGAATTGCACAGATGATTTGTCAGTAGTTATCGCCGTTTTGAGAAAAGTTGGTTGTCTGGCGTTTACAGACGTAAAATTCATTCCAGTCACCCCATTCAGTTTTCGGATGTTAATAGCATGAATGCTTAATCTGAACAGAGCGAATTTTCGAGGTGGTCGCTCCTATACTTTCGACGTAAACCGTCATTTGACGTACTTCATTTCACATCGCAGGTGAGCCCAGTTTAGATCTCAAAAGGATCTCAAAATCGCTCACACTGTATGCAGAGAATGTGTCTCTGATTTCACGAAATCCAATGCAGCCGTTAGCATCAGCTGGTTTCTGCTCCGAGTGCATTTCCTGCACAAACCACACGCCTAACAAAGATGAAGAAAGGAAACACGCGCGCACATATGTGCAAATGAATGATCGACGTCATTTTGTCGACGTCATATCTGATTGACGTTATGCTGGCATTCCTTGGGGAACTCAAGAAAGCGCCAAAAAGTTTATGACGCCAACCAGCCAGTCGAGCTATTGCTAACTCGTGCACCGATTAGCCACGTGACTGGGGTTAAGCTATTGCATGACCTCATTTGATTGGGGTTTTGCGCGCGCAAAGAGGCACAAAATCAGTCCAGTTCAAGGTTGGCTGGACTGTAATCATGTGTCACAAAAAAGGAAAGGAAAGGGGGGGGGGGGGCCTCAATGAAATGTACCGAATGATTCATAACGTGAATAGAGAAGAAACGTTGCTTTTTCTCCGAGCTGTCTAATACCGCATCACTTACAGACCCGGGGAGCCGGGACGGTCGAATCAGTGGTTAAGTGTTGGACTTTCAATGCTCGAGTCGTGAGTTCGAATTCCGGCTGGGGCTAAATATTTGTGCTGGCCTTTTCTCGCTGCCCCGTCTTTGATATCACCCTTATGTGGCGGAAAAGGACGTTAAACTCACAAACAACCCAACCCAACCCAACTTTTTCTAAGTTTTTTCGCTCCATAAAAAGTTATCGCCGAAAAACTTTGGCGACTGAATTACCAAAGTCACCATCTAAGTACTGGTCTCTCAGACAGGCCTGCAGAGTGACAGCATCATACAGGCTGGCTGTGAGCGGCCACACGCAGCGCGAGAATCGAGTAGTCAGCTAAATGTTGTGGTCAACCGCTGAGAAGAAAGAAGAGCCGCGCGGCTAAATGAAAGGTACACGCAACGCGGGAATCGAGGAGTCAGCCAAGTGTTGTGGTCAACCGCTGAGTAGCAAAGCTGCGGACGGTTTAAATTTCCATTCACACGGCCTGCAGACGGCTGTGTAATGCATTCAGAGCTCTACTTATTATTACGAGGAACTATTCGGAGCGTCCACCAAGCACGACTGTTTCAACACATAAGTTGCTTTCTGTGTAGCCTAGTGATTATGAAAAATGCGCGTGTCTAAAGTAAACGGGTGCATTTTTATGGCAAACGGACTGTACAAATTGATATAACAATACATGGCCTTACCTTTATTGTCAGCTAGGCCGTCATATCAAATACCAATATAATGCACACACACGCACACACAAAACATACACAACAAACAAAACACGACTGAGGTGCATCTCTCAAGTTGATAAAATTGAAAGTCAGATTTTTGCCGGTATAGCCGAATGGTAGAGCGATGGACTTTCAATGCTCGGGTCGTGCGTTCGAATCCCACATTGTTGGGGCCAGATACCCGTGCAGCCCTTTTCCTCGTTGCCCCGTCTTTGATATCACCCATACGTGGTGGCAATCGACGTTAAAGTCCTACCCCCCCCCCCCCCCAAACTGGCTCGGCTTCGGACATGTGATCGGTTGAAAGCTGTGGGTTCGAATTCCAGCAGGAATTTCGGACGTTGAGCTGGTCTTTTCAAGTTCTTTCAAGTCTCTGAATTGTTTTTACGGATTGAAAGACGGTAAAACTAGATGTTGGACTATCGAGGAAAAAGAAGAAGGAAGAACAGAAGAAAAAAAAAAAAAAAAAAAGGGGGGGGGGGGGGGGGTGAGGATTCACATAAGCGATTATGTGTGTACTCACCCCTCTTCAGAAGCACTTTCACTCAGACCATGAATTAACGCCCTTGCTTCAGCGGCAAGAACTTTGGCTTTGCTGGCGTTGTTATGGGTTGATGCCGTTGTGGACTGCTGCTGTCGTAGACCGAGATGCTGCTGTCGTGGACTGATGCTGATGCGGGAGACTGATACAGCTGTCTTCACACGTCCTTGCTACGTCATCTGTAAAAGACGATACCATGCACATAAACAAAGGAAGGAATACAAAGTTGTAACATAAAATGAGTGATATGGTAATACATACATTACCTGCCTGGCCTAAAAGAACCTCAAGGATAGAGCAAAAGGGTTCACTGTGTGGATCATTGATTACTGTAGCTGGTCAGGATAGCCAAACATAGTCAAACATTACTACGCGTTGCGCCATGGAAAAAAAACGTCTTCGCTCGATAGCCCATGAGCTAATTGATTATGTCACGCAATGGACAAAATATCCTACATAAATACTGCAGCAAATCAGTCGTGAGTATCACTGAAAACCACGTACGTTTGTGTGATGACCAGGCCAGTGAGTGCTTCCAGGCGGCAATCCAGTCAGTTGTAGGTGGCGGTGAGCGGTGAGCGGTGAGCCAGTCCAACCCAAAAGAGAATGAAAACTCTATTCTCGACTTCAAAATGGCAGAACTTTTCACTGCCGAATGGTTTGGAACCGCACAACGCATTGACGAGGCGGGATAAAATGAAGAAAAAAAAAAAAAAAGAACAGTTCAGAGCAGACATATTTTGACGTCCTACAGCCATGAACTTTTCCAAGCAAGTGACAAATTTACCGTGAAAAAAACTCACGCTAAGAAATCTAGGCAGTCAGCTTGACTGGCTTCAGCACGTGCAGCCGACTCGGAGCCTGTGGTCACTATAGTGTGGACAGGTTCCCCTGGAAACGTGAGAACGGTTCACGGCGAAAGAAGAGAGTGTGTGTGTGTGTGTGTGTGTGTGTGTGTGTGTGTGTGTGTGTGTGTGTGTGTGTGTGTGTGTGTGTGTGTGTGTGAGAGAGAGAGAGAGAGAGAGAGAGAGAGTGCCTCTGTGTGTGTGTGTGTGTGTGTGTGTGTGTGTGTGTGTGTGTGTTCAGTAGTGCCGGTGTGTGTGTGTGTGTGTGTGTGTGTGTGTGTGTGTGTGTGTGTGTGTGTGTGAGAGAGAGAGAGAGAGAGAGAGAGAGAGAGAGAGTGCCTCTGTGTGTGTGTGTGTGTGTGTGTGTGTGTGAGCGGCCCGGAGATAGAGAGAGAGAGAGAGAGAGTCTGATTTAGTAAAACTTGACGATGTAAACTTAGTGTTGCTGCTGGTCGGTCACAGAACATAATTCAAATGAGGCAGGCCAGAGAGAGAGAGAGAGTCTGATTTTGTAAAACGATGTAAACTTTGACTTAGTGTTGCTGCTGGTCACAGAACATAATTTAAATGAGGCAGTCCAGAGAGAGAGAGAGAAAGAGTCTGATTTTGTGAAACGATGTAAACTTCGTGTCAGTGCTGCTGGTCACAGAACATCAGTAATTCAAATGAGGCAGGCTCACTATTAAAATGAATTTCCCCCCTTTCCTTGTGTTTTTGTCAGTTGCTAAAAGAGCATTTGACCCCACATTTTGGGTTTTGGTGAAAAGAGGGATGTCTGTTTTGCAGAAAAATGGGACTGCTGACTTGAGGAGTGACCTATTTTTGGCCATATCGGTGGGCGTGTGCCAGAGCATAGATAAGCGAGTGCACTGGTTTGTTTGTTTGTTTGTTGACGCCACACCGGCAGGGTTGAAAATTACGGTTTCCAGGCTTCATTTTTGGCATGCAGCTTGCGGAAATGTGTTGCTTCTGGAAACCATTGTGGGTTTTGGTTTGCAAAATGTTTTTGAAGGACCTGTGCCGCCTCACATTTGTAGGAGCCAGAGAGCAGCAAAATAATGTATTCTGTGACCTGCTGGTAGCAACAGAGACAGCAAGTGCATTGACAAACCTGTTCCAGATCCGCACATGCGCTCTGGTAGCAAGGTCACAGTTCAAGGAAAGGGGGGGGGGGGGGCGGGGCTTCCGAATGGCAACGCCTCTGGGTCACTCTGTCATACTGAGTCCCTTGAGGTCACAGTCGGGGCTTGGGCACACGGACCAGTGCGCACCGTAGAGCCGCCGCGGCCCCGCCATGCGCCCACTGTGACTGAAGCTTACTGGGAAATGAAACATGAATACCGCTTTTCTGCGCCAGCCCCTCTCCGCCACACTGAGCAAGCTCTAAGCCTAAATCGTCTCATGTTTGGTGCGTCTCAGCGTTGTGTTACTCGTCACGTGTGCAAGGAAAACAATGCTTACGGATGTTGTGGAGAGCCACGTGCCGCTGACTAACTGGTGAGGACTGAGTGAAATGATAACTTATTTCAGACTGTAAGACTGTGTGTGGAAGTACAGCTTTTTAAATTAACTTGAAGCGTCGATACAGTCAGTGCCGGCTTGCCGCAGTAACCCGACTGTCTACACTACGCCAGTCAGTGCAGCGTTCGTCCATGTTCCTTCTATTCAGTTAGTCCCACACCCGGAAGGCTAAACTACAAAACCACTTCAGTGACGGCTAGAATCAAGTACGTCTGTGTCAGTGTTCAGTTTGCTGCGTTATTGACTTGACTGTGTCACGTCACCGTGCGTCTCTGTCAGCCTGTGTGTCTGCCAGTGTGTGCGTCTCCTTGTAGACAATACTGAATTCATGCAAACTGACTGGGCTGATTGGTCACTGTTGTCAGTTAACTTGATTTTGGCGGTGTCAGTCGGTGGTACGTCTGTACGTCACAGTTGCGTCAGTATTAATGATACTGCCGGCGAAACGCACTGATGGCATGAAACGTACCATGTCAGTCGCGAACAAGCTTACCGCGAGGGGGGAGGAGGGGGGCTGGGGGGAGGGGGGGGGGAGGGGATAATCCACGTGACTCAGTGAAGGTCTACGAGGATACCGGGGTCTACACGGAAAGAGCAGGCTTTCAGGGGGCATCCAGATAGTGCGAGGCACTGCCGCGCAAATGTGGGAAGCCGTGTTAGGCCCGGATGCGAAAAGTACTTGAGCTAAACATCTATAAAACATCTAAAATGCTAAAACATCTCTCTCTCTCTCTCTCTCTCTCTCTAGCATTTGACACATTCATTGATGTAATGCTTTTCTTGTTTATGTATATCTACGCTAATTTTGTGTGTGTCAGTGTGTGTGTGTGTGTGTGTGTGTGTGTGTGTGTGTGTGTGTGTGTGTGTGTGTGTGTGTGTGTGTGTGTGTGTGTGTGTGTGTGTGTTTTAAGAAATAGTTGCAGATTTCCAAGTTTAGTATTTGAAGTGTACTTTCAGTAGCACGGACAAGATCTTTAAAAAAAAAGGTCTGCGCACCTTATCTTTTATCCTTGTAAAATAAAGTTTCGTTCGTTCGTCGTTTCGTTCTCTCTCTCTCTCTCTCTCTCTCTCTTCTTCACCTATTTTCCGATGTGTTTCCTTCACATTTGTTGCGCTTTTTTCTATCTTTGCATGTTTAATTTTTTCTATTTTCTTATTAGATTTACTCCTTTTGTGCCTGGTATACTTTTTGTCATGTTAGCCTTTACTCTTTAGTGTTTCTAGATTAGCAGGACAGCTTGTAAGGTAGGCAGACCATGCCTACAAGTCTTTATCCTGAAATAAACGTTTCAGTCAGTCAGTCAGTCACTCTCTCTCTCTCTCTCTCTCTCTCTCTCTCTCTCTCTCTCTCTCAAAGCAGTTCTTCATTTCTTTATGTTCATACGTAATACACAGTCAGTGATACGATTTGCACATACCGAAACCTTTTTGTTATACTTTCTATTTTCAGATTGATCATAGTGCCCGTTCTTCTTTGCCTTGCATGAACATGAGTCGCGCCGGACTGACATCTTCGCCGCAACATAATTACGAGACGTTAGGTCAGCATCTCTAGTTAGTGCTCACCATCTTCATACACTGAGATATCAGAAAGTCAACGTCCCCGTGTCCCGTACCGACCTTATTGAATTCTCTCTCTCTCTCTCTCTCTCTCAATGTTCGGGTCGTGAGTTCGAATCGAATCCCGGCTGGGGCCACATAATATTTGTACTGGCCTTTTCTTCTCGTTGGTCAGTATTTGATATCACCCGTATGTGGTGGCCGGAAAAGACGCTAAATTCCCAAAACAGTAAAAACAAACACACAGCCAAAGAAGTACCAAACTAGCGAACAAACTTGCAGGCAAACGCTTGATACTGACGACTTCGCACCTTCATTGGCCTTGCTTTATGGTCCGAGAAGACTGTCTGTAGTGATCCCTTTACCCTTTTCTGCATTTCGCTTTTTTGTTCGCCGAAAAGAAGATGGGGGTGATGAGTCGGGGGTGTGGTAACTATATGTATCACAAATCCAAGGGCCGGAAAAGACGGAAGAAAGATTTTCCTTATGCACCAAACCCACCTCGTTTGCACACATCAACCGAGCGGTCAGGTATAGTGGTTGATGTGTCTTTCTCGATTTTATTCATTTATATGCTTATTTTTTTCTTCACTTTTTTCCCGAATTAGTTGACGTTTCACCTGAAGCTGAAGAGAGCAAGGTGATACGGATTCTGGTGATCGGTAAGACGGGCAACGGAAAGAGCTCTGTGTGCAACACTATACTTGGGGAGGATAAATTCGCGACTGGACGTAGCATGGCTTCCACAACAAAAGAGGTTCAAGTTGCTGAGACAGAGAAAGACGGCGACCGTATCAAGGTACGGTGACAGTGGTCGAAACATTGACATTGAAAACAGAAAACATGTGATATGATTTTTCTTTTACACTACACGTACAATTTCTGAAAGGACACTCTCACCATCCAACACGCCCTTAAGATGAATACACAATATGGGGAAATCAGTTTAGCAAATAAAATGTAATTTTTAAAAAATGGGAGTCGTTTTTTAGTGGTTTTCTTTTCGCAAGCAGACTTTTGTCACGGCACTGTTAGCAAGGTTCCAGAAAAGGGGTACATGGGAAATATGACAGATGGTAAAATAAACTCCACTATCATCACGCACTCATAATCGTAATAACATATACGTACAGAAAGAGGGAGAGAGGTGGAGGGAGAGAGAGAGAGAGAGAGAGAGAGAGAGAGAGAGGGGCATGACAGACAGACAGACAGACAGACAGACAGACAGACAGACAGACACTGAGAGAGCATTAGAAGCCACTGTACAGAAAGTTCAGACAGATTATCGGCTCCCCCCCCCCCCCAAAAAAAAAAAAAAAAAAAAAACTTTTAGCCGAGATCCGACCTCAAACGACATCCCTGAATTGGAGCGGTCGGGCATGTGTTCCTCTTAATGTAGGTTATTGACACCCCTGACGTCACCAACTGTGAGATGGATGAGCAACAAATGCAAGCCGAGGTGTCCAGGTGGAGGAGTTTGACGTCACCCTGCCCTGACATCGTTCTTCTCGCCATCCGCTGTGACGTCAGATACACGAAGGAAGAGTACGACATCTACTCACAAATCAAAAGCCTGTGGGGAGACGGGCTGCGCGAGCGACTGGTTGTGGCCTTCACCTTCGGCGACCGCCAGGACCAGCCGATTGAAAATGAACTGAAAACAGTGTGTCCGGAGTTGAAGAGAGTTCTTAAGGATGCAAGACAAAGATACGTTGTCTTCAATCAGGTCAGTATCGGCTTTCTCAGTATAGACTCTAGGATATATATGCCAGATAACTGAAAGATGTCTCTCTTCGCGTCTGTCTAATCATGGGGGAGCCGGGGTGGCCGAACGGTAAAGCGTTGGACTTCTAATGCTCGGGTCGTGAGTTCGTATCCCGGCTGGGGCTAAATCTTTGTGCTGGCTTTTTCGTCGTTGCCCCGTCTTTGATATCACCCGTATGTGGTGGAAAAGTACGTTAAACCCCCCAAACACCCACCCGCCCTGTCTAATAATGAACATGTTTCTGATTTCTCTGGAGCTCAAAGGTCCATACGTCAATGTGTGTGTGTGACTGTGTGTGTGTGTGTGTGTGTGTGTGTGTGTGTGTGTGTGTGTGTGTTGGTTGGGGGGGGGGGCGGGCTAAAAGGACGTTAGTTTTGTAATCAGTTCTATTATCCTTCGTGTGTGTGTGTGTGTGTGTGTGTGTGTGTGTGTGTGTGTGTGTGTGTGTGTGTGGGTTGGTTGGTTGGGGGGGGGGGGCTAACAGGACGTTTGTTTTGTAATTCTTTTATCCTTCGTTGTCTCTTGTTCACTGGATGAGTCTTAATGAGTTTATACCGATTGAATGTGATTGTAGAAATAGTGGTACTGTTTTTTTTTAACCAAACTTTGTTTCAACGAGTACCATTTTAAGTAGTAACGTACTGAACCGACGCACTGTTTTCTTCCATGTGTATGCGTAAGAGGCAAACTAACAGCATGATGCTGAAGCCGCATTTGTTAGCCGGTGTAAACCTGTTTATTTATTTATCTGTTTATTTATTTCTCTGTGCGTCAGACGGACACGCCGGAAGGACGTGCGAAGACCGTGAAGAAAGTGCTGGAACTGGCAAGAGGGAGCCGGCCGGGCCACATCCTCCCGTTACTCGTCATCACGCTTGTCCTCGTCGGCCTCGTGTGCATTCTACTTGTCGTATTATACTCGTTGTGCGGTTGTAAGCCAGTCAAGCTTGCGGCGATCATAATAGGCATTGTAGGAATGGTGTACGGTGTGGTTGTGTTCGCCCTTGTCTTGGCCGTTTACTGGATTCCCTATCCCTTCATAACAAAATTGATTAGGTTGTAGGTGGTGGGAGGGTCCGGTTGGCAGTGGCGGGTGGCGGTGGGGGAGGCCGGGGGCCGGGGGGGGGAGATAGGGGAGGGGGAGATCCGGCATATCTACGTTATTTTTTAAAGAAGAAACCATTGCTGTATCAGTCTATACTGAGACGCCCACTTCACCAGGCTGTTCCCATCTTTGATAAGCCAGCTGATGTCTTGGGACTTCTTCGCACGTGAATCGAGTGTGCCAGTACGCTGGCAATACGCCATCTTGGTGATTAGTACAGCTCTGAATGCGATGCAATGTTGTTTACACTTTGAGCGAGGGTGGGTGGGGGGAGGTAATTGGGTGTGTAACGTCCCTTTCCACCACGTAAGGGCCGGTGATATCAAAGACGGGGACGGCAACGAACGAAAAAAAGGCCAGCACAAATATTTGGCCCCAGCCGGGATTCGAACTCACGACTCGAGCATTGAAAATCATACGCCTCTACCATTCGGCTGTCCCGGCTCCCCGAGCACATTATTTGTAAAGAAGAAACCATTGCTTTATCAGTCTATGCAGGCCCACGTCACCAGGCTATTTCCATCTTTTGATAAGCCAGCTGATGTTTTGCAACATCAGTTTCAGTTCAGTTCGCACGTGAGTGCGCTAGTATGCTGAAAATACGCCATCTTTATGTTAAGTGGCTCAAAATGCGATGCAGCGTGCACTTTGAGCGAGGGGTCCGGCTGAACATTCAAATTCTTCGACTGTTGTTACATCCAGGAAAACGCTCAGGGTTGTTTCCATGTCACTGAGTACGCTTCGATCTGTTGGCTTACTGCCAGCATTACAGACACTGCCACTGTCCAGGTGCCTGAGTGGAATGGTAGATACCACAGCTCAGAACTATGATCTGTGTGAGATTATAAATGGTAGCATTATTCCCTTTAAGATATAACTATGTAAATAAGAAAGGTGTCTGTGGTGATAAATACCACGAAAACAGCTTAGAACAATCTGTATGAGCATCAATATGGTCGACATGACCTCCTTTCAGATGTAACTATGTCAGTGAATAAGAAAGGAGCCGTATCCGTCTGCTAATTCTTGGATCCCGCTCTTACAGTTATACTGTCTTGTGTTGTGTTGGAATGTTGTTCTGGGACACTGATGTGCGAAAGTTTGCCAGGCAGACTGACACTGGCACAGTGCACGGCAGTGTGTATGAGCCTGCACTGACGTATATCAGTGTGGAAAAGAACTATTTTTTGTAACTGACATTGTTTGTGCAGGAAATATCGATTAAACTGAACTACTATCGTGTCTTGTTCGACTGAAGTGGATTTGTATTTTTTTAAAAGTCGCATCCGCTTAGACAAATGGCAGTTAGGTATCGCCAGTAGCACCGACAGGGTCACTGTGACCCCCCAAAATCAGTATAACACTATCACCAAACACTCACACACCAGGACACACCGTGCACACACCGTGCACACACACACACCACCACCACCACCACCAACCGTGACGGCTCAGAACGAGTGACGAACGATGCCGGTTTAGTTCAGTTATGTGGCATGTGGCCTTTAAAACAACAACTGGCAAACACACAGGCAGTAAGGCTGTCGTGTCCTCGACCCATAATCATGCTATGCCTCTAATGTTATCGCGAGTTATAAAAAAAATGCAACCTTGTTTACGGATCGGCTTTTGAGCGCGGAAGGCTATGTCATTCGGCAGTCTTCCCTTGACCCCAAACTCGCGACTCAGCCGTTTCTGAAAAATACCGATATGGAGCAGGCCGTGCGAGCGAGCGAAGAGCAGTCAGCCTAGGTCAGAATATCCTGATAGCGGTACTGCGCATTGAGTTAGCTGCCTCTTTGCCGGTGTGCACTGACGCTCGCGAACGCTATTTTTCAGAAACAGTCAGTTCCCGAGAAATAGCAACGACTGGGGGTAATCTGATCCAAAACGCACTGACAATCAATGTAGGTCATGTGTCGTCGGTGTGACTGCGGCGCTCACTGCCGCGGACGGGCCGGCCCGGCAGATCACGCACTAAGCACTGAAAACTGAAACAAACAAATCAGACTAGAGGAAAAGCATACTTCGGCTAGGCCGGGGAGACGAAAGTGAGTTACTGAACTGAAATTTTATGTAGGGATTTTTAAAACTCAGTGAATCAAACTTGGAGGAGTGGGTGGGTTGGTGTCAAGTCTTTGGCAGTTTCACGTCCTTTTCCACCACGACTGAATGGGTGATATCAAAGACGGGGCAACGAGAAAAGGCCAGCACATATAGTTGGTCCCGGCCCAGCCGGGATTCGAACTCAAGACCCGAGCATTGAACGTCCAACGCTCTACCATTCGGCTATCCCTGCTCCCTAACCCTGGGGGAAAGCTAGTCAGTCGTTACTGACAACTATCCGAATTTCATCTAGTTTTTCCCCCCTTCAGTCTAAACACACTAAAAATAAGAACGAATTTACTATGATGAAAGACTGACTGACACTCTTGAAAGTGTGTGTGTGTGTGCCGGGGTGTGTGTGTGTGTGTGTGTGTGTGTGTGTGTGCGCGCCACGGTTTCATAGAGACGGTTACCAGGCCTGCCATACACTGAACTGATAACGTGGATGATATGTTGTGCGGCAAAATTTACGAAGAGTAAATGAAGCGGTGGAGTCTGCTGATTATTGCCACACTGAATTAGCATTCGATGCGAGAGACGACTGATCAGACAATGACAGTGACAATGACAACTGCTTTATTCAGTGGAGGCTCATGGCCAAACCACTACGGCTGACGACTGCAGTGATCAGAGAGAGAGAGAGAGTGAGAGAGAGAGAGTGCTACTGCTTGTGCGTACCACCCCGCCCTCCATATCAGAACCCGTTCCGCTGTTCTGCACACCTAGACCTAAAGCGCGCGACTGAGCTTGAGTGTCCCCACGTCTATACTCTGGTAGTCTGCCAAGTCGTGAGTCCTCTTGTATTTACAGCTGTATTATCTGAATCATTGAAGAACTTGCGGCAACACTTTACGGACAAAATAATAACATGCACTTCAGTGCAGCAGCGCGGCACACTGAGCAGGCTTGACAGAATATTCAGTGACAGTTTAAGTGGCTCATAACTTGACCCAGGTAATAGTAATTTGTTCACAGACTTTCCTGTTCCTGAAACCCTACCCCGCGCCATGTCTTCTGAACACGAGCTGGACATGAGTGAGTACTTGTAGTAACAGTGAAAACATTCTCTCAGACTGAGTTGCCTGTTGTATCACAGAGTCAGTTGTACGTCTTGTTTGTGGGCATGTATACATGTAAGGTGCAGGTGACCTGTTTCACGAACGCTTTCCGTTCCTTGTCTCAGAAGAAAGCCACGTGACAACTGAATGGAGTAGCGGGGGCCGAAAAGAGGTCGATCTCGATTTTTCGTTGTTTTCAGTAAGGACTGAACTAGAGCTGGCTCATTTAAGGTTTTCAATGGTCTACTGATCTATTACATGTTCAGTTTGTTGTAAGTCTTATTTCTTCCGGCAATATTATACAGACTAACTTCTTTATCATCACTGCTATCATCATTGTCATATTAGGTTGTCGTGTCAGGATGTATCATAGCTGTGTGTATGTAACGTGTATGTGACGTGTATATCATGTGTAACTGTATGTAATGTGACATATTTCATATATATGTATGTACTGTATCTCCACCCTACTATTGTGAGGCGCCCAGAGCTCCAGCAGGAGGTTGGGCGCCAGACAAATCCTCATTATATAATAATAATAATAATAATTGTATGACAGAAAACGCTCACTAGTCTAATGCAGGGGGGGGGGGGTGGGGGGGGGACTGGTCCGGTAAATGCACAAAGAAATGATTACAAATACCAAAAGCACGTCTTCTGCTTCATGATTTCAGTGGGGTTTGGATGTTTTAGCTTTCGCCGGCTCGCACCGGGCGATCTCGCGCGATTTGGACAAATGACCGTCATGATGTGTTTGTCACAGGGACGACAGAAATCCGTCTGTTGGTGATTGGCAAGACGGGTAATGGGAAGAGTTCTGTGTGCAACACCATCATAGGACAAGATGGCGTTTTCCGAACAGGGCGCAGTATGGCCTCCACCACGCAGACGGCACAGGAGGGCTACGTCAGGAGAGGAAAATCCCATGTACACGTGTGTATAGTAACGTCTTTTGGTCCTGGCCAAAAATGAAGGGTGTATGTTGGGTGTTTGGGAGTTTAACGTCCTTTTCCACCACATACGGGTGATATCAAAGACGGGGCAACGATGAAAAAGCCAGCACAATATGTGGCCCCAGCGGGGATCGACTTCACGACCCGAGCATTGGAGGTCCAACGCTCTTACCATTCGGCCACCCCGGCTCCCCGGCCAAAAGTGAAAAAAACAGGAACAGAAGAAACGAATCAATCAATGACTTTTTATATTTTACGAAGGTCGAGACAGTTAACACTGAACATTTAGTTTTCATACCTGCCGCGGCCGTTGCTGAGACTGAACTACAATTCTCAAACTAATCAAAAAGAACAAGAGAGAGAGAGAGAGAGAGAAAGAGAGAGAGAGAGACTCTTGCACGGAAAACCTTGAGTAGACTTCCTGTTGGGACAAATGACGAGTAGGCCTACACATGTTTATTATTAAATGATAATAATGATCAGATGACCAAAACACTATCTTTTTCTGATTATTTTCCATTACCAAGATTATTTTCCCTCGGCATTTGTACTTCCCTTATTTTATTTAGGGAGAAAAGTCAGTTTCACTGAAAAAAAGAAGCTCATGTTTTTCTGCAGAAAGACAAGATTGTCGATTTTTTCTGCAAATAAAATCCCTTTTTTTCCCTTCAGAAAACCTGTAAAAACTTTTCTGCAGAACAAAAACCCCTGCTATTAATTTTTGTCAACTCTCGCCAATGATGTTACATAAGCCCTACTTTTTTTCAAACGCCTGTGTACGTGTTACGTTCCAAGGTTGTGGACACACCAGACACGACCAACCTGGATGATATGACAAAACCGCATGAGATGCAGCAAGAAGTAGACAAGTGGAAGGAACTGACAGCGCCCAAACCGTCTGCCGTCCTGCTCACCATCCGCTGTGACGTCAGATACACCGCGGAAGAGTACGCCATCTACAAGGAGTTCCTAAGACTCTGGGGTGACGATTCTGTGAAGGACAGGCTTGTAGTGGTTTTCACATTTGGCGACCGTCAGGACCGGGACATCGACACGGAGCTGCAGAATGTGTGCTCGGAGCTGAAGAATGTTCTTAATGATGCAAGCTGGAGATACGTCGTCTTTGACAATTCGGTACGTTCTACAACTGATTCAAGCATGTTTGTTTACCATGTTGAATGCACGTGCAGTTGGTTTTTTTCGTTATTCTGATGGCCATGAAAAAGTGTGCACGTGTAAAGACGACAACAATTAAACAAACCCGTCCCTCACCCCGAAAACCACAACAGTAACAACAAAATTACCCCCCCCCCCCCCCCCCGAAACAAAACAAAACAAAACAAAAACACAAAAAACACAAAGAAACCAACCCAGTAAAACTCCCCCAACAAAACCAAAACCAAAACCAAACAAACCAGACACCACCACAAAAACCAACAAAAAAAAAAAACACACCACCACCACCAACAACAAATTCATTTTTGTATGTTGTGTGTTTCACTATTTCCTATGAAATACCCTGTATTCATTTGCCCTCTGAACTGAATTTTGAGTCGGCATAAGATGAAACTGTACATGTACATATAAAATTAATGAAAACAAAAATGACACAAAATGAAGAGTTTATTTAATTGCTTGTGAGGTTTAGTGAATTCATAAAGGTATTATTGTTTGCTTCAGCTGACCCCAGCCCCTCCCCGACCCCCCCCCCCCCCCCCACACACACAGAGCTAGTCAGAGAGGAGATGATTGTAACCACTTTGATTTTTTTCTGTCTTAACTCGAGATTACGCCGCCAAAGATCTCTCTCTCTCTCTCTCTGGCACTCAAAGTCATGAACACTTCCCGTTCGCTCCAGCTAGGCCTTCATTTAAATTTGTGTGTGTGTGTGTGTGTGTGTGTGTGTGTGTGTGTGTGCCGTGTGTGTGTGCGGCGCGCTTGCTGTGACTTGTTTATCAACAGGCCGACATGCACGACAAAGAAGCAGCTGTCAACAAAGTGCTGGCACTGGCAAAAGAACTTGAAATGGAAGCCGCCGCAAGAGGAAGTCTGTTCACCCGTATTCAACAGATCTACCCGAAACTCATCATCATCCTTATCCTTGTACCCTGCATTTGCATACTGGTGGCCATATTCTGTTGGGCGCGCATTTCGGAGCCAGCCGGGTATGCGGCGATCGTACTAAGCATTCTGGGAATAGTGTATGCTGTGGCCGTTCTGGTCACTGGCTTTGTAATATACAGGATAACATGCCCCGTTAAAAAAAGTTTCTTACCGTAGGTGTGGAGGATATAGGGAGGGTGGAGGGGAGAGGTGGGGGGGGGGGGCGGTCAGTCTGAAAGGGTGGGTAGGTGTTTAACGCCCTTTTCCACTTATTGGGGGGTGGGCTCAGTTTTACTAGGGTGGAATATCACCCGCATTTAGAGACGAACCATCGTGGCTTTTCCAATACCCACCCACTGACTGAAGATGTCATTGTAATGACATAAACGTAGGAGAAAGCACAGGGGTGGAAGGGGGTGGTGGGGGGGGGGATGGTGGTGGTGGTGGTCCGGTGGGTTGGGGGTGGGTAGGGTGGAATACCACCCACATGTAGGAATAAACCATCACTTTCGCCATACACGCCCAGTGACTTAAGATGTAAATGTTGAAGGAACCGCATGTATCTATCTGCTAAGCATTGATGTGCTTGATTTTATGTTTCAGTGAATGTCTAGCTTTAACTGACTGTCTACTATGTGCAAATGTACACTTTTCAGGCTGACAAACACTTTTCATGGTCTATACGTACCTATAACAGGGGCGCCGGAAGATGTTGGGGGGAGGGGGGACAGAATCTCAGAGGGGGGAAACGCCAGAGCCAGTGAAAGGAAGGACGTTGCCCGGAGAAAGTGAAAAGCGGGGGGGGGGGGGGGGGGGCGTTCAGATGCTGCACAGACAAAAACCTTTCCGAACCAGTGAGCCAGGAAGGACGTTGCCCGAAGACAGTGAAAAGCGGGGGGGGGGGGGGGGGTGGAAATGATTATCAGACGACTTTCTGCCAAGTCGTTTTGATATTTCATGCAACGGCTAAAAATGAGGAGCAGGGGGAGGGAAAGGGAGGGGGGGGGGGGGCAAGACCATGGCTTTGCCCCCCCTCATGCCATAGTCACCTGATTTTCCAGGGGGGGCAAAAAGATACTCTTGCCCCCCCTGCTTGGGTACAGGGGGGGCAGCTGCCCCCCCTGCCCCCCCGGTTCCGGCGCCCCTGTATAAGTGTGGAGAATTTTTTTTTTTTTAACTGATGGTTTTCATGCAGGAAATGTCAATAAAAACTCTTGTAATTTTGTATCCACAGCTTGGGGAGACGTTAAGTATGTATTGTCAGTTTGGTCGCTGAGGCACTTCCACAGACACTGACACCCCAAAACTGAGTATAACTGACACCAAATTTTAAAACATCACCCAAAACACAACAACACTGGCACCATAAAGCACAAAGAAAGCCGGCAAACAAACACAAAACACTGTACCAAAACAAAACTAAAGAAACAAAACAAAACAACCAAAAAAAACACAACAAAAACCCAAAAACCCCAAACCCAGACTGAAACAACACACACACACACACAACTTGATCAACCACACATGAACACTTAGGAGTTAAGTGCGCGTTAGTAGGCCTACCACTTGGTTGAGGTGTTAAAAAACACACACACACCCCTTTCCACCGACCGCACGACACTGCACGCAGACAGCCGGCACAGTGTGACAAGCAGAGCACACACACACACACACACACACACACACACGCACACATGCCTGCCTGGTTTTATCCAATCCAATCCTACCTACCACTGGCATGCACGCCGAAGCCTGCTAATCGTCACTGCCGGATTTCTCGGAAATCGCTTCCTGAGAAATACTGCCTCGGGGCCATCCCCGTACCGGGGGCCGAATCGTTAACACTAGGCCCCCGCAACCACGGCCAAGTCGGGCTAACCGAGACCGAGCCGAGATAAGTAATAGCTAAGAAGGAAAAACATTAAAATACTCGGTGACAAGGAAAGTGGACAGTTGCGAACAACTTTGAGGTCCCCGTGCTATTTCACAATGTGCACAGAAGCAAGGAATTCTGTCAAATTCACCGGCACAGTGAATTTTTAGCATGGCTCGGAGATTATTGTGCGTGGGAGTGATTTCCCTTGAAAACAAAAGCAGACGTTTTTTCCCGGGGGAATTTCGGTCACACCTGTCAACAACATCGTCTCCTCCAAAATCAGGGTATGGTATTATTTTGTTATGCTAACAACATTATACAGCTTAGCGAGGCGTTTCCAAATAATTAAGTGCTCTTGAACATTATACTTAGCTTACTTAGGCCCCTGGCTCCACGTGGAGCATAGGCCATCGACAACCCTTCGCCATCGCACTCTGTTCTGGGCTATTCTTGCCACTCCAGTCCAGTTGGTCCCCTGCTTATATAACTCTGCCTCAGTGTCCCGCCTCCAGCTGTTGCGAGGCCGGCCTCTCTTCCTTTTCCCCTGTGGGTTCCATGTCAGGGCTTGGCGTGTGGTGCTGGATGCTGGCTTCCTGAGGGTGTGTCCAATCCAGCCCCACTTCCTCCGCAGGATCTGCTTGGCCGCTGGTTCCTGCCCTGCTCGCTCCCACAGCTCTTCGTTCCGGATCTTCTCTGGCCATCGGATGTTGAAGATGCGCCTCAGACAGGTGTTGAGAAATGTCTGGATCTTCTGCTGCATCGTCTTCGTTGTCCTCCATGTTTCGCATCCGTAAAGCAGAACTGACTTCACGTTGGAGTTGAAGATGCGAAGTTTGGTTCTTATGCTGACAACTTTGGATGCCCAGATATTCTTCAGCATGACCATTGCTGCTCTTGCCTTGCCGATTCTGGCTGTGACGTCTCGGTCTGTGCCTCCCTGTCCATCAACCACACTCCCCAGGTAGACAAAGGACTCTACCTCCCTGATGGGCTCTCCACCGACTGTGACTGGTGTGTTGGCAGTGGTGTTGATCTTCATCAGCTCGGTTTTCCTCCTGTTGATCTTGAGCCCTGTTCTGGCTGATGTGGCTTCCAGGCATGTAGTCTTGTCCTGCATCTGGCTGTGGCTGTGAGACAGGAGCGCCAGGTCGTCCGCAAAGTCGAGGTCATCCAGCTGCGCCCAGAGTGTCCACTGTATCCCGTTTTTCCTGCCTGTTGTGGTGGTCTTCATGATCCAGTCGATGACCAGGAGGAAGAGGAACGGGGACAACAGGCATCCCTGGCGGACTCCGGTCTTCACCTCGAAGCTTTCTGACAACTGGCCGGCATGGGCAATCCTGCAGCTCATGTCTTTGTAGGTGCACTGGATCAGGGAGATGATCTTCCCGGGAACTCCATAGTGCCTTAGCAGCTTCCACAGCGCCTCTCTGTCTACACTGTCGAAGGCCTTCTCATAGTCTATGAAGTTGATGTAGAGGGGGGGAGTTCCACTCCAGTGACTGCTCAACAATGATGCGTAGGCTGGCGATCTGGTCAGCGCAGGACCTGTTCCTGCGAAAGCCCGCCTGCTGGTCTCGGAGCATAGGGTCGACTGCCTCCCTCATCCTCTCCAGTAGAATTCTGTTGAGAACCTTGCCTGGCACTGACAGGAGCATGATCCCTCGGTAGTTGCTGCAGTCCCTGAGATCCCCTTTCTTTGGCAGCTTGATGACGATCCCTTCTTTCCACTGGGCTGGCACCTCTTCCTTCTCCCAGATCTTGCTGAATAGGCTGTGCAGCATGTTGACGGCTGTCTCTGTGTCTGCTTTGATGGCTTCTGCTGGTATCTCGTCTGGCCCTGCAGCTTTCCCATTTCTCAGTGTCATGATGGCTTTCCTGATCTCCGCCTTAGAGGGCTTGTCGCAGTTGATGGGTAGTTCTGTCTCAGCTGGCGGGATGTCTGGTGGTGTTTCAGGGATGGGGCGATTTAACAGCTCCCTGAAGTGTTCTGCCCATCGCTTCAGCTGTTCCTCAGTTGTTGTCAGTGGGTGCCCGTTCTTGTCCTTCACTGGTTTGTCTGTCTGCTGAAATTTGCCCGCGAGCTTCTTGGTCACCTGGTACAGGTCTTTTAGGTTCCCTTGTCCGGCTGCTTCCTCTGCTTGATTGGCCAGGTTGTCGATGTAGTCCCTCTTGTCCTTTCTGGTACTCCTCTTCACTTCTCTGTCAGCTGCTGTGTATTCTTCCTGTGCCTTTGCCTTAGCTCTTCTTGTTCGGCTCGTGTTCAGTGCAGTTTTCTTCTTTTTCCTAACTTCCAGCTTCTGGATGGTATCAGCAGAGATCCATTCCTTGTGTTGGGTCTTTCTCTTGCCAAGGACCTCTTCGCATGTGTCGTGCCAGAGTTTCTTGCTGTGTTCCCACTGTGTCTCGATATCCATTCCACTGTCTTCTATCAGGTCTTGCAGTGGCTGGAACCTGTTGGAAAGGCTGATCCGGAATGCTGCTTGTGTCTCTGTGTTCCTGAGTAGGTCAACGTTGTACCTGGTCCGTGTGTTGTTGGCGTTGGTGTGTCTCTTAAGCCGAAGTCTCAGTGTTGTAGCAAGAAGGTGGTGGTCTGATGATACATCGGCACCCCTCATCACGCGCACATCTCGCCACGATCTCCTGAACTTCGGCTGATGCAGATGTGATCAATCTGGTTCTCCGTGACATGGTCCGGCGATCTCCATGTGGCCTTGTGGATGCGCTTGTGTGGGAAGATGCTGCCTCCTATCACTAGCTGGTTCAGGGCACAGAAGTCTGCAAAGCGCTCGCCATTTTCGTTCATCTGTCCCAGTCCGTGTGTTCCCATGGTGTTCTCATAGCCTGTGTTGTCTGATCCAATCTTGGCGTTGAAGTCTCCCATCAGTATGGTCATGTCCTTGGCTCCTCCTCTATCTATCACTGTCTGTAGTTGTTGGTAGAAGTCGTCTTTTTTCTCCTCTTCCGCATCATTGGTGGGAGCGTAGCACTGGATGATGTTTAGCTTGATGTCTTTCTTCTTGGTGATGAATTTGGCTGTGATGATGCGGGAGTTGACAGGTTCCCAGCCGATGAGTGCCCGCTGTGCCTCCGGTGCCAGCATCAGGGCCACGCCCTCAGTGTGGGAGGCTCCATCCTCTGTGTGTCCCGAGTACAGCAATTGCTCTCCCGATGAAAATCTCAGCTGTCCTGTCTGTAGCCACCTTGTCTCACTCAGTCCCAGTACTCCTATCTTGTAGTTCTTCATCTCTCTTGCTACTTGTATGGTCCTTCCTACTTCATACATTGTCCTGATGTTCCATGTGGCTACTCTCGTCATTGTCCTGGGTGTTAGAAGGGGGGTCGGCCTTGCAGCTTCCTTTCGGCTTTCACTGCAATGCGTCATAGGTCTCCGGAATGGAGACCCTTCCTTGCCCAGGTGAATGTTTTGGTTTGTTGCTGTCGATGCTTCTGTAACGTTATGTTTTTTTACAGGTAGGGCTGTTGACCCTACGCAAACCCGTTTAGCCTCTTGGAGAGGTGGTCCACATTCGTCTGACCTCTACCCTTCGACCTGTCCAGCTTGGGCGACCCTGCCAGGAGCACGTGCTCCCGCTGGCGTAGCTCTCTGGGTCATTGAGGTACACAAGCCACTACCCCCACGACAAGGGTTGGACCATGTAGGGTCTTGAACATTATGCAGCGCGAAATTAACGTCTGCTGTAAAGGACGTTAAACACCCAAACACCCACGCACTTTCTCTTTCGTGTAGTTTACAAATAAAGCTGATGGCCACTAATGAGAATTGACTCGGAAAACTGATAATCGGTAGGCCTAGAGCATCAGAATCGGTTTAGAAAGCTGTCCTGCAAAGGTATACATACTGAAGAGAGAGAAAACAATTATATTATCATAACCAACTTGCTGCAATGATCCTATATACGAGGATCTTTGCTTGCTGCGCAGCTGATGAAAAGATTGCATTCTTTTAAGAGTATAAATGATCCTGTGAACAGGCGATAATTAAGAAAGTCACTGTCAGCAGCTACGAAGGCACATTTAGAGATAGGTAGAAAATGCTATGTAGTAAGCTTAAGCAATGACTGAAGTTTAGAATCAATTAGCAAAGACGCACCAATTGACATAAAGGAATGACGTTACCGACGCCGGAGAGATAAAACTTGATGCAGCTACAAAGAAACTAAAACTGACCAGGGTACGGTATTATTTTGTAATGCTCACATTATACAGCTTAGCAAGGCGTTTCCAAATAATCAAGTGCTCTTGAACGTTATGCAGCGCGAAAATGATTAAAGTCTGCCGTAAAGAACGTTAAACACCCCGAACACCCACCCCTCTGCTGTACGCCTGTACTTTTCACGTGGTTTACAAACAGCTGACAACGCTCTCTGAGAACGCTACAGGTATGACATATTGTCTTTGGTTTCAGGCATTAATAACAGAAAAGATGAACGTTGAAGCAGTTTCTTTGTAGCTGCATCAAGTTTTATCTCTCCCGCGCCGGCATTGTCTTTCCTATAGTGTCAGTTGGTTCATGACCATTAAAATAAATAATTAAATAAATAAATTTCTCTCTCTCTCTCTCTCTCTTTCTACTTATACCTTTGCAGGACAGGTTTCAGAACCAGCTCTGATGCTTTACCGTTTATCAGTTTTCCGTTCTCAATAATGCTCATCAGCTTTATTTGTAAACTACACGAAAGAGAAAGTACGTGGGGTCACGGTGTTTGGGTGTTTAACGTCCTTTACAGCAGACGTTAATTTCGCGCTGCATAATGTTCAAGAGCACTTAATTATTTGGAAACGCCTCGCTAAGCTGTATAATGTTGTTAGCATAACAAAATAATACCATACCCTGATTTTGGAGGAGACGATGTTGTTGACAGGTGTGACCGAAATTCCCCCGGGAAAAAAACGTCTGCTTTTGTTTTCAAGGGAAATCACTCCCACGCACAATAATCTCCCGAGCCATGCTAAAAATTCACTGTGCCGGTGAATTTGACAGAATTCCTCGCTTCTGTGCACATTGTGAAATAGCACGGGGACCTCAAGTTGTTCGCAACTGTCCACTTTCCTTGTCACCGAGTATTTTAATGTTTTTCCTTCTTAGCTATTACTTATCTCGGCTCGGTCTCGGTTAGCCCGACTTGGCCGTGGTTGCAGGGGCCTAGTGTTAACGATTCGGCCCCCGGTACGGGGATGCCTCGGGGCGCGTCGCCGGACTCAGTGAAAGGTTCGACTTTCTCCGGCTTGTGTGCAGTGCGCTTCAGTTGTGGTGTTTTGCCGACCTTCAATGCACTTATGAAGCTGCAGCTGCCACGTAGGCACACACTAGACTGAATGCTCATACCTCAGTAGTGCCATTAATTTTAGGTTTGTCAAGCCGGGTTCGTCGCGCTTCTCCAGGAAGTGGGAAAACCCGAAGCCCGTCAGCAGAACTGAGACTGACTGGGAAGCAGCCAGCACCGAATCGACGGAGGTAGGCCTATGCACTAAACGACTGTTTCAAGTTGTGCACTTGCGATACGCAAAACTCTTCACATTTTCTCAGTATAGGCAGCTGATGTTGGCTGGCGACATGTCAGAGTGCGAGGTCAAGATAAACTTGAACCCACCGAGAATGAAAGACCGCCTTGCAAGAGTTCAGCGTGACATCTAGCCGTAAACCTCATTTTAACCTAGATTACGGCGGCTAACCCTAAGCTGACCTCATTCGATTTTGGTTACTAACCATAAACCTCCTCCTGCTCAACTTAAGTTACTGACCTTAAATTAAGCTAACCATAAACCTCCACCTGGTGTTGTGGCGAGTTGTTTTTTTGTGACTAGTAAGCTTAGGGCAGGCGGAGTCAAGTTGAGAAGGGGGAGGGGCTTGTCGTAGTCGAAAAAATTAATATGTACGTCAGTCGCTCTTTGACCCTCTGTGCTATTTCGCAGGAAGAAGAGCAGCCAGTGTGCTTACAGGATCGAGGTGGCTGGCAACGACCCAAGCGGAAAGGTAAGATCTTATCCAAGTCGTTTGTTTCTAGTCAGTGTCTTTTACTGAGTCCGGCATTTGAAATCATGACTGATGCCACTGCGTTGGCAGAGACACTGATTAGGATCTGATGAGAGACGTAGATAGTCTCTGGTCTGATCAAGTGTACCCTAGCGGGCACAGGTGCATTCAATCGGCTGGATAAACTCAAGTTGTGCAGCTGCATTAAGTGCGGTCTTGTCCGCAATCGCGGGGGGGGGTGGGGGGGGGGGGGGGGAGGGGGATGCCGGTGTCATACACTAAATAACTCCCCCACGAGAACGCCTCCGGTCACTTTATGCACTGAAGACTCTGTAGTTGTCTGGCAGGCTGGAAATGCCTTCGGTCAATGCAGCTTGAGGCAAGAAGTGCGCCACAGTCAGTGAGGAGATGAGTACATCTGGCGTTTTACACATGGACGGGATCCGTAGTGCTTGCAATGATAAAACTACAACTGACGCGGATGTGACTCAAATCTGATTCAGTCTGAAGAAGCAATGAATGATTATTTCCTATGGCCACATCAGTCACCCATTTCTAATCATTTTGTGGATGCATCCAATTCCTACCAGGATGGAATTGGATTAAAGACACTTACTCTATCTTTGCCGCAACAACTTGACATGTCAGTGCATGTCCAGTTACTCTAAGTACAGCTGTATAGGAAAAAATTCAGTGAGACTGTATAATACAGTATACACTGTATAACTCACACCGCTTTAATTATTTATCAACAGATCTGCTGAAAATCTTACTGTGAGTGGTCTCAATGTCTTCTGAGCACAAACTTGACATGAGTGAGTGAGATCCCACACATTGTAACTTGTCTTTTATGGCACCCGTTTAGTCCTGTTCCGTGTCAAATCCTTATGTCATAGGTATAATTTCAAACTTGTCTTCAGTGGGGTGGTTCAAAATGACAGCACAACAATAAAATAGGGCACACAATAGAGCAGCTAAAGGTTAGAGAGATACATGTATTATCAGAGTGAATGCACGTGTTTAATTAGTACCACAGTTCACGATATGTACACTGATGCTCAGTTTGCCTGGTAGGGGGTGCAATTGCATACCCCGTCTTCTGTAAAGGGGTAAGAAAGGGGTGCAAATTACACCAGCTCTAGCTTCCACCCTTCAGCCCGGTCAACTATTGCCTGCGATATGTATCCAGAAATGGTTACAAGAGCGGGGTGAGTGTTTAGGAACTTAACGTCCTTTTCCACCACGTAAGGGTGATATCAAAGACGGGGCAAGGAGACAAAGACAATGTGTTTTACCATTCACCACCTGATGGCTGCATTCTTTTTAATGCCGGCTTTGCCTAAGTTATGGTTGTAAAATGAAGCAGAGACAATGAAGTCTGCAGTCACCCCGTCCCATGCAGTGAGGGTGGAGGAGCCCTCTCCTGAAAATGGCTGGTATAGGCATTGCACCTCCGACTGGGCGAACTGTACCATCTGAGCTACACTGAGAGGCACAGTGATAGGGTTCCCGTAGAAATAGTGAAACCGCTCTGGCAGAAAGGAAAAAAAAAAAAGAAAAGAAAAGAAAAAAAGCTAGGTATATAATTATGTGTTGTGCACTCTACTGTGATCAGTATCTGATCTGACATATCCATTACACTATCTCACTCATACTGTATGTTGATAACATGTTACTCAGCTGACTGATGTTTTCCTTGCATTTGCTTCACACTCTTTTGATTCAAATACATGTGAGTGTGACTGACTGTGGGTGGGAGCGTGGGGCTGCTACATGAGCTGTTCAGAATCTGTGAAGGTTTCCTTGGTAAAGTTAAGCGAAAATAGAGAGAAAAAAAAAAAAAAAAAAAAGAAGAAGAAAGCTGGGATGTGCAGCTGCCAGTAGTTAACTGAGAATATGCAATATGCAGCGTTTGTATGCAAAAGAAATATCTGTGTATCTGTGAAATTTCCATTGCTGTGTTTACCACAGGTATGGCACTGAACATGGAGAAAAAGCTAGAAATTCGACTGCTGGTGATCGGTAAGACAGGTAATGGGAAGAGTGCGCTGTGCAACTCTATACTTGGCAGGGACGTGTTCAAGACAGGACGCAGTATGTCCCCCACCACGCAGACGGCACAGGAGGGCTATGTCAGGATACAAGATTTACATGTACATGTATGTGAATATAGTCATTTCAAACTTTACACCAACTGAAAGAGAGTGAGAGAGAGAGAGAGAGAGAGAGAGAGAGAGAGAGAGAGAGAGAGAGAGAGAGAGAGTTTAAATTATGTAATACATGTTTATATACATTAATTTTGTCTATAGACACATTTTGAGTAAACTTCCGTGTGATTTTTAGTTATGAGATCAGGTACATGCATGAGATGTCAGGTTATTTTGCATATAGGTATAATACGCAAAACTGATTGACATGACACCTCATGGTGATAATATATAGACATGACACCTCATGCTCATACTGTACAATCTTTTATAAAAGCTATGTGTTTCAGTAGGCAAAGTACCTGCATGACTTCATATCTGTGGGGCATGTCATAGCTGACCAAAAATATATGACATCTGTCCTGCACAGGAAGAAAACACACAAAATGGGACATATTTTTGTCTTCATGAGAAAATTATCAAACATTTCGAGAATTTTTCAGTAGTGTGACTGTGCATTATGAACCCCTATACCTGCATACAAAATGGACTGACAGATAACTGATTGCCTAGACAAGTACATGACTATATGTATTCACAAAGAAAAGATGAAGATGTGCATTTTCTGTGTCCAGGCAAATGGGCCCATTAAGAAATTGCTAGCATGTGTGTGTGACTGTTTCTTTCCAAACACCTACTCTGTTTCAAGGTCGTGGACACACCAGACGTGACCAACCTTGAAATGCCCGGTAGTCAGATGCATAAAGAAGTGGCCCGCTGGAAGTCCATGATGGAACCCTACCCGTCTGCTGTCTTGCTTGTTGTTCGCTGCGATGTCAGGTATACTGCAGAAGAGCACGACATTTACAAGAAATTCGTTTAAACTGTGGGATGATGACTCCATCAAACAGCGACTGATAGTTGTCTTCACATTTGGTGACCGTCAGGACCGGAACATCGAAGAGGAATTGCGGACAGTTTGTAAGGAGCTCAAGAACGTGCTGAATGATGCCAGCGGAAGATATGTCGTCTTTGACAACACGGTACCTCTATTGCAAACTTCCATAGAAATGCATTTGGTTTTGAAATGAAAATATTTACACAGAAAATTCCTCTTTTTTTTTCTTTACTTTATATTTTACTTTCCTTTTGAAGCATTTCATTATACTTTATAACTCTACTGTCATTTGATCAAATTAAAGTACCTAAGATTTAATATATATAAGTTTATTTTATCATGAAGAGTTCCCTAAAAAGCATGTCTAATACCTTCTGTGCATTCACACTAGATATTTATACAATGGCTGGCTAGAAATGAGATCCCTACAGGGCTGTAGTTGTTCATGTTCAACTTTTGACAACAGCTGCACATGCGCGTCCTAAAACACACACACACACACACACACACACACACACACACACACACACACACACACACACACTTTATATTGTTGTGCCTACCTGTTACAAGATTTGTGATGTAGTCAGAATTTCAGAACTTTCTGATTTTGCGCTACTTAATTATTACTGTCTGGCTTTCTATATAGAGCTCTCCTTTCTTGTTCTCACACAGAGGAACAATGACATGGCTGTGCAGAAGCTGCTGAAGATGGTGCAGGAGATCAAGGAGGGGCTCACCCCAACGGTGAAGCTCATTTTGGCAGCCATGATTTTGAGTGGCTTGGCCTTTACCGCGTGTGTAGTTAGTGAAGATACCAAAGGTCAAGTTACAGAAGGTCAAGGTCAACCTGGTTGGAGCATCGCAGTTTATGTGACTGGATTTTCCTTTTTGGCCTCATTAGTAGCGGCTGGAATGAAAGGTTTGTTGAGGAGAGGCTCTGAAATGGCTGTGACAACCTTCACGAGGTTCTTCAACAGATAATTATGTTTACAACCGGTAATTTGACACTGGCTCAGTAGTGAAACAGAGCAGAAGTAACCATGCCGAAGGATGAAAGAATGAAATAGTGAGTCCTGAAATGTAAAAATAGAAAGAAAGACATTCAAAGATATTGACTTACTGATCCATGTGTCAGAGAGGGATGAAACTTGTACTATAGATGTACAATATATTACAATATATATATGGATATAATTTTAATGACATTCACCAACAAGATACAATGGAAGCACTGACTTTAATGATCCTGAAATCAAGTCATTTGGGCAGTTTTTGATGGTTTAGTAGGTGTAACCAAGTAGGAAAAAGATGAAATAAACAAAGAAAAAAATCGTCCTCTCTGTTCCTATACAACACACCTCTCACCTCCCCCCCTACATGCACACACACACACACACACACACACACACACACACACACAAAATGTATGGCCCAACCAATCTCGGTTAACAACACCACAGCACACCTATGATACTGATACTTTCTTAGCTGATACGTATACCAAAACTAACAACTTGTATGATAAAGACTGGAAAACAAAGTGGTGAAAACAAGCAACACTTTCAGAACTGGACATACACCAAGTGACGTGCACATGCACACACTGCCTGGCGTTCTTCCA
The DNA here is from genome assembly GCA_018292915.2 of Batillaria attramentaria. Classification (NCBI taxonomy): domain Eukaryota; kingdom Metazoa; phylum Mollusca; class Gastropoda; family Batillariidae; genus Batillaria; species Batillaria attramentaria. The sequence continues at coordinate 490,823 of JACVVK020000161.1, read as the reverse complement.
TGGTGTTGTTAAAGTGTTCTAATAGCCCATACCTGTCGACCATAAACCTTAGTTTGTCTGGTGAACTCGGAGCTTCGCACAATAAAAGACTAAGACATTTAAACAACTTGCCAACTCCAGTGACCTATTAGGCTGTTTATTCATGGTAACCATAGCATTTGGAACAAAAAATGTTTCTGCACCTGTTCGTCCTGCTCGTCATGCATCGATACGTCTTGCTAGAGGGGAAGGAGTTTAACAGATGTGTGATCTGATGAGATAGCTACCGCCCTTCTTGCAATGTTTTTTCTCCAGTACATGTAGTTTAGACTACTGGGCCCGTACGTAGAACTCGAGTTTAATTTAACCCACAGCTATGGGCCAAACCCAGACTAGGACAAAACAAACCCTAAAACAAAATTAAATAAAAAAGGAAGCCAAGAAAGAAAGACAAAAATCCTTCTATCACGGCATAGGCACCTAGCTGGAATGGACCCGCGTCTTGATTTAAAACAAAAAACAACAGAAAATTTAACCCTAGAGCTATAGTTTAGTTTGAGGTTAAACTCTAACCTGGGACTAAACTCTCTAACCTCGACTTATCCATGCGGGCCCTGATGATGATGATGATGGAGATGATGATGATGATGATGATGATGATGGAGACAGGGTATAGCGCACGGCTCCACCCAAACTGAGGCTCAGTTGGTATAGTTTGCCCATTTAGTGGGGAGAGAGGGTAAATGTATACCAGTCATGCGCAGGAGGGGGAAATGTATGCCAGTCGTCCACTGGTAAGGGCGATTGTATACCCGCTGCGCGAGTCAGGGTGCGATTGTATACTAGGATTGGGTCTCGTGTGATGTAGTCACGTGACCGTGGAATTTATTTTACGACTTTGATTTAAGCGACATTATAAGAATATGGCCATAAGATGATTGAACTTTATAAGCATTAACACTTTTAGCCCTGCCACCATATCACCTATGGTCTCGCAGACCCTAACAATAATATGCTTGCATGTGACCGACTCTCATACGCTCTGCACAGTGGAAGATTCCCCTAGAGGATGGATCCAATACTTCTTGAGAAATGGGGTTTTGTACGCAAGAGCCCAGCTTTAGATTTAGCACACTCGATAAAATTCCCAGGCAGAGAGCGTTATCGCTATTGAGATTCCTTCGGGGCTGAAAGGGTTAAGTTTAATATCTGTTTTAATTGTGACAGTTTTCATTTCAATCACGCAACTCCTCGTCGTGCATGACACATCAGAACAGTGTGCGATGATCACACGGCTGCCGCGGTGAGCGGCGTCATGTTTCAACTGGATGATGTCTGTTAAAAACCCAAGACGCCCTTTTTCAATTTCAACTAAGTCTCTTCCAAGCCTCTCCGTCCCATCCTCAACAGGTTCAATGGCCATTCAAATGGTATCCACAGTCTTAAAATACTCGATCAATTGGCCCTTCTATCCCACTATTTTCAGCCATTTTACTCAGTTTGGGAGAACTGAACATGTTGGTTCGGAGAGCTGAACACAGCACGCAAATCTCGCAGAGTTGGCCAGTCAGGCTGTTTGGTCTACAATTGCACCCGCTCGCGCAGTGGACAACTGGTATACATTTGCTCCCCTTATACATAACTGGTATACCATCATTTGTGACCCCCCCCCCCCCCCCCCCCAAGGCAAACTACACCAACTGAGACGTGTTATTGAAGTGGCAGCCCTAACCTGTCGATCATAAACCTACATTTGTCTGACAAACTCGGAGCTTCGCACAATAAAATTCAAACCACAATACAGGAGACTAAGACTTTTAAACAACTTGCCAACTCCTGTGACTTCTTAGGCTGTTTGTTCGTGGTAACGATAGCATTTGGAACAAAAAATGTTTCTGCATCTGTTCATCCTGCTTGTCATGCATTGATACTTCTTGCCGGCAAGAGGGGAGGAATTTAACGGATGTGTGATCTGATGAGATCATAGTCACCGCCCTCGAGGCTTAGTACAATGTTTTTTTTCTCCGGTAGTTTAATAATAATGAGTATTGTATAGGTGCTTTAATTACCCAATTCCATGAATCGGCTCAAAGCGCCGCGAACAACCCAACATGCACGCTCATGTGAATCACACGCATATTCTCTCACACACTGGACATAAACACATTACAACCATGCGGTGCGAAGGGTCAGCTCAGCTATTTAAATTTCGGAATTTAGAATTGCATGTATTTTTCAAATTTGGTGGGCTGAACATTTCCAAAGCAGATGGGGGAGGAAGCCAGAGTACCCGGAGAGAACCCCCGACGATCGGCCCCGAATGAACGGTGCCACAAACGAGAAGGAAAAATTCTTTGCCCCGAGTGGTACTCTAACCCCTGACCTCTCGCATTGGTGGCAAGTCTTTTTAACCACTAAACCACCGACCGCCCCAGTTTAGACGACTTTAAGTGAGTGCCAGCGGTTTTGTCACCAATAGTCGAGTAAAAGAGTCCCAGAGGTCGGAACTAATTAGATCAAAAGGTCTTTGGGATATTTTGGACTCGTTTAGGGTCGTAGAATGCCCACCTGAAACCATACCGTAGTTGACTTTGCAATTTAGTGAATATTTAATAAATTCTGATTTTACGAAATCCCGATCCTTGAAATCGCGATTATGGCATTTTACGGCTACCATACAACGTCACAAAGCCTTTGTTTTGGTTCATGCCGTGTGAATGATGGAAGGAATTCCAAGCACTTCGAGTCAAGAGGCCGAATTTCTGGTAAGTGGGGACTTTTCTTTCATTTTTTTTTTTAATCAGAATATTCTTTTTCTGCATAACTAGAATGTAACGTTCAGCCTACACAGTCAAGATGTTTGAAGTTTGGATGCTGACACTGCTGACTTAGATCTAGTTCCTTTGACCGAGTTCACTCACAGTTCCAGACTGCGTAGGTCGAAATGAATAAGAACACTGAAGTATAAACTAGATATGCAGGTATGTTTTGTATTACTGAGAGCGATAGTAACACGAGCTTTAGTGCCTTCTGTGAAGTTTCTGGCATGTAAGACTACACACTGTTGCTCGAACACGCGCTGTGTGGACCGGCGGAAACCGGTCTGCGTGGCAGGCATCCAAAAAAAAGTATGGAAGACCGTTTATGTCAAAAGAGCACAGTAGACTCGATTAGCACTTTCCGAATTCCAAGGGGAGCCGGGGTGGCCGAATGGTAGAGCGTTGGACTCTCAATGCTCGGGTCGTTAGTTCGATTCCCGCCGGCTGGGGCCAAATATTTGTGCTGGCCTTTTTTCTCGTTGCCCCGTCTTTGATATCACCCTTATGTGGTGGAAAAGGACGTTAAACTCCCAAACACCCACCCACCCTTTCCGAATTCCAAGAACGGCCGTAAGCTAGTAAGACCTCAGACCTTACTTAAACACTTTTATTTCACAGTTTGCAATTGTTAACATAAATACAATACTTATTATTACAGAATTATTGCGTTATCTGTGGCAAAGATTTCAACACATCAACTGACAAAGTACACCTGACATATAGGGGCATTAAAGGCATCAATTCTGTCAGCCTACGGCTTGGAGATGACATCCATGCTTCAGATGGAGATTGTGTTCATGAGGATTGCCGGCGGACGTATACCAACAAGAAAGTTGTCGATTCTAAACTCAAAGCACAAGAAGCTGAGAAATCCCCTAAGAAACAGCCCTATTTGCGGAAGCGGTCCCTGCCTGGTGTAACCAATGACAACCAACCAACCTGCCTGTTCTGTGGCGTGGGGAAGAGGCATATCGGGTCTGGTAAACGGAGCCCCGGGTAGCTTATTGAAGTTGAAACTATGCTGTTTCAGAAAAGTGTGACAAAGCATTGCCAACAACGTGGAGACAAATGGGCGCATGAAGTTTCTGCAAAAACGGACTACATGTACCTGCAAGACCTGAGAGCTGCAGATGTAGTGTATCACAGGATTTGCTACACAAGTTTCAGAAAAAGAAAAAAAACAGGAGGTAAAAAATCCCGAATGTTTCATGCTGAAGAGGAGACTCCCCAAAAGAAAGCCCGTCTTGGAGCGGGGAGGTCAGATGTGTATCAGAAATTTATCAACGGACACCATGTCATCAGAAGAAGTGATCGTTTTTGGGCGGGGCTGAGCTCTGATTTGATAATCGAACAAGTCCTGATGGGCAGTTTGAAGAGTACTGGTGACCTGACTCGGGGAACTGGCATGGGAGAAGAAGAGCGTTTTGTCTGGCTCCTTGGAATGCCTGCATGCATATAAATCCGCGCAGCAATGCAACATCTCACTGGTGTGCGCTACTCTGGAATGAACAGCACATAGACATGAGCAAGACCAGGCAAGAGAAAGATCATGCCGATACCAAGAAGATCGTCGTGTACCTGCAACAACAAAAAATGTGTTTGGGAGTGGAAGAAAACTGCTTAACATTGCAAGTGGCAGGGTTGCTGATCCCTCTGTGAACGTAGACAACGCCAAGGTCGTTGGAATGAAGATTCTGCAAACCATCGCTGAAAAGAAGCTTGCAGACATCTCCCTAAAGAAGTCGGATCAAGCGGTTATTCTTGCAGTGAAAACTGCTGTAACAGTCCGCGAGGAGTCAGTCGTCATCGACCCCAATCTTCTTTTTCAGAGGCTGGTGCAGACTACTTTCGCTACGAACTGACGAACATTCCAACATCATTGTTCGACAATTCAGGACTCACGAGACCTGCAGTGAAATCCACACTGGCACAGCACATAGGGTCGCTCGTTAAAGATTTGCTGGTTCAGCTTCCCCAGCAGGCCTACTTTGTCATTGATGGCGGTTCCCTGCTGCACCATTTGACATGGCATAGAGGGTCAACTTACAGGCAACTGATCCAAATGTATGTTGATTATATCATTCGGAAGTACAGCAGAGCAACTGTTGTTTTTGATGGTTACGCAGGCAAACCTTCTACTAAAGATCCTGCACATGTTCGCCGACTGAATGGCTGAAAGGTGGGACATGACATCCCGTTGGACGATAACACGCTTCTGTTTGAATCCAAAGACACATTCCTGTCCAACCCGAACAACAAGCAGAGATTCATCGACAAGCTGAGCAAAGCACTCATGGAGAACGGATTTCACACAGCACATGCCTCTGGTGATGCAGACTGCCTCATAGTCCAGACATCCCCGAAAAGGGCAAGAGAGTCACAGGTTGTTCTGACTGGAGAAGATACTGACCTTTTGGTTCTTCTGTTGCACCATGTAACTCCACAACACAGAGATACCTTCATGATGTCATAGTCAAAATCAGCCGTCAAGATCTGGGACATCAAAGCTACACAGGCTGCTTTGGGTGAGGATGTTTGTACAAACTTGCTGTTTGCACATGCTATTGGAGGATGCGACACAACAAGCAGTGTGTTCTCTGTTGGGAAAGTGCTACCTCTGAAGAAGTTGAGAGAATCATCTGACTTTTGACAACAAGCAGCGGTCTTCACAGTCCACAGCGAAGGCTGTCAAGAAAGCAGGAGAGAAGGCCCTGGTGCAGCTGCTTGGGGGAGAGGGCAAGGACACTCTTGACAGTCTCCGCCATGTGAAATACATGCAAAAACTATCCAGCCACTCAGGCACCATGGCAGTGCAGCCACAGAAACTTCCGCCAACCAGTGCAGCGGCCAAGATCCATTCCACACGTGTATACCTGCAGGTACAGGAGTGGAAGCATCTTCGAGAAACCCTCTCCCTAACAGCTTGGGGCTGGGAGCTCAAGGACAATACCTTGTTCCCAACATACACCACAAAAGCTGTCGCTCCTGACGACCTGTTGTGCATTATAAAGTGCAATTGCAAGGCAGATTGCAGTACAGACAGATGCTCTTGTAGGAGGCACGGCCGCGTCTGCTCTGCTGCGTATGGAGAGTGCAGGGGAGAGTGCTGCATGAACTCCATCGTGAACATGGAGAAAGAGAGCTTTGAAAATGCATCAGACAATGAAAGTGACTGCTAAGCTCCTGGCTGTTCTCCTTATACATGTACACTTTGGATGTGTATAGTTTTAATCTACTGTTGAGAGAAGTGTGCTTCTTCCTGGACAGCTGAAAGCTTTAGAAAGCCTCATGACCCAATTACGGTATGGTTGCTAAGCTTGAACTTGAACTTGACCTTGACACCTTTATTGATAAATTACATTTTCATCAGTATGTTCATGTTGCCAAGCCTCATTTAAATCATATTACTATGTTAATGTAAAATTCATTACCAATATATCCATGGTGTTCAAAGATATCATGGGAGCAAACTTTGTTTTGCGATGAATCAATCTTATCGAATTCCTTAAAACCACACATCTTTATAATGAAATTCAAGCATGTTCAGCAAGTCTGATTTTAAAATGGTTTTAAACTAGGATGCCTGGGTATGTATTCTATGTGATAAAAGAAGATTTTTTTTTGAAAGGAATTGCTTCCAGTGTCAGCCAAATACGTTAACTTCCGATTCGACAGAAATTCCAAGATAGCTGCCAGGCGTGACCTTGACCTTTAATACCGGTACATTTATTGGCTCAAACATTTCTTTAAAATCTTTTGCGGCAAGGTCTCACCCAAAACTATATTTCTGTCAAGTTTCATGATACTTTGATTAAAAAAAACTTTCACAAATATTAAGGAAAGACAGTTATTGGCCATATATAGAATTCGGCGGAAGTCGCGAAACCCTGTCATCAATAAACAGTCAATTACACATGTTATGCAAGTCATACTTTGGTATGGTTTTATTCCTGGGTGCCTAGATATGTATCCTACTGGAAAAAGTGGGTTTGGCTTTTGATCTAATTACTTCCACCCTAGGCATATTTTTTAAGTTCTTTTCCTGAACTACAAATTTGCAGATCTTTTCTCTGAAAGTGTATGATGAAGCAGAAATCGAGGGAGTTGCAACTACATAGCGTCTTGTCCTCTAGGAGTTTTATGAAACATTGTTGACACTGTACATACAGATGGCGAACCGGCTGTTACGCATTGTAGATTACATACATAGTAGAGCGGAAAACGCAATCGGTGGAGTGATACGTGATCCGTCAAGTGACTAACAAAGGATGGAGGGTTCCGAAGAAATTAGAAGTACCTAGTGTTTATAAATCTGAGTATAAGAAATGTGGTCAGGCTGGACAAAATATGTGAGAAAAGGATTTTTGGAGAGTCGAGCGGTCGGGAACCAGTCACAAATTGCCTCCCTTACTGGAGCTCTTGATGGAAAGAACGTATCGCTGGTCGCAGATTTTGTAAATAAATCCACCCAAACTGGGTATTTTTCAGATTTGTAGCAACTTCACGCGTTTTTGGAATAAAAAGTTTCTTAGTTAATACTCAGAAGTAAATATATTGAACAATTAATGGTCAAAGACGATCGGATTTACATGTTGACATTAGAAACAAGATGGCGGCTATACGGTGGGCTCCGCAATCCATGGGGGTTTCAACTTTGTAAAAACGTGGTGAATCCACGCGAATTCCAAACCAGTTTTACTCCAGTAGGTCTAACGGTAATAAAACCACTTGGCATTATTATTTTTTCCCTTGAAAAAAGCGTATATCTCAGGTTTGACTTACGCTGTGGGGCACGACGCGTCCATGTATGATACTCATACTGAAATAACGCCACAAACTGAGCCGACTGTCCCGAATCAATTTTACTCTCAATTAGCGTGCACTCCATCGTTAGGTTTCTTGAGTTCCTTTTCTCACAGGAAGGTAGGAAAGGGGAGGACAGCGCACACGGCAGATACTTTTTTCCCAACCAGATGTTGGAAATAAAATGACTTTTTTTTTTCTTTTTTTTTTCTATTTCATCGAGTGGTCAAGTTACGGTGTTGCAACCCAACCAGTCAGTTTTATTTCCTGTGAAAAGTACACCAGTCGTTGTCAGTCACCTAGATCACTAAAAGTATGCTCTGACTTGACGATTTTTTTTTTTTTTTTTTTTTTCACTGAATATCATCTCACTGCTTGATTGATTGACCGAGTGTGTGTGTGTGTGTGGGGGGGGGGGGGGAGCATGTGGGCATTTGTACACCACCACCACCACGTTTTCTGCAAAGTATATTTATTTGTTTCCTTTCTACCATCCCTCCCAGATCCTGAACATAAACACTTGATATAAAGTTGGTATGAAGTTGAGGCAGGCATCATGGACAATGAAGCATTGATTTTGGACTTTGTTTTAGAATGTAAAAGTCCCAAACCTGACAGGACCTGTCATGACCACTAGGCCAAATCTCCTTGTCAGCCTTCTGTTGTAGCAGCAGTCTGGTCCAGTAAAGACAATGAACATGATGGGCTTCTTTGCCATCACATAAATGACTCTAGGGGGCGAAATAGGTGAGGGTCATTCTTTCACAGGTTTTTAAGGGAAATTAACCACCCCCTATAGAAATACTGCAATCACCTTCTTTTACTATGTAATGAAAACATTAACAAGAAACCAGCAGTACAATTCTTATACAAGAGCAGTCAGCAAATTTTCATTTCTCACTGTCAAAATTTGGCATCCTGGATAGTGTTTTGACAAATTGATTATGAAGAACTCATGTCACAAGGATCTAGCTGAGTCAATAAGAATTGCTCTAAATCCCCTGTCCTCACATTGACACATGACTGAACATGGGAACAAGTGAAGACAGTAATAGAAGTTTGGTGACTGTCTTTGAAACATGTTACATGAAGCACTGTTTTCCTTAATGACTTACTGCTATCAAAGATTTACCTATTTAAAACATTCCTGACAAAATAAAATAAAATAAAATAAAATAAAATAATGAGTGGATACTCTGTGTGTGTGTGTGTGTGTGTGTGTGTGTGTGTGTGTGTGTGTGTGTGTGTGTGTGTGTAGTGGTGGTGGTGGTGGGGGGGGGGGAGTTGAGGGAGTGTCAGGGACTTTTCATTTCTCACTGTCAAAATGTAGGATACTGGATTGTGTTTTGACAATTTAATTATGAAGAACATAACGCATAAGGTTTTGGGTGAGTCAATAGAAACTGCTCAACAACCCCTTACTTCACATTGACATATGTCTGCACATGGAAGCAATTACAGACTTTACAACATTTTACATGAGGCATTTATTCCCTGAACGACTAACAGATCCAAACCCATTTAAAACATTCATGACAAAACTGAAATTTAAAAATTAAATAAAATAACAAATGATAAAATAAAATAATAAAATTAAAAATAATAATAAAATATAATAAATAAAATTTTAAAAAATCATTAAAAAAAATAAAATAAAATAAATAGCACTGTTCTCTGGTTGGACAAACAGTATGGCGTTTGTGTCTGAGTCTGCTGTACTCCATGTACATGTATTTGATTCCTTTCAAGTAAGTTCACTTTTCATTGCTATTAGTTTTCTAATACTGAGTCGCCTGAATAAAATCTCCCTTTTTTCAGACATGCTACATGCACTATCACAAATCATTATGATACTTTTTCTGCCTATTTGCTCTACATAAATCATTATTATCATTTTAAAATCTTTTGATCAGCAGAAGCTGACTATCCTGGGCTCTAACAATATCTTAGAAGTAATTTCTTTGACATTGCATGTTCTCACAATGCGAATACAAGTGCTAATTTAAGTCAGTAGGGCAGATCTAAGGCAGTGGATACGGAAATGGTACCTGCATGTAGAACAGTGGTACATATGGTACCTACATGTAGAACAGTGGTACATATGTACATCCATATACAATAAGCCTATTACAATGATAAATGATTTTGAGACTCATTTCACCATAAACAGTTTACCAAACATAGAAGATTGTAGAGTACTTAATGACACTGGAACACGGAAATGAAGTTTCAAAGAGTATGCACTGCCGTGTTCAGTTCTATGTAGGTGGTGGACACTTATTGAACAGTTTTCATCCTCTGCTGCTATACACGTGAAACGTGTATTCCATGTGACATTTCTGTTGTTTGCATTTGTCAAAAGTTAGAATTTCAGCAGTTACTGACAACATGCACCACAGTCACCTTCTATTGACTGTTTTGTTTGCATTTCCGTCGGTGAACCCTCTCCAGGTCTCTCCCATCAAATGACCTTCTATGATGCTGTGGACGAAATGGGCCGCTCCAACACCAACATCCCCCTCCCTCCTCTCACACACCCTTCTGCCCACTACACACAGAGATGTTTTATATGGAAAACCACTTTCGCATTAATGTGGTTGATAACAAACAGCTGAACAGTGTATCCATTATCCGTAGTGTTAGCTCTGCATTTGTTTTGCCCTGCTCAAGTAATGAAATTAAATAATATGTCGGTGTCAAACATGAAAGCACTCACTGCCATCCACTTTCCTTCAATTCAGTGATTTTTTCTGATTTTTTTTTTTCTTTACTGAAGGTTTTGTATAACAATTTTGAAAAGTCATTTGAAAAGTCAGTTACGTCCTGAAGCATTCAATTTATGGAACTTATGATTACATGTAAATCAGTTCTTTCAAGTATTTAAAGGCGGTTATTGTGGATACACAAAGTTGAGAGAGAGAGAGAGAGAGAGAGAGAGAGAGAGAGACAGACAGACAGACAGACAGATCAGACAGGTCTATGCCCATCCCAGTGGAGGCGATTACCTGTCGGTAGCAAGGACAGTATGCCCCGGCCAACCTAGCTTCTATGCAAATATTTCAACTGAGAAAATCACTTTTGCATTCTCAAACAGCTGACAGCTATACTAAGGGTATCAGATATCTATTAACTCTGTTTTGCCCTAAACCAACCAGTGAAATTAATAGGAATGTGTCACACACACAAGTACTTTTATCTTCTTTCCTTTTTCTATACTGCAGCTTTTTTTTTTTTTTTTGCTTTTTTTTTTTTAGTTATCCAGTGACAAACTTCCAGAACTGAAGCTGCTGATTTATCACATCCCACACACACACACACACTGTGCGATGGAGTCCGGCTGACACATGTGCTGCATATGCGCGACATGATTGAGTAGGGATGGGAGTAGGGTTAGGTGTTGTTCTTCAGTTTAAAGAAATAATTTCTGCTAGTGCTCACGTCTTTTCCCACTATAAAGTGTCTTGTTTGCGCTAGAATAAACGAATAGATTTGTTGATAAACATCTTTATGTGATGAAATCACAGCCACTCCAGTGGTCGTTCTGATTTCGCCCTTAGCTGCACTGGCGTTAAAAGTCTGAAAAATTATCTGTACTGGCACACGCAGGACTTTTGAAAGAAATCTGTGAAACTGTTTCCTTTGCTCACATGGCTGATTCTATTGCTATCGACCCCACGATACTGCAGATCAAAACCCTTCGGCACGCAGTCTTGACATTCAGGCGATGTGTCAGCCGGCAAAGCCGCTTTCCAAATATTAAGCGACTAAAAGTTATAAAAAATAATAAGGATGTCAACCAGAATTGTAGTTCTGCAAATGTGCACCGCAATGTCTTTTGATCGAGGCGTAAAAGAACGAAGCGAGCTAATTTAAGACAACAACAGGTCGAGTTCTTCGCGATTCTTTCGAGTACGCGCCAAATATGTCACGTGACACTTCCAAGGGATCATCGCGTTCGTACAGCGATCGTGTTTGAATTTGTATGCGTCTCTACTGGCAGATACAAAGAAAACTTTTTGAAGTATACTTTCCATAGCATTACAATCAGTTTATAAAATATCTTTAAAACTGGCTGCTCGAACTTTGCACTGACTGCAGTTTAACATGTTAGTAAACTGCTGGTCCCCTCAAAAATATGGCTGTTTCGTCTGCACTCACGGAGCTGACAAAAGCAGCTACAGCAAATTTTGTCCAGCCTCCGTCGTTCTCAAAATGGTACCAAACCTTCTTTTACTTCACAATCTTTCACTCCATATGCCCCATCCTTTGTTAGTCACAAAAAGATCACTAGTTTGGCGTTTCACTATAGGGCCCAGAAAGTTTTCCGCTCTACTAACAAGGCAGTGTTTTCTGGTGTAAGGGAGGCAACTCTAGTTGAACGAGAACTTTAGGGTGGGTAAAGCTACCTCCCTTTTTTTAAAATGGAAATGGACCAATCGCAGGCAACCTTACTTCTCCCAAAGCAAGGTTCGACTGCTCTGGTTGGCTGAAGCGGGAACTTTGAAACCCGTTTCCGGAAAGTCCTACGAACACAAGACGTGATTTTGTGTTTAGAAATCTCCACGTTTTCGACGGAAGTTTGCTGGTTTACCTGAACGCACGTAAAAGGTAAGGGCTACCAGCTCTGTTCACTCATGTACAATTCAAGAAAGAAGGCAAACTGCACTTCCAAATGAAACTCGCCCTTTCATCACTATACGTGTTTACAGTAAATTACACACGGTCATCTAGTGGCACAGCCCCCTACTCTTCAAGATTACCCTACTGGTTTACTGCACGACAACTTACAGACACAAGTTAGCGTATCACATTTCGCAATGGAGAACAGGTCAAAAACGCAAACGCGGTGTGTCCTGTTTTGTGACCGTCGATCGGCAATCCAGACTAGTGTTAGTCTTTACGTGTCTTAAACACTGTTTCAAGTGCGGTTCAGGTAATCTCCAAGCGTGAATGAGGCTGACATATGTCGCTGTCCGGTCGAAGGGTGGCGATGGGAGATCAGATGAAACGATATCCTTAATCACTTTGCTTTGTTTCTGACCCCTTGATCATATGCACTGGCACTAGTGACAGAGATGGGGGGGGGGGGGGGGGGTGGAGGAGGGTCTGCTAGGCAGGGGGTGTCACTGTCAGTCATGAACATGGATGGGCGAAATTCTTGCTTTGGGGGGCCCCTCTCGAACAGTAGGCAGCAGCTATTATGTAAAGCCAGTCTGGAGTACGGATAGATCTACAGTCATGTAACCGGAGACACTGCGTTACAAGAAGAACAGTGCAACTGAGTTTCATCTTTAATACAAAGTCCATTATGTTTATAAATACTGACTTGCTATCAAATCGTTGCTGCAATGAAGCAGAAGAAAGTATAGACTTTTTGCATGGATGCTGCAGATTTCTGGCTCCAGTGCATACTGAAAGGAAAGCTGAGTCATGGGTGCTTCTCACCAGAAACTTGCGGATTCCCCCAGAGAAACGCACTCACAGTCATCCCCTGTCATGGAAACAGACTATGAAGCAACACCACCTCGGGGACAAGGGTTGCCAACGAGACAGCTGCCCTTTGACCCTCGCTCACCAACTGACAACATTAACAGGACCCCGATCATTGTCGACAAGACTCCAGACAATTGCCTGGATCCTCGGTCACCCACCCCCGGTGTAGAGAGAACGCCGCTGACGTTACTCACAAGCAGAGGCATTGGTAAAGTTAAAGTCTCTCTGTATATTGTAATGAGTTCTGAGGGGAAGCACTGCCTCTTATACAGCTCATGCTGTTTGCCAAATGAATAGATATTCCTTTCGGCCATTCCAACCATTTTCGTGACATTGCGGCATGTAATAGTAGAGAAATATGGCTTCCTTTGGCCTAATGCTTCCAAACGTGTACTACATGCAGTCAATACGAAATATCCACCAATCAGTGCTGTCTAGCTGAGATTCAGCGTTGTCTGCTCAGGGTGTACGATATGCTTAGAATTACTAACTTAGAACTGCAAGTGCAAAGTCTACTAGAAGTACTATGTGTACCAGTAAATTCTTGTTTCAGCTTCATGTCTGTGTTTGTGTGCTGCTACAGGTCCAGTGTCGATGACACAGGAAGAGGCAGAGGTTGTGGAAACAGTGACCTGTGAAACCGAACAGGAAATGATGACGCCTCAGAAGGAAGCTTTATCCCCTGACTCCGGGTGCTCTCTGCAGGACATGCTGGTGGACGTGGATGATTCCTCACCACTCATTTTGAGTATGTAAACTTTCTCTGTTACCATGCCGTGTATAACTATAAGTTTTCGTACTTACTTACAGAATAGGAAGAAAGAGCAGGCTGTCTCCTGTTTGGGGTGGGAGGGGGCAGGCTGTCAATATTATTCTGACACTACTGTATTTTTGTTCTGTCTGTTTTGTTAATCTGGTCTTTTTTGTTGGGACATGGCAACACTGTTTCAGTGTCCAGCTTCATAAACTAAAAAAAAAAACCACCACTGCTAGTGCTACTACTACTGAGTACAACTGCTACTGTCAGTATTTCTCTTACAGTACCAAGTTCTACAAATTGTAGGGGAGCCGGAGTGGCCGAATGGTAGAGCGTTGGACTTCCAATGCTCGGGTCATGAGTTTGTATCCCGGCTGGGGCCAAATATTTGTGCTGGCCTTTTCATTGTTGCCCCATCTTTGATATCACCCGTATGTGGTGGAAAAGGACGTTAAACCCTCAAACACCCACCCACCCTCTACAAATTGTAGTACTAAGTACAGTGCTCTGACATACTCGGGAAGATCAGTATCATGCACAATATTGCAAATAATAATTATTTATTAATATTTTTGTGTAAATATTGTTTTTGCTTAGTGTATCCTGTGCACAATCCCTGTTCAGAGAACCTGACCAACAGTTTTTCAGCATGTTTTCAATATATCTGCCCAGGTACAGAAGAAGAGAACACCAACAGCACCGACTCCAGACCATTTGCCAGGTTGGTTTCCCGCCCCAAGCAGTTGTTCCCCACCACCCGTCAGGCATCGCTTACCAAAGAGTTCTCCACCCCCCGATCACCACTGACGGCGGTTGCAGTGGACGCAAATTCTCCTCGTCAGATTGTGCAGGCCAAACAGAGGAAGCAGGTCGCGAGGCATGGCAGCGGCTTTCGCGGACTCCGTGATCCGTGCATTGACAAGGAAAATGTCTCTCACTGAGACAAAGTATAGTATTTCATGGAGCTCCTGAATTGAGGAGGAAGTCAAGTGTGCAAGATCATGGTTTTTGTCGTGAACATTTGAATTTTGATGGGCTTGTGTGTGGTCCGTCCCTACAAGTACAATGCAGTTGTGGTCACACTCATCAATGAATACAATTATTCAGCCATGAACTGATGCTGTGTGTAAGGTGTCAACTGTTATGTACAGAGCAGCTCTGATGTGAATATTTATGCAGGAACAAACGGACTGGCTCACAGTTTTTGGTGTGTGGGTGTTGATAAGTTATGCCATTTATTGAGGATTGTACATCGTAGTAACAATGGAACATCATTGTATTCCCTTGCGACTTACGTAATTCATGTTCGTTGTGCATACAGAACAATTTTGGTACAACTCCATTTTAAGAAGTGCAGGAGAAGTGTACAGTGCATGTCATTCTGCAGTATCCTCAAAGCCGAGTTATGCCAAAATTCCACGATGGTGTTGATATATATATATATACAGTATCATTCTTTTGTCTCGGTCATGTTTCAAGCCTTTTGTGTGTGCCGTTTGACATAAATATCAGTGTGATCTTTTCATAATCATAATAATGTGCAAGCCCATAGGACACCTTACCTAGGACAGTCAAATGAAGCTTTGGACTACTATTATTGCATGGGTCCTGTTTGAATCCTGGCTGGGGCCAAATATTTGTGCTGGCAGTGGCCCTTGTCTTGTTGCCCTGTCTTTATTATCAGTCACCCACACATGATGGAAAAGAACCTTACACTCCCAAACATACACCTCCCCAACACCTTTCCTCATGCAGGAGCTCAGGGTGCCTATGAATGATACACTCAGGTCTTCATAGTTTACATTGTGTGCAAGAAAAAGGATCACTCATTGAAGGCCACTTTCTCCCCCCCCCCCCCCCCCCCTGAACAAAACTGCTCTTAAGATGAACAGCAAGGATTATGCTGCATTGCGTACTCAGATGGCGAGGGTGTGTACAACCCAATATAATGTCCCATTTGTTCTCATTGTGGAGTTCTGATTGGCCAGTTTCTCATTCTGTAGAGTGTTGCATCATGGATATTCATTATAAAATAATGTTGCTTTGCTGTTCACTGCAGCCAAGTTTGTGTGCAGAAAAGTTTGGTTACTTTTGTTGACAATATTCCTGCTATGCATGATTGTTGTGAAAGTGAAAAATAAATTGAGTGTTGCAATAAAGTTTACTACCAGCACCAACATTACTTGGTTTGATGTATGTGGTTGTTTGGTGAGGGGAGTGTTCTCAACAATATTTTTAAGTGAGACAAGTACAAAAGCCATAAACAGCTCAATGACAAAGCTTTACTCCAATCAAAGCATTAATAATAAAATATAAATCTTGACACATCAGTGTATACAGTTTCACAATCATATTGCTAAACCGTACAAGTTGGTGATACTTCATTGATCTGACAGACCAAGACCTGTAGATCCTATCCATTCAAATATGCAGGAAATGTCAAAATCCTATTAAACTAGTTGTTTCTGTCCTCACATATATAATTTTTTTATGCTGTAGCCAAGCTTTTATTCTGAACTTCAAGCTGAAACCACAAGACAAAATTCATATGCACTTCAAAAACTGAATGCTCTCAAACTACAATGAAAGTTCATGCAAATTTCTTTCTTCCCCCGAGAATGGAGCACACAATCTTACAATTCGAGTTTGATGGTTTTTGCTGGTATACTTACTCAAAACTACACTCCGATCAATATCAATGACTGAATTCCACAGTTGTAGTCGTTTAATTTTTGTTCATGCAATACATGCATTGTTAGGTCACAATGGTAATCTGCTTAAGTGTGGAGTGTAATAAAAATAAATATATGCTTCATACTCCTAAAACAAACACAGAAAATACGCTGCAGTTCACATCACTTGCTGTACATTTTCACACAAAAACAACAACAACAAAAAAACCAACATGCCTTTTCAGGTTCAATCTCAGTTTTACATTCATTCATTCACACATCTGCACACAAAGTGATGTGTTCACTCTGCATACATGTGTTCACTCTGCATACAACTCCAAATCATGCATCTGTTGCTGATAGAATAAATTTTGTGAATCACAGTTTTTTATGTTGTGGAGGGTGGGGGAAGGTAGACAACAATACACTAACAAACACAGCGTTTGCAAGAAAGCGGAAAACCACAGCAATACAGATTTGTATTCAACACTTTCCATCATCCGCACAACCAGCAAAACCTGACTACACCCCGTTATCTCCTGAGTCTGAGTTTGGTCGGAGCATTTCAAACCCATTGTGGCTTGTCGCCGATTGGCTGCCGGATATATCTGATTCTGATTGGCTGGCAGGAACACCGTCTCCTGGCGTCTGATTGGATGACGCAGTGCTTGCATCTAATGTCTGTGTCGTCTCTTTTTCTGGAGGCATCTCAGAGTCAGCCACCCTTATCTGAAAACAATTACTGTACGTTCAAGTGATTTCATTGTTAAAATACGCTGAAAGAAGACATCTAATTTTGTGCACCTATGGACTGACACTGTGAAGAGACCTTTCACTGATATACATTTTTCCCTTTAAAACAAACAAACAAAAAAACTGTGTATAATTCATCAAATTTAAAATTGTATAATCATGAAAACCAAAGCAAAATTCAGATAAATGTTGACCTGCAGATATCTTGTTAAGTGGTCTCCCCTTACCTATACCCTGTTCAGAGTGGAACGTTGCACTGGCAGAGGTCTCTCCCAGTATATTACCACAAACCCCGATAAATTACAGATATTATGATGAAAATGTTGCAAACAGCAAAAAAGATCACACATGTCCAAAACAAAACAAAAACCTCATGGTTTCAGAGAATCCACACTCAAATCTGAATTACAAAATGGCTGTACATGGAGTATGACTTGTGGTCAATGGTACCACACTGGATCTCTTTCTGCTCCTGTTGATATCTTGTTCCTCGTTCCTGACAGTAATATCAGGTTCTTTGTTTAATCAACAATGTCACACTGTCTGTTAAATGAACTTTACATGCAGTATTTTTCTAGTTGTCATTCCACCTTCACTGGACCCCAAGTGCAGACATTTAACTCTGAAATACACAAACCTGTGCAGCAGTGTCATCTTCACGGACATCGGACTGACTGGCGACATCAGACGCACTGTCTGCTGACCCAGGCTGACCTGTGCCAGATGCTGCCTTAGCTGGAGACTGTTCTGACTGGTCCTCTCGCACAGGCGTCCTCTGCCAGGCAGGTATAACAGGGGACGTAACCGGAGGTGGAGGAAACTGTCGTCTGCAGAATGGAAATCGCCATTAAATTACACCTGATGAACAGCTGTAAAGTAACTGAATGTAATAAAAATGTGTATGGTAAGGATTCCAATGGAGACGGTCCAAATGCACAACCAGAAAATTCACATGAAAAAGATGCAGTTTTTAAAACAAAAGGCATATTTCCATCCCACATTTCTTTGTTTTGCTTGAATTCTTACGCACTACTCACAAGCTGCCCTGTTAAACTTACCAATGGCAGAGCTTAAAATCTTTAGCCTCCTGGTGGATTTCCACTTTTGGCAAAAAATTTCTCTCTCCATCATCAATTCCAAATCTCCATTTCCCAGGGTACACGTATGTCCAACATTTGGGTGAGAAGGGGCACTGTTAGCTAGCAATAATTACCTGCTAAAATGGACAACTCCAAGAAATGCAGGGAACAACATGTCATTATGAAGCAGCCTTTATGATTATCTGCGATTCAACTTCGCCGTTTGTGTGGGGAGAATACAAACAAAATGCAAACCGGTTTAGCAAGAGGCCTTTCAGGGAAGAGATCTCGGCCTTGATTTCACTCAATGCTCGACCATCCTGCTGGAACGCCATGTCAGCAGACTGGAACAAGAAACAGACAATACTATGTCTTCCTCATGCCAATACACTTCACATCAGGTAAAACGCTCACACCCCAAAGAGATGTGAGTGTGAACAAAGCAGCACATAAAAAGGTGAACTATGAAGTTGTCTTCTCTCACTGCTTCGTCGTATCCCCTTTAAGAGACAGGAATGTGTACAGAGTCTAACAAATAGATGCTGATGAAGAAAATCAAGTAATTTTTCCCTTAACACATATTATTTTATATGCTGAACCAAATTAGACTTATCCATGTGATATGTGTTCGTGCCGTCTGGAGGAACAAAATATCTAGCTCAGGTTAACGTATAGGCCGTAATTTTAACATTCTTAGGCTCACAGATCGCTCTGAGCTGATGTGGTGGTGGCTAGCAGCACACAACTTGGACAACTAAGACACATGCACAAACACATGACAGACAGGCTTGAGTTCAGCTGATTGAAGCCAAAGCGCAGTAGCCAGCGACAGTCTCGTAGCAACACTTGACCTTACACAGCTCACTGATTTTGAGCAGACGAGGAAAACATGGCAGACACCATTTACTACTACTACTACTACTACTACTAAGGCCCATGGCTCCAAGTGGAGCATAGGCCATTGATGACCCTTTGTCATCACACTCTGTTCTGCGCTACTCTTGCCACTCCAATCAAGCTGATCCCCTGCTTGCAAAAGTTGCATAGCTCTGCCTCAGTGTCCCGCCTCCAGCTGCTGCGAGGCCGGCCTCTCTTCCTTTTCCCCTGCGGGTTCCATGTCAGAGCTTGACATATGGTGCTGGATACTGGCTTCCTGAGGGTGTGTCCAATCCAGCCCCACTTCCCCCACAGGATCTGCTTGGCCACTGGTTCCTGTCCCGCTCGCTCCCATAGCTACAGGCCATTTACAGGTGGCCGAATTTTCCTCAATTCCATGGCCATCAAATGTCAGTGTGTTGCATTTGGAGCTCTACTAATCTCAAAGATAGACTATTTCAAGCACACTGGTGCAGCCACAGCGACTGTTTCAAAACAGAAGTCTACTTATATGGTAGCAACAGCACCTTTAAAAGCTGTGATCTTACTGTAATCTGTCTCTCACTGCCATGAGAAATTTGTCATCACAAAACCAAGCTGACCTGAATGTTCCTATCCCTCTGCATGGCCAGTGTTTCCTGAACGGCTTTCAGAGTGTCTAGCACTTGCGCATTGCTTTCAGCGATGGTTGCTTGGAGCTGGGTGATGCTGGATTCAAGTCTTTCCATGCGTGCCTCTGCCTCTGATTTTCCGATCAGCCATGGCCTTATGTATGTCTGCAAAAGACGTCATGCCATGAAACATGGTAATCTTTCTACTAATTCAGACAAGCCTCCTTTCTTTCAGCCATAATGCCTGATCTAGATCTATTATATATACAAGTACAGTATGTCTTTAATTTTCCTTTCCCTGTCATGTTTGCATGGCATAATAATATGAAAGCTCTGATAAGAAATCTCAGTCTTTTGAATTTCAAAAGTGAACCCAATAAGGCCGGTGACTGTGTCTGTGAGACAACCTTAGAGTTAGCACAGCTTGAAACTGCAGGGGTTTTAAGAAAACAACCAGAAGACGCTTGTAAAGGCCATAATTGGAAATGACTACTGTTCATGTATACTGGCACATTTGTAAAAAACTATTTAAAAAACAACATCTGTTTCAAATTAAAAAACAAACAGTAACAAACAAACAAAAAACAACATACCCACAAACAAACAAAAGTACCTTAAACAAATTGTATACAGCATAAGACACAGCAGCCACAATCGCAGTTGTAGTGGCAATTTCTCGCGCCCTTGTCCATGGGGAGACAGGAGGTTGTGCTACAAACAAACAGAATGATGACAGTAGTGCTACAAAATTAACAGCATTGACATGAAACGGTGCTGTATGCCAGCTTATTCCACAAGGAGAACAGTCTACTCACTAAGAGTTTTGCATACAATTATGAGTGCTACTGAAGAAGATCAAGCTGAAATAATTTTATTCCATATTCTGAATCTGTAACCACAAACCCAGGAAGTTTACAGGCATGCTTGTCAATACTGCCATGGCAAATTTGTCAGTGTTTCTGATAGCTTTCACACAATAAAAGCCTCAGGGACCCCTCTACAAAGTTTCAGGGGGTCTTGTTGCAATTTCTGAGTCCCTTAGTACCTGGCAATACATTTTTTTTTGTTTTTGTTTCGTTTTTGGTACACTGCTGCTGTCTCTCGCACTTGGTTCCGGCATTATCTGTCACAGTTTGACCTGCCGATCTCTTCTTCCATCTGGTTGTTGAAGTCGAATCATCACTACTGACAATAGTCATCACCACTTACACGGCTATTCTGTTGTCAGCTCATAGCAAAGTGGGCAAGGCAGTACATGTACCAGAAAAATGTGTGCGGCCCTGGGACGCGGTGACTCAAATTGTCTGTGTCATTGTCACATTTCTGTGCAAATTTTACGCACTACAGTGCGTAATCGGAAACACTATTCTGCGATTGTAATAGAAGATAATTTCGCTCAATACACCACCTGCAAAAACTGAGGTAAATGTCCAATAATTCTGCTTAAAGTTTAGTTTAGAATCAGCAGCTAGACTTCCACAGCCTGTGAACTACCAGGCACAGCACACAGTATTCATCATATACTCATAGCATTGATTCATCAGGTTGGGCGATTTGTAAAAAGACTGAAACCTAGGCCGGGGTGCAGAGGCAGCGCCCTGCTGGGGGACTGTAGGGGCAACGCCCCACTGCAGAAAACAAATTTTAGCATATTTAAAGACATCTGACAGCGTCTCCTGGCACCATCAAGTAATATACTGCCTTGGTACTGACAGGCAAGTCTTCAAAAATGTTGTTAGACTGTCCCACATGGCATTACATACATGTATTAACTATTATGATGCATTACTGTGCTCTGGCTGAAACAGATTTTTTTTGGCTGAAAGGATGGGAAATTTGGCTGAAAACTGCCAAATGACTGAAAATTCCCCAGCCTGATTCATGCCAACTGTGGAGGCGACACTTGAACAACTGAAACAGGTAAACAGCTTACGGGCAAGGTAATGCTGTGACGGTATTAACCCGTTGTTGGGATAGACTGCTGGATGTTGCAGTTGTTGTGGTGGTGGTTGCAGCTGCGGTGGTGGAGGCGAGTCATCAGTGGACACTCCTGCCCTCTGCACTGCCAGCTGAATCTCTTCCTTGGTCAAACCTGTCACACAAAAGTAAGAGACCGTTAACCTGTACACAGTCTTATGGTAATAAACATTGATGAATTTGGTACAGATAGTGTGTAAGTTGTGGAGCGTATCACTGCACATGCAGAATTTTTTTTTCTCCCAAATGAGACTATAACTCTAGTCAAAATAAAACAGGTGGCAAATATGTAAAATCAACCAACATTTGTGACAGGGCATGGAAAAACATGGCGGAAGTGTCAAAAATCATTTTTGAATTATTAATATTGTGGAAAACTTCAAAGTATGTCCTTCGATATGAAAAAAAAAAGAAGAGGAATAGTTTTAAGGGCAATAGCTGTTTAGCTAAAAATAATTCTTTGAAGTTGGGAGGGACAGTGGTCGGTCCCTGTACCCGTTGACCTTTTTCTTGTATACAGCTCAAAACAGTGCCTAGTGACTTCAGTCATGTTTTCACACGCCCCACCACATTTAGTATGTGTCTTTGAGCTAAGTACTGCGAAACATTTTACATCGTCTCCTATTTATGATGACACATCAACACTCCCCAACTTCTTTATCAAAGATGCTAAATGTTAAATAACACAACAAATTAAAGTTGTTTGAAAATGATGCTGTGCCAAAAGTTCATCAGCGGTACACTGTGTACATTTGAAATGTCATTAAACCTATTTTTCTGCACATTTCAACATAATTTTGGGTTTCTTATAAAGATATCTGGCTAAGGAAATAGCTGAGATAAATTGGTCTTGTTTGAACCAACAGAAGTGATGTTATTTTGCCATAGAAACAGTTTTGGGGGCCTAAAAATCGGGGTCAAAATGGTGACTTGACAGGGCGACCATAGGATTTCATCTCACTCCTTCCAATGCATAAAACCACGCCAACTAGGCTTTGTGTTTGCATTAAACACAAACAAATCTGTGTTTTTCGGTATATTATGATGCGTGTTTTCGCGTTTGTACGAGAAAAAAGTCCCCGCGAAGTTCCGCTTGCCGCTCGTCACAGATTTTGTCTTGCCCGGGTAATCACATTCTCGCGTCACCGAGACTTCGCGAGACCCTCATTTGCATACTATTTATGGTGGCAGCCTCGTTTTGGACATCAGATTTGAGATGGAGGCTAGCGAGGTCCACTTTGCCAGCATTTGAAGCCAGTAGAGCGAATACAAAGCACACGCGGTTTTCTTTTGTCCCATTGTGACAAGCGTGCATTTTGAAAAAGTGAGGACTCTACAAATGAAATACTCTGTTTATGGCCGATTTTTTAAAGACCGAGGTATCGTTTACAAAACGAGACCGCATGGTGACAACAAAGATGGCGTCATCTGCGCGTGAAGGTAAGTTTCGATTTTTTGTCCCCCAATTTTGAACGGGTGAGAGATGTGACAAGTGACTCAAGCATGACGAGCAACAGCATAATCAAGTAGTTTTACGCACGAACGTATCGTAATAATGGGCGTCTTTTGCAGTTTCCAAATACAATGAATGAAAGTAATATTATTCGTTTGCCCGTACTTTCGATTTTCAAGCTCTGAGCAGTTATTCGCGGAAAAAAGTTTCCGAGGGACATTGTAGATACTTGGTCCAGCGTGACGAGGCACATGGTGGTTAGAATTTCTTCTGACAGTCAAAATCCCACTTCACTCGAACTTGCTGTGCTTTGATCAGAGGTACAAAAGAGTAACAAACATTGTTTCAGGAACAACACTCCGATTCTTTTTCTTCGTAGTGTCTTTCTTTGTGTTGCACATCACCATTTCTACTAGGGACACTGTAGAAGTATGGTTAGCTTGGTCCAACGTGGTGAGGTACATGGTAGTGAGAATTCTTTTGAATATTCAAAATCCCACTTCTGTAACTTGCTGTAACTTGACCAGAGGTATTAAAGAATGACTGAAATATTGTTCTGGGGACAGCGCTCCCATTCTTTCTCTTTGAGTTTGAATTGGTTTTTCACGGCCTGTGTTGCACCAGTAACACCAAAGACAAAGCAGAAGCATGTCAAAACCAAACTGGCTTATAAACCTATTCTGTTTATTATGAAATGTAAGGAATGTGGAGTGAAAAAACTGAGTATGAGATTCCCAGTCCAAAGTAGCTATTCTTTATCATAAGTTTATCTGGTGGTAAATTTCAGGTCTTCGTGTACGTTTGAGCAAAGAAGCGACAGTTGATATAAAAAAAAGAAAAAGCAATGCCCAGTCTGGATATAAATGTTTGCTGGTAAAAATATAGTTTGTTAACTTAAAACAAATGTCATTAATTATCCTTTTAGGCAGTCACTTGCCTCAGTTTTTGGTTTGTCACATGTGCACATATATTGTATGAAATTTTATTTTCAGGTCGCCTCCATTTGCCCCGAAAATGAGATGGGCCTTGTGATCTTTTGGATGAGGCAAGGACATTTCTGGTTCTGATCATCCAGGCCAGAAGAGTCATGGGAGCCAGTGGCATTTTTCCTACGAATTGCCAGAGCTGTGTTTGCAAGAAACACTGTCGACACAGCACATGCAGCTGTACAGCGTCTGCCGCTAATTTCTGTGATATTACTGAGATAAAGACAAATGTTTGGAAGTGAGAACTATAGTTGTGGTTTCTTTTCTTACGTGTTGTACAAATGTGTTTGTTAGCAGTGTTGTTTCCGAAAAAGAACAGCTCTCCCTAGTACTTTGTCCTGGACATGACTTGCGACATGCCACACATTAGTATGCTGGTCTATGGAAATATGGCTTCTCACTGACTTGTAACTGTGTTTACATACAAATACTGCAACTAAACATAGCATAACAACACCCCCCAAGTACTACCCGCTAGTTCTCCGGCTTTAAGAGAGAAAGTTCAGTCCACGGAAATGTCGCTCATCACACAAGACAAAATGTGTCATTTGTAATTGCACATGAAACAGTATTCAAAGCTTCCAAACCCATTCCTATCTTTCTTACCCAGGTTCCATTACATTTCCATGCAGAATTTTGTTTGTCAATGAATTTATTTTAGAGGTATACATAAATATACTTTGTCCCATGCGACACGTGACACACAGTGTGCACTTCATTAAAACATGATTTTTGCAAACACCACAACTTCAACTATCTTTTGAAATACATATTTCAGTAGAGGAAAGAAGCCTTCATAAAATCATGAAAAAGTTTAACTGAAAACCAAGATCTGATTTTTGTGTAGCTGGTCCACTTTTGGGTGTGAACTTTTGGCACAGCATCAAATAAAAATTGTGGGGGAAAAGAAAAGTTATACCTTTCTTTTCCAGAAAGGCCTCTTTCTGGTACATAGGACTCTGCTTCACTTTGGGGTTTTGTAAAAACTTGACAGCAGTGGCCACCTGTCGGGAGGGCAAGAGAAATTTAAATTAAATCAGAATAGAAATTTAATCAGTGATTACAGTAATTCTACACAGAATATGCACCTCAATATTATGTCAAGCGTCTAACAATAACATGAACAAGAAATGAACAAGTGATCAGACAAATGACACTAATTACAGTCAACACTGTTTGCGGCACTTCAAAATTTACACCTAAGTGTCTTTGGGCTTACAGACACAATCTCCAAATGTGTTCAGCCTAACAGTAGTTGACTGAGATTTTTTTTTCTTGTTTATTGACTATTTTACCAGATTCTCCCTTGGCCCTTCTGCAGGGGCCAGCACATCTTTGGGAAGTTCTGAGTTCTCCATGGACTGTAAAAATATAAAACCAAAAGAATAATTAGGTACATGGAAATCTGGGGCCAGTCAGGATTGTATCTGTTATTTCACAAAGATGAATTCATTAGCTGGATCCTAAAGTTAGAAACACACTAACACACCGTTGAAGCATGGCCATCGCCAACCACTGGATTTCTGCTCCTCGTTCTCTTCCAGACAAAAACCTCAACCTGCTGTCATGTAAGTGAAGACGCTTGAAAGATTTTTTTAAAGCAAGTTATCAAATATCTATGTACACATATACACCTAAAAGAGAAATGCATAGGCACGAAAAAAGACAAACAATTCGAGAACAACGTAAACAAGGAGAGACCTTTGCACTTTCGTCGGCCATAGTGGCGTTTGTTTTCTAGAGTAACGTCCCCCTGCGAAATCGGTGATTTGCCACAAGATGTACAAAGTAATTAAATTCACTGACAGTACACTTTTCAGTCACTATTATGAATTAAGAAAAAGCCCATCCACATAGACGAACACACATTTTGGGCAAAAAATGTCGAGAGGCTAAAGAAGGCGTTCTGAGATTAAAAAAAACAAAACTGACAGGTCACACTGTAGACATTGAGTGAACTTGAATACATAGGCTTAACGGTGAGTTAGTCTGACACAGTTAGTTTGCGGGTCAAAAGTTGGTACAATTTGCAGACTGAGGATAATGATCTACTTGTGAGTTCTCGAAATGGCGTCGATATGATACCCCCCCCCCCCCCCCCCCCCCCCTGTGTTTATGTTTTACGTGTTTTACATTTTTCTAATTATCCTGTGGTGAAACGACGCACCTGTTGCAGCGGAAGTAGGCACACTAGCGCGACATTCAAAGACAACAAAACATTCCAAGGGTTCTAGTTTGGTCATGTACGTACCTGAGTACAGCTAGGTCCGCTGCACATGGATCTCAACATGCGTTTGTTTCACCACCTTTTGAGGAGTAAGAAATTTTCCACCATGATTTTGTTCGAACATGACCTAAAATTCTGGCAATATTCTCAGATGTGATTACGCAACTCGCTTTCAGCTGGACGAGTGCCCGTCCTTACAGTTACACAAGTCCTACCCCATACCCCTACCCCCACCCACCTCCTCCTCATCCTACAGCAGTATTGTAAAACGTGCCATGAGCAATTATTACCGGTGGAATGCGAATCACACACTACCAGATTAAGCAGCTGATAACATACCCTAACCTAGAACAGTAGAAGAAATTGGAGGAATATAATCATATAATAAATTTTATGTGAAACTTAAATGTCATTACCCCCCCCCCCCACACACACACACACCCCTGGCTCGGCTCGGCTGTCATCAAAATACCATAAATAATACAGCATTTAAGTTTGGACTAAGTGTGTCTTCTTGTGGCTGATTTCAGGTTGATGAAGTTGCAACATGAGGGCGCAGTGCTGTATTTGTGCTGACCTGTTTGTCACTGACGGAACAGACATAGCGGCGACTCCCTGTGGGCATGTCTTTCACGGCCATTGTCTGGGACGATGGCTCGCCACTTCCAGTTCATGTCCCTCCTGTCGTAAAAATGTCAACCATCTGACTGTCATCCCCAAGCTTTTCTTTGATATTGCGGAAGATGAAAACAAAGAGGGTGATGCTGACAAGCTTTCCAATGAAGTCCAGGTAACCTTGAAAAGAAATCCTCGGAAAATTAGTCTCAGCAATGGAGCTTTACCAGTCGCCAGTGTAACACGGGGTAAATGGCATTCACAAGCGCTCTCACTCAGAGAGTTTCACTCTCGAGTCTCAGTGTTACTGGAATAGCAGGGAGAGCAGTGCTCGCTTCCTCTAGTTTGAAAGTGCTTTGCTAATCACCTGTTTCAAATGAAGGAGCATAATTGAGTTGACATACATATAGTATGTATAAAGTACTAAAACTGTAGTGTCCTGTGTCAAGATCTACATAAATCCATTGTAATTTTTCACTTCAAAGTCAGACAGCAAACGGTGATCGTCAAAGATAATACTAAGTTTATTAATTATTTTCCAAGGGTTTTGATGGTGGAGAAACTTGGTAGTTTGAGTGGTACACATACTGCCCATACTGTAACAGTGTATGCGCATTTGTTTTCACTGTATTGGTAATTAATTGCACCAGGATTTGAAACCGAAAGAAAAAAGAAGTCACGATTTTCTCCCATATTATTTCAGTCACTGAGAACACAGGTGACAGAACTCCAACAGGAAAAAAGCAAGAGCAAGACGAAGGAGAAAGAGCTGAAAGAAAAACTGAAGAAGAAGGATGATGAGGTGGAGGGGCTTGGTGTTTTGCTGCGTCGCGAGCAGGACACTGTTGCTGCCCTTCAGCGGATGCTTAAGCAGCTTGAGGCACAAAAGCGGGAACATGAGAATGAAAGGGTCGAGTTCATGAGAGCAAAACGCAAGTTGACGGAATTGACACATGTTGAAGCTCTAGTGTCAGGTACATTCCTTTTATTTTTTTATTTATTTTTTTTTAAAACAAAATTTTATACATTTTTCCTTTGCAGTTATTTCACATTCATAATTTTCAAACACTTAATTCCTGTAATGGTGGGGAGGGGGTTGTGTTCGCTCGACTGGTCAGGAGCTCCTGTGCAGGCATCAAAGGAAACGCTTTATAAATAGCAGTTCAAATCTGCCAAAGCGTGCAACTTGCATCCGTAATTGAACGTATTCTGTAACATGTTTTAGATTCACTTAATGAGACTGATTTCCTGTCCGTCACATTTATGGTTTGAGATGCTAGTCTGTTGGACATTAGTCAATGGTTATTGTAGTTGCTTGCGTCAGCATTGACATTACTGGTGCTACAGTATAATCACAGTACCTCTTCACCTCATCCTAATGTTATTATCGATGAACGCGGCGAACGTTCCTTCTCTTGCCACGGCCCGTCAGTGTGGAACACCTTGCCTGCCTCCATCCGCTGTTCCCTAACTCTGTCCTGCTTCAAGTGCTGTCTAAAACTAGTAAAAGCCCATCTCTTTCGGGAAGCGTTTGATTAGTCTGTTCCAATCATGTGTGTGTATGTGTGTGTGTGAGTGAGTGGGGGGGGGGGGGGGTTCAGCAGTACATACTGTAGTTGTTTTGTTTTTGGTGTGTGTTTGTGTGAGGGTCTGTTAAGCACCTAGAGCTCGTCAGAATAGGTGCTTTAAAAAAGTTGTCACTATTATTATTATTTTTAACTTGTGTGATGTTACTTAAGGCTACGTTCTGAATTTGTCCACAGGTGGCGAGAGAGACGCTGAAGCAATACTTCAGCAGTACAGCAGTGGGGACAAGAACGGTCTGCAGCAGCTGGCCAGGTACTGCTCCATCATAAAGAGGGAGTACGAGCAAGCCAAAGTGGAAAAGAAGACTTTGAAAGAACAGGTACAGAATATGTTGGGAAACTGTCATGTATTAAGATGTTATTTTGGTACTGTGTGATATTTGTGTACAGCTTAGTTCAAGTTGGAGTGTGTGACATGGAAAAGAAGATAGTAGATCTATACACTAAGCAGAGCTGCTTGTTTAAGCAGGTGTACCTTCACCCCCTCCCCACCCCTCTCCCATTCCCCTACTCCACCCCTCTGTTTTAAAATGACAAAGGTAATGGTAATTGAGTAAAGGAGAAAAGGAAACTTGTGGAAATCAATAAAACAAATGTAGTATTCCTGTGACTGTGTTTTTCTGCTGGCGCGACATTTATTATTTGCCTCTAGTGACCGTGATGCTACTTAAGTACTTTACCATTCACTGTTGTGGGTTGCATTTAGTGAGTTAGTGATGTGAAGTAAAACAGGAAAATTAAACAGGACCTAACTCCGTATTTTGTGCATGTTGACAGCTTGAGAAACACAAGAAGTCAAACTACAACCTGTCCCGTGAGCTGTCTGAAGCAAAGTCAGAGGTAATCGCCCTGCAGGAGCAGCTGACGAGGTCCGAGGATGACCTCAAACAACTGGAGAAAACCAACACAGTGCTGACTGCCAAGTACAACAAGCTGAAGTATTCCAGGAGGCACGTAGCAGAGAACAGCGCCAGTTTTATGAGCACACCGGAGGCGCAGCAGCCACCACAAGACAAGACTGAACGAGTGTTCGAGACCACCCCTCGTATCGGAGGTGACTTGTTTGCTGATGGCGGAAGTGCATCCACCCCGAAAATGAGCAAGCCGGACAGTGAAAACTTCATCAATTTTGATGAGGATCCGCCTAAATTCAGCGCTGCCTCGCCGGACTTGTTCGCTGACTCGCCGGCGACCCAAGTGAGGAAGGCATGTGAGCAGAACAATGTTAAAACTGTGAAGTTGTCGTCTGCGGCTTTGTCCAAAGCACCCAAACGAATTCGAACAGATTGTGATGATCAGGGGATGGCCGACCCTTTCCCTTTGTCGGCTCTGAACATCATGAAGAAGAGACAGATCAGTGGACAATTGTTTGGAAAAACTATCGTCAGAAAAGACTACGATGGGTTAGGGACAACGTCCAAGTTTACACAAGCCTTGGGCCCTCCCAAATTTGCTCTACCGAGGTCTATGTCAGGCAAGTCTGTGCACAGGACAAAGCTCGGCAGCAAAAAGCCTAATCCCTCACTTCCAACGCTGGACAGTTTTGTAGACCTGACGTGATGATTATTTACATTACATACAGGGCTTCATTTCGTTTAGAAACTACATGTATTATAGCTGGCTGTAAAAATATCGACTCTTATCCTGAATATTGTCTACTGTGGCCTAGAAATGATAGGATTACTTAAGAAAGTAAATGATCAGACATTTTGACAGTGAATCGGTCCATCAGTCCAACAGTGACACTGTAGTTAATGCTTTTTTTCATCCTTGTATCATCTTGGTATTGCAATTTTTCGCAAGTCTGCAGTATGTGTGTGCCCGATGATGTTCATGTGAGAGAGAGAGAGAGAGAGCTGAGGATAAACTTTTATCTCTTCTTCATGCTCAGTTGCTCATTGTCTGCAGTGGTCTTACTGCTGCACACTAGTGACCAGATCACTTTAATCAGCCAGAGTTTCAGCTACCTGTGGACATAATTAGAATTTAGACCATTCTGTTCAGAAAACCAACTTTCAGGTTAGAAAACGTATAATATAAGTAGCCTGTCTTCGTAAAAGATATTCCTGAAGCTGGAAAATGTGATACTGATAGTGTTGAACATTAAGCACAGGGCAATTTTGTATTCTGCTTGGACAGAAAACATGCCTTTCCTGGCAGTTGTGCCTGTTTGTTTGAAGGAAAAAGGCCAACACATAAATTTTGACACAATTACACAGTACATGTAGTTCAGGGAGGTGGAGTGGAGGGGGCGTTATTTTGATCAGATAATGGCAAGATCGCTTGTCACTTTTTCCATACAGGGTTACTGAGCATGTTGAACAACTTTGCAGTTGATGCGCACTATGATGAGCTGTGAACTGTGACTGTGAGCTTCTTTACTGTTGAAGAAAACAGTAATGAATATGAGACATTGCTTTTAATACTTTTAGACTTAGACCTTACAGGGTTGCTCTTGCATTATTCAAGATTACGTTACTAGGATGAGTATAAATATTAATGTAAATTTACACTGTATTTTTGAGAAAAAAAATCATGAATTAAGCAGCTAACAGTCTTCTGAAATCTTCATTTTTGTTATGTGATATTGATTAAACAATACTTTGTGAGGGTTGTCTAAGTTTGTTTTTTGTTTTTTTAATGATAAAGTTAGCAGATAGGATTTTTTGTTATCACAGCTATTTATTTGAAAAAAAAAAACAACTTCTTTCATCCTTTGTTTTCTTGATGTGGAAAGTATTGAATATAATTTAAAAAAAAAAAAAAAATCAGATTAAAAAGTCAAAATGATGTTCATCAAGCTGAGTTACAGGTTTGTGGTGTGTTGTTTGCTTCCAGGTTTTTTGTTTCAGTGTTTCTGATAGCTTTCACACCAAAAGGTCCCAGGACCCTCTTCCTGAATTTCAGGGGGTCTTTTTGCAACTCCAGAGAGTCCTGTAGTAATATGTTTTATGTGTGTTTTATTTTCTGCTCCCTCCGGCGCACTGCCGCTGTCTCTGGCAGTCTGTCCACATCTTCCGTCACCGTTTGACTTGGAGGTCTCTTCTTCTCGCCAGCCGTTGAACTTCAAGTCAAATCATTACTAATCATCACTACCCGCACATCTGTTGTGTCATAAGCTTTGAGCAAAGATTGTTTGAATGGGCAGGGCAGTACTAGAAAATGTGTGCATCCTGGGGACGCAGTATCTTAAATTATCTGCATTATTTTCAGATATCTGTGCATATTTTCGGCACTATAGTGCGTAATTGGAAACAGTTATTGACAAGTTTACATACATGTTCATTGAGACAATGATGATAACAGTTACAACACAGATGGTACATGTACTGTACTTCACTGCATGAGTATTCCTTTCCTCTGCATAAAGCAAAATTGAAACGTGAGAGGTATTTCACAGCTTATCTCTCAAAGGAGATACCTGTGAGGCTGTGGGCCTAAAACGTTTGACTGCTCTCGACTTCACTGGTACATGTAGACGCAAACACAACGCCCTCGTCCACCCAGTGATGCTTTTATAACTTGATCCTTCTTAGTCTACTTCTAACTACGTGCCTTTCTCAGGTATGTTAGCTTGATGCAATTACAGCCATAAATTACAGTGGCGGTACTACGTCACAATATGGCGGAAAATATCGTTGAGGTGGGAGCAAAAATACCGATAGTTGGTCCCAAAGTGGACAAATTACTCCACGAAAGGGACACGGTTGTGACTTTGAATGAATGAGCGTTCGTTTCGAAGAAACTCATGAGTGCTATGAACCAAACGGCGTGTGCATATCGCCTACAGTCGCCACAAACTCGACCGGAAACCATGCTAAACGCCTCAGCTAGCCAACAGCGAACCTAAACTTCTACTGCAGACGAGAACCTGTGTCCGTTACTTACTAATGAAGCCGCACTGGCATGCCTGTGAAGGCTTGTTTTGTCTGGGACTTCCTTTCTTTCCCTGCCCTCGGCACACTATGAGGTGCTGACTGGCTGTGTGGACAGTTAGTGTGGGAGGTGGCGATTTTGTGAGCACAGCGTGTGCACTGAACGATCCACAAAACAAGTACGTATCGAAGAAAGGACATTTTTTACACATCAGTAGTCCAGATTCGGTACTAAAGTTTTGAATTGGGTTATACAACTATTTGCTATATATTTCAAGTAAACACTTACCAACCACCCGAATTCTCGATCCTCACTAGGCTGATATTATCTCTGCTTCCAGCATGACAAAATGACTGCATGTCCTGAAAACGCATGCACAGTTTAATTTGGGAGCAGATTATTTATTTAGAACTAAATTACTCCCCTCCTCACACAAAGTTTGCATTATTATGACAAGGTCGTGCTCCATGGCATTTGAATTTTACGTCAGTTCTCTGTTTCTCATTGGAATGAAGCCTTTCTAAGACACGTAGGCGACGAAATGTTCACGACGTAGTGTTGAAGACCTAACAAAAACAAAACTAAAAAAAAAGAGGCAAAAATCCGCAATGACGAAACATGTCGCACAATTTGCAAACAGATACTGAAACTGAGTAACCAGATAATGCCATTTCTGAACACAACACTTTATTTTCACTGCCCTCTGCTTTTAAAAAAACTATGTGCAATGCAACCATAACAGTACAACAACAACAAAACAATGATAAATTGAAAGTAACAAGCACAGACGTTTTATCTTCCCACGAAAACGGAACATAAATCGTTTCAGAATCTGGCATTTTTGCGAAAAGCTTTTGAAACTATGTGCGATGCAGTCACAATGCAATGCAAACGCACACAAAAAAACTTTTATCACTTGAAAGTAACAAGCACAAGCTTTTGACCTTCCTACAGAAACGGAAAATAAGTCATTACAGGATTTGGCGATTTTTTTTTTTTTTTAGCTCACTTGTGTAACAAAAGGGAGAATATGTAATAACCCTCCGTCGTCTGTATGTGTGTGTGTGTGTCCGCATTAGCTTTTTCTCAGAATCTGCAAACAGCAGAGGCACCATATTAACAGTCATGAGCCCTTCCAAAAAATACCATTTTGAATGACCTTGACTCCATGTCAAGGTCACTATAGCTGTCTATTTAGAAAGCTCACATTAGCATTTGCTCGGAATCTACAAACACCTGAGTTTTTAAACTTTGCATGATGATAGACATTGATAGAGCTTTAGAGAAATACCTGTATTCAAGCTTGTAACATGGTTAGGCCATACAAGCTATTTTTTGGGAAACCTTAACATTGGCATTTCCTCAGAAACAACAACAGCAGAGGCACCAACCTTGGCTTGCTACTAGAAGTGATTAGACCTATGCAAACATACGATTTTAATTTTGCTAAACTAAACCCCGATCGACCCTATGCAGATTTGAAAGAAGCGTTTAACTACCGGCCTGGCAAGAAAGGGGTGAGATCACAGACCTAAAAAAAAAGATCGCAGGAAAATTGCTGAAGTCTTTATAGGGTAAATTCACACAGGCAAGTTGCGTATGCCGTTGAAAAATTGCGGAAGTCTTTATTGTTTTCAGTATTTCTGAAAAATTGCGTGACGGTGTGAAGTGTTTGCGTGCCTCTGTGTGTGCCTGTGCCTGTGTGTGTGTGTGTGTGTGTGTGTGTGTGTGCAAAATGACTCCCACAGAAGTTTCCTGTGAGGAAGATCCGTGATCCGTGATCCGTAACATCAGACTCAAGTGTGTGCAAAATGACCCCACAGAAGTTTCCTCTGGGGAAGACCCGTGATTAACATCAGACACGAGCAGAGTTTAAGCCGAGTTGAAAGCGTATTGTTCGTCATCTCTGACATTTAATCGGTAGAGGAAAGTTGTGTGTATCTGTGCTTGCGTACTTCCGGCTGCATGAAATTCAAACGATTATTTTTAAATGAGCCGCAGCTCTGAAACCGACTTCAGCTAGGTATCGGCCGGATTTTCAAGCTGAACTGTTTGTGATAGCTTATCTAAACACATCTTCTTGGGCAATGCTAACGTCTTTTTGGTCCATCAATTTCACAGAAACACGAAATTAAAATGTTAGCGACCTTATGTTTGACTTTTTTTTTAGGGGGGGGGGGGGGGCAGATGGAAGAAAAATGCAAGTGAATTCATCTTTGTGTCAGTCCTGTTTTTAAGATTTTCGGGTGGTATTGATCTGAAAGTTATCGTGGCATTATATTTTCTTTCCCATACCAGACTGAGAAGCGTGTAATTAGCAGTTATTCCCGATAAAGCTGTTGTATACCGACGAGTATTTTGATCCAAGACGCAAATCAGCCCTGAGCTTTAGCTAAATACGAGTCGGTATAGAACAGCTTCATGGGGTGTAAATGCTTTATCATTGTTTTCTTTGCGCCAATTTATGGTATATTTTGAACGTTTTTCCTACTAAAAACTAACAATCGAAAGCGGCTGCACATAGAAGACGAACGAGTTTGTCAACAACGCCGACGACAGAATAAAGTGCGCCTTTTTATGCTAGCAAGACGGTTTCAATTCACTCATGAACTCAAATCCAAACAAAAACACAAGTTCTAAACTTTGACTGAAGACACAAACAAACATGCTAACGCTTTCAAGGAAATATAATTTGCGAGATGAAATCGAAACCGATCAAGCACAGCTCAGTCTGTTCACGTTTTGCACAGCCACGGTTCGAGCGGGAGTCTTCCTGTCGCGATTCTTCACGAAATATGAAGCTTTGTGAGTGTGTATTCTAACATTTTTTAGTACATGTACACCGATTAAAGTGCCCTTCCACCAACAGCTACAGTTTATAACTGCATGCTTGATTCAAACGATTCAAGAAGTTTCTGTTCATTCGGTGATCTCGACAACGAATTCGCTGCCATTCTCCGCACCGATAGCAGACGACTGCAGCTACTCGATTCGATTCTGCTTTAGGTCACAGGTTTTGGGTTTTATAGCGTTGAAACTGCTTTTGATTTCAGTACGCAGTGTTTGTTAGGTAAAGTCTGCTGTCGTCTTGAACGGTATTGGTGTCCAGCTTGCCACGGTCAGTCAAGTCAGTCAAAAGCATACGTAATCGGTGAGACGCCAGCTTCGATTGAACTTTTTGAGAACGGTTTTTGGCCCCCTTGTGTAACAATGGGAGTCTATGTAATAACACTTCGTCGTCTGCCTCTGTGTGTGTGTGTGTGTGTGTGTGTGTGTGCAGAAAAACTTTAACATTGTAATTTTCTAAGAATCTACAAACAGTAGAGGCACCAAACTTGGCATGCTGATAGACATTCGTAAGACCTTTCAAAGCATATCATTTTGAATTACCTTGACTCAAGGTCAAGGTCACCGAAGCTGTTTGAAAATTGTACATTGGCATTTTCTCGGAATCTGCAAACACCAGAGGTTTTAAACTTTGCATGATGATGGACAATGACAAAAACTTTACAGATATACATATATTTAATGGCTTTGTGTCAAGGTCAAGGCCAGACAAGCTGTTTTTGTGAAACCTTATCATTTGCATTTTCTCAGAAACAACAAATAGCAGAGGCGCCAAACCTGTGTGCTGATAGACAGTGATAAGACCTATGCACAAATACCATTTTAAATGACCTTGACTCAAAATCAAGGTCATTAAAGCAGTCTGTTTTGAAATTTTACTTTTGCATTTTCTCAGAATCTAGAAGAACCAGAAGCATCAAACTTTGCACGATGATAAACATTGGCAGCACATTAATAGGCATACCTGTGTACAATGACTTCTAGTCAAGGTCAAGGCCATGCAAGTTGTTTTGGGAAAACTTTAACCTTGGCATTTTCTCCGAAATAACAAACTGTAGAGGCACCAAACAAAGCATTATGGTAGACAGCAATAAGACCTACCTTTCTGAATGAGCTTGACTAAAGGTCGGGGAGCCGGGGTGGTCGAATGGTAGAGCGTTGGACTTCTAATGCTCGGGTCGTGAGTTCGATCCCGGCTGGGGCCAAATATTTGTGCTGGCTTTTTCATCGTTGCCCCGTCTTTGACATCACCCTATGTCTCAAGTCAAGGTAATTAAAGCAGTCTGACTTATGACTAGTCTGCCATTGTTTCAGTGCCTTTGACTGCAATCTGCATCGGGCTGTGTGTGTGTGTGTGTGTGTGTGTGTGTGTGTGTGTGTGTGTGTGTGTGTGTGTGTGTGTGTGTGTGTAGCGCTATGAGTTGTTTTCAGGCGAGATTAAGCGCTAAACAAGTACTATTCATTATTATTATTATTTAGTTTACATCTGCACTTTCTCAGAGGCATCAAATTCTCTGCATGACAGACAGGCACTGGTAACACCTTTGCTGACATACATCCAGTGACTTTCAGTCGAGGTCAAGGCTATACAAAATGTTTTGGGGAAACTTCAACAGTGGCACTTTCTCTGAAACAACGAACAGAAGAGGCACCAAATGAGGCATGATGATAAACCAAGAGACCTATGCAGACATGCCTTTTTGAATGACCTTGATTCAAGGTCAACGTCAG
Source organism: Batillaria attramentaria (assembly GCA_018292915.2). Classification (NCBI taxonomy): domain Eukaryota; kingdom Metazoa; phylum Mollusca; class Gastropoda; family Batillariidae; genus Batillaria; species Batillaria attramentaria. The sequence goes on along the minus strand of JACVVK020000161.1, from coordinate 453,683 downwards.
TAAAGTTATCTGTTGTGAATTTTAACATTAGCGGTTTCGCAGGAACTACAAAATTAATACTAGAGGTGTCAAACTTGGCATAATATAGACATTGATGAGATCCTTACCAACAGATCTCATTTCAATGACTTCGACCCAAGGTCAAGGCCATACAAAGTGTTTGGGGGGAAAACTGTACTAAGAACATCAGAGACACCACTTGGCATGATGATATACAGTGATAGGACACAAACATAATCTTTTGAATGAACTTGACCCACGACACAAGTGAGCCACGGAGATTTTTGCCTCTCTACTTGCAAAAAAGCTTTCTGCTTTTCAAACTATGTGCAATGCGATCATAACAGCACCAAAACTAGAGGAGCAAAGCCTCCTTGTCTCACTTGTAAGATGGGTCAAGGTCATTCAAAAGAGTATGTTTGTAAAGCTCTTATCACTATCCTGAAGTAATGTGTCTCTTGTGTTCATAGTTCCTAAGAAAACGGCAAATGGCAATAAAGCAGTTTTCCCAGGACAGCTTCTATGACCTTGACCCAAGGTCAAGGTCATTCAAATGAGATCTGTAAGTGAAGAGCTTATCAGTGACTACGCCAAGTTTGATAGCTCTAGTTTTTGTAGTTTCTGTACAAATGGTAATGGGGTGGGGTGAGTGTTTAGGAGTTTAACGTCCTTTTCCACCAGGTAAGGGTGATATATATAGACGGGGCAACGAGAAAAAAGCCAGCACAATATTTGGCCCCAGCCAGGATTCGAACTCACGACCTGAGGCATTGAAAGTCCAACGCTCTACCATTCGGCTATCCCGGCTCCCACACAATGGTAATGTAAAATTTCACAACAGACAGCTGTAATGACCTTGACCTTGAGTCAAGGTCATTCAAATGGGTATGTCTGCATAGGTCTCGTTGCTGTCTATCATTGTGCCTTGTTTGGTGCCTCTGCTGTTTGTTGTTTCCAACAAAATGTTAACGTTAAAGTCTCCGCAAAATATGTTGAATGGCCTTGACCTTGACTCAAGGAAATTGAATACAAGTAAGCCAGTACAGGTTTTGTCAATGTCTATCATCATGCAAAGTTTGATGCCTCTGGTACCCCTACATTCTGAGAAAATGTCAATTTTAAATTTCCCATGAGACAGCTTTGATGACCTTGAACTTCACTCAAGGTCATTAAAATGGTATTTTTTTGAAAGGTCTTACTGCTGTTTATCAGCAAGCCAGGTTTGGTGCTTCTGCTGTTTATTGTTTCTGAGAGAATGCCAATGTTAAGGTTTTGGAAGGTTTTCCGCAAAACTGCTTGTATGGCCTTGAGCTTGACTCAAAGTTACTGAATATAGGTGTGTCAGTAAAGGTGCTGGCATCATGCAGTTTGATGTCTCTTGCTTTTCTAGATTCTGAGAAAATGCCAATGTAAAATTTCCAAATTGACAGCTTTTGTGATATGGTCTTATGGTTCTCTATCAGCGTGCCGAGTTTGGTGCCTCTGCTATTCATTGTTTCTGAGAAAATGCCAATGTTAAGGTTTTGAAAGGTTTTCCGCAAAACAGCTTGCATGGCCTTGACCTTGACTCAAAGTCACTGAATACAAGTATGTCAGTAAAGGTATTGTCAATGTCTATAATCATGCAAAGTTTGATATCTCTGGCTTTTCTAGATTATGAGAAGATGCCAAAGAAAAATTTCCAAATAGACAGCTTTCCGTGGGTCAAGGTCAATCATTATGGTATATTTTGAAAGGTCTTATGGCTTTCTATCAGCATGCCAATTTTGGAGTCTCTGCTATTTGTAGATTCAGAGAAAAGGCCAATGTTAAGGTTTACTGCGGACACACACACACACCACACAGACAGACAACGGAGGGTTATTACATAGACTCACTTTGTTACACAAGTGAGCCAAAAAATGATTTAGTTCCCTTTTTGGTAGGATAAACGCTTGTGGTTGTTACTTTCAATTCATGATAATGAAGTTTTTGTACTGTTATGATTGCATTGCACATAGTTTCAAAAACAGAAGGCTTTGAAAAATAAAGTTTTGTGTTCAGAAAGGGCATTAGCTGGTTACTTTCAGTATGTGTTCGTAAATCATGTGTGACATTTTCATCAGTCACTGCGAATTTTTGGCTTGCTTTTTTTTTTTTTTTTTTTTTTTTTGGGGGGGGGGGGGGGGTGAGGTCTACAACACTACTTTGTGAACATTTCGGCGCACACGTGTCTTAGAAAGACTTCATTCCAATGAGAAACAGAGAACTGACTAAAAGTTTAACTCCGTAGAGCACTTGTCATACTAAGGGAAGTTTTGTGTGTGGAGGGGAGTAATTTAGTTCTAAATAAAAAATAATCTGCTCCCAAATTAAACTGTGCATGCGTTTTCAGGGCATTCAGTCATTTTGTCATGCTGGAAGCAGAGATAATATCAGCCTAGTGAGGATCGAGAATTCGGGTGGTTGGTAAGTGTTTACTTGAAATATATTGCAAATAGTTGTATATAACCCAATTCAAAACTTTAATACCGAATCTGGACAGCTTACTGATGTGTAAAAAATGTCCTTTCTCCGATATGGACTTGTTTTGTGGATCGTTCAGTGCACACGCTGTGCTCACAAAATCGCCACCTCCCACACTAACTGTCCACACAGCCAGTCAGCACCTCATAGTGTGCCGAGGGCAGGGAAAGAAAGGAAGCCCCAGACAAAACAAGCCTTCACAGGCATGCCAGTGCGGCTTCATTAGTAAGTAACGGACACAGGTTCTCGTCTGCAATAGAAGTTTAGGTTCGCTGTTGGCTAGCTGAGGCGTTTAGCATGGATTTGTGTCGTCATTTTCAAATTCTGCACTGAGCAACGGCCGTTTCCGGTCGAGTTTGTGACGACTGTAGGCGATATGCACACGCCGTTTGGTTCATAGCACTCATGAGTTTCTTCGAAACGAACGCTCATTCATTCAAAGTCACAACCGTGTCCCTTTCGTGGAGTAATTTGTCCACTTTGGGACCAACTATCGGTATTTTTGCTCCCACCTCAACGATATTTTCCGCCATGTTGTGACGTAGTATCGCCACTGTGTAAATAAGCTTCTTTGTAAAGTGTGCTGTTGTGTGTGTGCGCTTATGTGAGTTTGGCCCACTTACTAGTTTATGTGTGGCTGGCTTGCGTAGGGTACAGGGAAGTGATATTCTTGTCACATGATGATGACTCATTGGCTTACCGCAACCAGAAGGATCAGTTGGTGATACTGGAGGTAGGTTGTTTTTGGGTGGAGAATATTTCATTTCACATGATGATGATTCATCTGCTTACCGCAACCAGAAGACGTTAAACGCCAAACACCCACCCACCCACCCGCAACCAGAATTTAAGGATCAGTTGGTGATACTGGAGGTAGGTTGTTTTTGGGTGGAGAATGCTTATTACTAAGATTTAGTTTGTTTCTCCTTTTTGGCTCACTTGTGTAACAAAGGGAGTCTACATGTAATAACCCGCCGTCGTCTGTCTGTCTGTGTGTCCATAGTAAACTATAACATTGGCATTTTCTGAGAATCTACAAACAGCATAGACACCAAACTTGGCATGCTGACAGACAGCTATAAGAATTTTCAAAACATGTATCGTTTTGAATGATCTTGATGCAAGATCAAGGTCACCAAGGATGTCTGTCTGGAAATTTTACATTGGCATTTTCTCAGAATCTACAAAGACAAGAGGTTTTAAACTTCGCATGATGATAGACATTGATACAAATTTTACAGACATACTAGTATTCAATGACCTTTTGTCAAGGTCAAGGCCACACAAGCTGTTTTTGAGAAACCTTACCATTGGCATTTTCTCCGGTCAAGGACTCAAGGTCATGGTAATTAAAGCAATCTGTTTGGAAATTTCACATTTGCATTTTCTCAGACTCTAAAAATTACCAGAGGCATCAAACTTTGCATGATGATAGACATTGATAACACCTTTACTGACATACCTGTATTGGATGATTTCAGATTTCTGTGCATATTTTCAGCATCATAGTTTGTAAGTGGAAACACTGTGTGCATGTTCATTGAGACGATGATAATAGTTATAGCACAGGTGGTACTACACTTCAGTGCATGAGTATTTCTTTCCTCTGCATGAAGCAAAATTGAAATGCGAGACAAGTATTTCACAGCTTGTCACTTACAGGAGATACGTGTGAGGCTGTGGGCCTGAAGAGTTTGACTGCTCTTGACGTCACTAGTAGAAGCTAACACAATGCCCTCTCAACCCAGTGACGCCACTATAACTTGATCCTTCCACTTCTAGCTACGTGCCTTTTTCAGGTATGTTAGCTTGATGCAAAGTGCAGCCATAAGAACCTTCCCTGTGAAAAGTCCTTTTGTGTGTGTGCGTTTACGTGTGTTTGCCCCACTTACTAGTTTATGTCAGGCTGGTTAGCGTAGGGTACAGGGAAGTGATGATGATTCACCGGCTTACCGCAACCAGAAGGATCAGTTGGTGATATTGTTGAGGAGGTAGGTTGTTTTTGGGTGGAGAATATTTCATTAACAGAGATTTACTTTGTTTCTCCTTTTTGGCTCACTTGTGTAACAAAGGGAGTCTAGATGTCTGTCTGTGTGTCCGCAGTAAACCGTAACATTGGCATTTTCTGAGAATCTACAAACAGTAGAGGCACCAAACTTGGCATGCTGATAGACAGCTATAAGACACTGTGTGTTATTGACAAGTTAACATGTTCATTGAGACACTGATGATAAGAGTGATAACACAGGTGGTACTATACTTGACTGCATGAGTATTCCTTTCCTCTGCATGAAGCAAAATTGAAATGCGAGACAAGTATTTCACAGCTTGTCACTGAAAGGAGATACCTGGCTGTGAGGCTGTGGGCCTGAAACGTTTGACTGCTCATGACTTTACTAGCAGAAGCTAACACAATGCCCTCGTCAACCCAGTGACGCCACTGTAACTTGATTAGTCTAGCTACGTGCCTTTCTCAGGTATGTTAGCTTGGTGCAAAGTACAGCCATAATAACCTTCCTTGTGAAGTGTCCTGTTGTGACATAGGGTTCATCAGGTGACGGCAGCTAAAAGGTTTGGTCGCTGATATTGCAGTTGGAAAGGTGGGGTTTTATTTTGTGTGTGTGTGTGTGTGTGTGTGTGTGTGTGTGTGTGTGTGTGTGTGTGTGTGTGTGTGTGTGTGTGTGTGGAATATATTCCATTAAGATTTGTTTCTCTATGTCTGCAGCCTTTTTTTTTACTCATACTTATTATGCTATGCACATTGATATATATATATATATATGGGGGAAAAAGACTGAACAAACTTGAGACAGTGTGCTGTGGTATGAACATGTATATGTTATCAAGAACAGTATCCTGGCAGCTCCTCCTTGTTTCGGCGGTTAATCCATTATACTGTGTTAACTTGTTGTCCTTGTTTCTCCTGAACAGTTTCCTTCGTAAAAATTCAGCAGCGATTTCACTTTCACTCTAAACGAGTATGAGCAAAGCAGACTTGTGAGTAAAATGGGTAATTTTTACCGTTCACTACTAACAACGCAGCAACTACTTTAATAAGTACACCCCAAAAATATCCCTACCGAAAAAAGTGCTCACTTGGATATCATATTCTTACTTGCACATGCGATGACAAAGGGACTTCGCAACATCAAAGAAGAGTTTTATGACTAAACTGTTCAATGTTTGTAAATGTTTTCCGCAATACATGTCACCTGCAGTTACCTGCCAAGTGCACAAGCATCAAATGCAGTCGGTTTACAGGGCCCTTTGAATCAACAGCCAAACTAATGGCCGCAATTATCCAGGAAGTATCATTCTGATTAGTGTGAAATTTCAGTATGTCAACAATGCATGTCTTGTCTAGCAGTAATAGACCGGAATTCTACGCATTTCTGGACGCGGAAACACGCACACTTTGTGCACACCATCAAAAGCCCATTTATAGGGCTCATATAGTGAAAATGGCAAGATAAACGGTAGTTTTTAACGGTGACGCGGACGGAGAAAAAATTCACGGAGACTACCACAGCAAAAGGGACCTGTGCTCTACTGATTTCTGTAATAAAAAGTTAGGATCAAATTTGTTCTGCGTTCCGCTATATAAAAAGCCTAATTATCCTAGCCTATTAGCCTTACGTACAAAAAAGCAAGACCACCCCTCTTCCCACCCCCCCAACCCCCCCCCCCCCCTACACTTAAAAAAAAAGAAAAAGAAAAAAAGAAAAGAACACCAAACAAAACAAAAAAGCCCCAGAAAACCAACAACAAAAAACAACAACAAAACCCCAAACAAAAACCCCAAACAAAACACAAGCCTCAAAACAACAACGACAACAAACCAAACCAAACCAAACCAAACAAATCCAATACAAAACACCCTCCCCCACCCCGTTTAAAAACAACAACAACAACAACAACAACAACAACAAACCACCCCCACCACCATCAACAACAAAATCACAACAAACACAAAACAAAACAAAAACCCCAAACACAAAAAACCCTCAAAACAACAACAACAACAACAAACCAAAACAAGCAAAAAACATCAACCCAAACCAAACCAATACAAAACGCACACAAAAAAATCAAACAAAAACAACAACAAAAAATAAACAAAAAACCAATAGCAACAACAAACAAACAAACAAACTCCAAATCCCCTACAAACACCACCTCGTCTGCATTCCGCCAGTGGCTGTGCGACTACCTACTCTAAAAATGAACGACGTTGAGTTCAGGTGAATTTCAGCTTATTTGGCCTTCTTCCATGTGCACTAGAGGTTTTGGCGCGATAAAGTCAGCAATGCCTGATCCATTGCGGTTTTTTTTTTTCATTGTCTAGCAACCACTTCTGACTAGACAGTCACAATGGCAAGTGGGAAGCCTAATGAAGCGTGGGAACAGAGAAATAAGGAAGAAGCAGATGAATCTGATCCTGAAGAAATCGGCGACTCGGAGTCAAATGAGACAAGGGAACAAGCAGGAGATGGTGACCAGAATGAGACAGCTGCTGGTAGGTTGACAACTACTACATGTACAACAAGACACACACTTGCTTTTCTCTGTTAAAAAAGAAAAATGTACTCATCTTTTGGTTGAAAAGAGAAGCAGCAAATACGATGTTTAACAGTAGAGTACAGTAATCAGTCATGCATGATACACACATATACAGGCACACACCACACACACAAGCACACACATATAAACCGAGTGAGGGTGTTGTATGATATTATGAACCATACTATATGGTTTCAGCTGTGTTGGGTTTTGTAGTCCTACACATTTTATGACCTAGGACACAATCAGCCTGAATAGTTTGGGGGAAAAAAATCAAATTTTAAGTGCATTTTTCAGATTGATTTTTTTTAAACATGTGAAGCACGTGCTTCCCATTTTGTTAGCTACAAAAATAATATGCAAAGTGACGTAAGAAAGTGTCAAGTTTATGAAATTTGTCAATTTCTCTGGTAATGAGGAACAGTTACATCTCAGACAGTTTAGGTACATTTTTGTCTGTTGATTTTTTTTTCGATTAAGTACTAGTGATCACTGGACAATAAATGTGTGGTTCACTGCAATGATGCATAGAATACAAGCCAAAATAAACTTTTAATAAGTCGTGTTTAGAGTATGCTGATTCTAGTCAGAGTATAACTGATAATAACTGCTATCCCCAATGGTTCTGCTTAATATCAAGAAGCCAGAGAATCGGATGAGGCAACTGAACAAGTAGCAGGGGGAGATGGTGACCACCAGGATCAGCCGACTGCTGGTGGGTTGACTTGTAGAACAAGCCACACAGTTTATTTTTCTTCTGTAAGACTGTCGTCATTGGTTCAGTAAACACGTATACCTCTCTCTCTCTCTCTCTCTCACACACACACACACACACACACACACACACACACACACACACACACACACACACACACACACACACACACACACACACACACACACACTCGGAACAACTATTATGCTTGTACGGTTCACTTTCTCCCCTCGGCTTCAGTTGTTATATACCCCCATTTCCTTACTTTCATACACCTGAGAATATGAATTTACACGTTCTGTCTGATGTAATTTTTCAGCAGGAACTAGTGGAGGGGCTGGAGTTGATGAGCAGCTAGCTGGTGCCTTATCTGAACTTTCGGTGACAGGTGAGGGTATGTGGTGGTAGTTACAATAAACCATACCATATGATGTCTATTGTGTTGGGCTTGTTAAGTTTTATGAATCCCATTTTCCACCTAGGACATCAGTTAATTAGTTTGAATAATTTTAAAGGCATATATATATTCCCCTGATGAAGGGCCCGCTTTGGGCTTCCTCCCTTGTGTAGACTGTTCACGAATAATAAATTAATTCTCTCTGTCTCTGTCTCTGTCTCTCTCTCTCTGACCTTTGCAGCCTAGCAGGCATGCACAAAAATGTCCTTCCCATTTTGTTAGGTATGAAAGTTATGCAAGCTCACAAATGGTAATTTCTCTGCGGAGAACTTGGAACAGTTGCTTCTCAACAGATAGGTGACTTGTTGATCCAATGATTTACTTATTCATTGATTGAGTGATAATTTGACAGTGAATGTTTAACTGACTGCAAGGACGCTTAGATCCCACCCCAACCCAAGAACAAAAATGTGTTTAGTGGACACCTACTACAACTACCTGACAATGACCCCCCCCCCCCCTCACATCTATTGTTTTTAATTTCTATTTATCCTTGAATTGATTGATGGACCAGCTATTCACCTGTGGTTAACTTACCTAGTATATTACCGTTCACATTTTTTCCCTTTTCTTTCAGAACCTGGTTGGCTCGCCAAACTACTAAAGGACACCGCCCCCGAGTGGTACACCCTGTTGAAAGATCACATGTTGTCAGACCGGTTCAAGGACTTTGAAAAATGGCTCGAAACGGAGTATGAAACACCGGACATCTCGCCACCAAAAGACAAGATTTTTGAAGCATTCAAGAAGACTAAACCATCAGAGGTACACAGTCGTATCCATAATAGACTGGAACGGTCACTGTCCTATAGTTTTTGCGTGTACCATGATGTTAGATACCATAAAAAGTCTCAAAACGATCTGTGAGTATAAAAATGGTAGCATTAGCCCCTTTAATTATCACAGCATACTCAACCAGCCACTGGATGGAGGAGACTTTTGTTGCCAGTCGTAACTGTATGTTGTCTTGTCATTCCACAGTTCCTTTTTCTCTTCTTCTCCTCTTCAGGTCAAGGTTGTGATCGTTGGACAAGATCCCGACCCCCAACTACATGTGAGTTAAACATAATTATAAACATCTAATTCTACAGTTCTTTCCTGAAATGTGTTTAGACAGTTGCCAAGGAATAAAGGCAAAGAGGAAATAAAAATACACAGACTACTGTTACTTATATTGACACTGGTGCACTTAAACTTGATATAATTTCTTATATGATCGCAGTAGAAAGCAAACTGTTCTTAGAAAAATAAACAAGGAGGAATGGACCCATCCCATAAAATTGTTTATCTAAATGTCTTGCTATCTTGTCTGTTTTGTGGTTGTTGTTGCTGATGTTTGTTTTTCTCCTCAAATTTGCCAGATCTACCAAAGACACTAGATTCGCTACTCTCTGACTGATCCGTGGCTTCCCTGACTGAATTAATTTTACATAAAATCTGAAGATCTAGAGGGCTGGTAGAATGTGGACTTGAATAACTTGGATTACACGAAATCGCAAGATCGGAAATCTGTGGACTTGTGCCTCTTACAGAACCTTGGATAAATACGTACAGCTACAAGCTCTGTTATTATTGATATTAAGCTAGTAGTTGAGTAGGTCCTGTCATATGTATTTATACCACTCTACCACTATTACAAGTCATGGTTTAAAAATCCATAAATCGCCACGCGTTGTATAACATTGTACCCATGACAATCACACGTAAATTATGGCTGTACCTAAAAAGTGCACATGCACTACCCCTAGCAATGTTCCAGCAGCGTGTTCTTGCTAAAGGATTTACGTCACGATATGACGCGAAAAGCGACTAAAGAATAATTTACGTCACGACATCGTACAGGAATGAGGACGAAGGAGCTTTGCCAGTTGATCTTTTGCTGCGTTTTATTCACAATCGGTCGTGTTTGTGACAAGCGTAAGCCTAGTTCCAGTTCTCTACTCAGACGAAGGCTTCGAAACGGACCAGCTGACTTCTCAAAGCCTATGGACAAAGCGAGGTAAAGCACCTCATTTGGATTGCCGAGGTCAGCTTTCAAATCACAGAAATGCAGGTACAGACGTGGTATAAATAATTTCCCAATTCGGTGCCCCCGATTACGGAAAATACACCACACTCGTTTGTTGATTTCGAACGTAAAACTTGCTCGTTAAAACTCGCAGGTTTACGGTCGAAATCAACAAACTCGTGTGGTGTATTTTCCGTAATCGGGGGCACCGAATTGTGAAAAGTCTCTCTCTCTCTCTCTCTCTCTCTCTCTCTATATATATATATATATATATATATATTACACACTGGCATAAGTGGATGAACTTCCAGACTCTAGACAATGAAGGTATTTGAACTTGAATGATTCCTTCCAATGGGCGTCACTCTTCTTAAAATGCGGCAAGAGAAAATCGTGAAAAGTAAAAAGCCCTCCAACACTGATCCGTCCACACACACACACACACACACACACACACACACACACACACACACACACACACACACACACACACACACACACACACACACACACACACACACGCACGCACGCACGCACGCACCCACACACACAAACACACACCGCACAACACCCACTAAAGGAACGCAGCAGCCTAGTGTGCACGTAAAGTGTCTATGACGCAGATTTCGTAATGTCACTGTGTGCGTGAAAGTATGTATTGTCTGGAGAAAAGTCACAGTCTTCTTTTTTATCACTGAAACTGACTTGCTGCTGCGCGCAGCAAAATCTGCCCCGTCCGATAAAGGTCCTGTCAAATGTGCATATTTTTTGTTTTCCTAAGAGAAACAATTTAAAAAAAAGAGGGTTAACTAGAGTCAATAACAACTAGGCATTGCATGGTGTTATTATAATGAGATATTCTTAGTCACCAAAATATCTGGTCAAATCCGTATTACCAGGTGAAACTAGTGTGTTAGACTTCCAGACTTGGGGCACAGAAGTCTTCCATCAAACTGTTTTCAGCCGTAGAGTATACTGCTTCCACAAATTTTCACATTTTGCATTTAAGAGAGAACTACTGCATGTATTGACATCTGCTGGGTAGGAAAATAGGTGTCTGGTATAACTTAGACGTTATGCAAAGTTAATAATGTAGAATCACTGTGTGTACATACTACATACTATAGGAGTATATGTTCATATTTTAAGTACTCTGCTTGGATAGCTACCGCTCTTCTGTACTGTTGCTCTTTTGGTGTATACCTGTTAGCTGTCTTTTATCATTTTGTTAGTGATGGTAGTGTTTTCTGTTTTTGTCAGTTATTTTTATTTTTATTATTATTATTATTTTTTTTTTTTGGGGGGGGGGGTGTCAAGGGGTTAAAAAAAGGGGGGGGGGAGGGATGCGTGTTGGATTTGGGGATTTCTTGTTTTTTGTTTTTGTTTTGTTTGTTTGAATGTACATGTATATAATTGTACTGGTGTGCATAGCTGTGTGCCATACACTTTCAGAAATGTGAAAAAATTAAAACAACAACAAACGCAACAACAACAAAACCCAAGACTGCTTACACGATACCTGACACTATAGAGAAAGCGAGGGAAGGCAGCTTCGTGCTGACTGGTGCCGACATACGAATAAGAGTAGTCTGACTGTAAAGGTTGTTTATTCTATTTTAAGTGGTGGTGTTTATTTGTTTTTAGTCTCACACAAATGTTACATGCCTATCACAGGAGCTCATAGCAAATTGTAACGAAACGTATGAGTTATTAATAATTAATGTGTGTATCCAAAGTCCTGAAAAATTAAATGAGTAGATAATTCCGAAACATTCTGTGCAGGTTAATTAGAAGCTAAAAGGTTACATGTTTCTCGTAGCTACTAAACAACATCATAAATATCGGAATGTCTTGGTGATGAGGGCCATATTTTCTCCAGTGCTATGTACTGCAAGGGGACTAACCATGAAAGAATAATTATATGTCTGAAGATACACTTTTGCATGATCGTAGTTTTAATATTAATATTTTTAATTTGCTGCCACAACTTGCTATCTCCAGTGATACATTTTGTATTCCTCCTAGTCATGGGTGAAATCCACGGAGATCTCTGAAGTTGGGACTTAAAAAAAAAAAATCATGCATTGATAATGACGATGATGGTATGATGATGCTATAGAGGTCCATGTGGTTTGAGACTGCATGACAGGGCCGCATTCCACGCTTCCTGTCATAAAATTATTTCATATACCGGCGTTACATACCTAAAGTCACACCCATGAAGTTGGTGAGTCTCAGCTGTGTTTCAACAGCCTCCCGACTGGGCCTATAGCACACCACTATCGGTAGGAACCGACCTATGTCCCACTTGCCTAGCCTGGGATTCAAAGTAGGGTCTCCCGGTTCAGGTACATTTCTGCATATTAATGTTGATTTTGACATGCATTCCATGTAATGAAAAAAGTACATGTGAAAGGACAGAAAATTAATGTTGATCTTCAACTGGCCAGACGTGTGAAATAACTACCTGTTTCATCTGCCTCTGTACTTCAGCAGGCAAATGGACTTGCATTTTCACGGCCTGACAATGATCACGATGTGCGCCCAGGATCCTCACTCTCCGTTATTTTTGACGAAATGGAAGCAGACCTCGGAGAAGAACGAGAAAAATTCACTCGTCCTCAGCATGGTTATCTTGGGAAATGGGCTGAAAATGGAGTTTTGCTGCTGAACAGTATTCTTACACTGAGGTATGTATAGGCAACATCATTTTCTTTCTCCAAAATCCACCCTGACAAAGATTTTTAATGGGTACAATTGGTAGCAACCCCAGTACAGTAGCTGCTTAGTTTGAACTGATTGACTGTTTCCAGCCCCAAGTCCCGATAATAGCTAGGGGCATGAATCAACACAATGTCAGGACGTATTGTGTAGTGTGAAACTATGACTTTAAAAGAGTGATTTCGGAGCATTAACAATAGACCAAATCCTGATTGGGAATGTTTTAAGGAACGTTTGCTGTAGAATAGGCAAACAGTTAAGTTAGATGCTTTCGTTTGAAAACTGTATACATAATTATACCACAGTATTTTAGTAAAAGGTGTTTTTCAGGGTGTCGAAGTCTGGGTCACATGCAGAAAACACATGGGATGGGACCAAACCCCAGCAGATGTGGCAGTCATTTACAGACAAGGTCGTGCAAGTGATTAGTGAGATACCTGACAAACGAGTTGCCTTTTTACTTTGGGGAAAAACATATGCACATGAGAAGGACTCCTCCATTACACACAAAGACAGACATTTAGTTCTGAAAGCGGGTCACCCATCGCTAAATAATCAATACAACAAACCTGACAGGAATGCATATAGGGCTGATCCTAACAGACAGTTTAATGGGTGCAAACACTTCTCTAAGACTCTGCAGTCTTTTCGTGAATGGAAAATACCATTCTCTTGGAATTTTGAATGAAGGGACCCTAAAAGAAAATATCACACACACACACACACACACACACACACACACACACACACACACACACACACACACACACACACACACACAGAGAGAGAGAGAGAAATTTTATAGAATACTTAATATTGTTCTTTTTTAATCAAAAGAAAAGAAAAAGTGGGGGGAGGAGGGGGATGCGGAGGGGGGGGGGGGGGCAAAAGTAAAAACAGGAAATAAAAGGAATAAACTGGTGGAGAAAAGAAAACAAGCAAACACACACTTCCTATCTCTCACATATAGCCATGTTCATCACTGTCATCCAGATGTGTCCACATTGTGCGCGTAAAATGTACTCCATACGGTAATGGAAACTTCCTGACCTTTCAGCAGTTCAGGGAAAGATATGTAACTGTGACAGGGACCAATTTTTTTAATGTACCAAGGCATTATCCAGGCATTAAAGCACTTCCAATCGAAAGTGGGATTTCCACTGGTCGCATGTAACAATGTTATAAGTGGAGTTTGGCGTTGTATCCACAGAGGTAATCAGGCTGTGAAATCAGCTCTTATTAATGATGCCACCTTACCAACGTCTGCGATAAAGTGGAATAACACATTTGAAGGGTTGGATTGGAGGTGCATTTACGCCAAGCCTTTCAAAACCATTTGTGATATACAGCTTCAGTGGTTCCAGTTTCGAACTCTGCATCGCATTATCCCAACTGGTAAATATCTGTCCATGTGCAAACTGGTGAATAGCCATAAATGCAAGTTTTGTACATTTGAGGATGAAACTATCTCTCACTTGTTCTGGCATTGTCAGGTCATACAACGTTTTTGGACTGAGGTGTTGGTGATGCTACATAGTAAATGTGTACATTGTGAGAGGTTTTCCTCCAGTGAAGAATTGGTGCTGTTTGGGGTGCAAGAGAATGTTGCAACTGATAAAGTGCTAGATTTTATTATTCTTTTTGCAAAGTTCTTTGTGTATAAATGTAAGAGTTTTTTTTAATCAACTTAGGTGCAGATTTATAGCTGAGGAGGCCCTCTCACGTAAAAAAAAAACAAAAGGTTACAGTTTGACCTGCTGTGGCTGCCATACAAACAGCTCATCTTGAGTGTCCATGTTCAGACAGGGGACATAAGTACGGATAAAATTATGCATTGCTTGATGTAAGAAGTTATGTCCCCTGGCGGATGCATATTCCCTGTGTTGCTTCTTTTGCTACATAAGTACCCTTTTGTGTGATAGTGGAGCAGTGAATGATTGGCAGTACAAGTGCCTTCCCTGGACCTTTTTTATGATTTTTTTTTTTTGCTTTTGTCCATGGCCCTCCTCAGACAAGTTTGCATAGAATGCCGGCATGTGTGTGTGTGTGTGTGTGTGTGTGTGTGTGTGTGTGTGTGCGCTTTTGTCCACATTTTTGCTTTTGTTTGTTGTTGTCTTGTTTTCTTTATTTCTATGAAATGTGTATATGTCAAAAAAGAAATTAATTATAAAAAAAAAAATGTACTCCATAATGCGGAGCACTATGTGAAGCAATACATGTACTTACCTGTTTTATTTAATTAAATTAAGAAGCACTCCCCCCGGGTTGATTTTGCAAAACATTACGAAGAGGTTTCATCAAGATGTATCCCTAAAACGTGTTTATTTGTTTCAGAGTGTGTTCACTAACATATCAACATCATGCATGTTCATGTGTAGATTGATGGTGGGGCGTTTATGATTGGTAATATTAATACTAAAGACGGCAGACTTAAGTTCAAGAATAAATATCCACACCTATTGAATAATTTTCTTGTATATACTGGAATAACCAATGTTGTTCATGAATAATATTACCAAAGAACATGTGGATTACAACCTGAGGCTGATGCAGCTCCATCAAACTCCAAATTCTGGAATATTATTCTTATGGATAGAAATAAGGTTCTTTCTGCTTTTCTTTCAAAACGTCAAACCTCTCCATGAGGGCGCCTGTGTTCAAAGTGGGAGGAGCAATCTGCCAACCACCTTTAACTGAAAAAAATGGTTCATTCCAAGAAAACTATTCCTGATAAACTGCTGGTTTTGGTTTAGACTGCTGCATCGAATACTGCCGACAAAATGATTTCTTATTTTAAGAAAGCTGATTCCCTGTTGTGTACCTTTCGTGCATCCGATGAAGAAATTTGTTTTTGGGAAGCTCAAATGTCCAGTTGTTTTGGAATAACCTGCTTACCTGGTTGACGAACGGCTACACGGTTGTGACACTCTATGAAAATCTTTTATATTGTTTGGTACAACGCTCATGGTGCTCACAGACAAACGTTAAGACTTGATCATTATTCTAGCTAAATTTTGTTTGTACAGATGCAGACTAGGAACAACCGTGCCAAATATGTTAACTTTCGCTAAGATGGTGAAACAGCGTTATACCGCAGAAAAATATATTCAAACAAATGAAACCGAGCCCTACCCGGCCCCTCTTCACAGATAGTTTTGTCTGATATGCTTTGTATGACTGTTTCCCCTTTTGTTCTCCGTAGTCCCTGCCTTCCCTTTAACCAACCTCCCCCCCCCCCCCCCCCACCTCTCCGTCCCCGCCAGCCCCGCTGAAGACGAGCCGCGCGCGTGCTGTTTTGTATCCGCGGTGGCGCGCGTGTCAGTTGTTTGTTTGTGTCTATGTAGTGTCAAATATCTCCGCAGTCCCTTCACGCAGATTAAATCTGTAAATTGTAGTAGTTTCAGGAGTGTTTCTACTTTGTAATCATGCTTTGTTGTTAACGCTAGCTTAAAGTTTAACAAGTGTATTTTAGCATTTTATCCCCTTTTCAAATGCGTTGTCCAGGTTTTTTTCCCGCTCTTTGAGCGGCTGTAGAATATTCCCTGTATTTAATCCTACACCATTTTAAAGTATTTTTCACGGTCTTTTCAATGTCGTTTGTCAGAAGTTTGTAGCTATTGTATTACGCCCGCTATCGTTAGTTTTGTGTGTGTTAAGAAACACAGATTTCGCTGCGGCTGATACACGTTCTGTTTCCTGCGGTGGGCCGGGTGAATTACCTTTATTTTTAAGTTTGATCGAATACATGTATTATATTGTTATTATAAAGTTTGATGTTTCTATTCTATTGTGTGTGTGTCTTTTCCGTATCTGATTTTTTTCTGCACACACAGAGAGAGAGAGAGAGAGAGAGAGAGAGAGAGAGAGAGAGAGAGAGAGAGAGAGAACGAACGAACGAACGAAACTTTATTTTACGAGGAAAAAAGATTAGATGCGCAGAACTTTCTTAGATCTTGTCCTGGCTAAACTACAAATACTAAACTTGGAATACTCCAATCATTTCTTAAAACACACACACACACACACACACACACACACACACACACACACACACACACACACACACACACACACACACAATTCGCGTGGAGATACATAAACAAGAAAAGCATTACATCAATCAAATGCTAACAAGCAACTAATATGTACAAAAAAAAACAAGGAACGTGTCAAATGCTTAATGAAGTACTAACGCGACCATTTCGAGGTATTTACTAAATATTTCAATAGTCTGGCTTTAAAAGTATTTTGTAAATAGAGAGAGAGGGGAGTTAAATACAGATACAGAAAAAACAACTATTCTTTTCTTCAGATTTGTTGTCACAAAAGAAATTTTATCGCCAGAAATTAAGGACATTATGGGCTTGTAATCACAATAATGTACAAACATCAACATATAAAGAAAATCAAGAACAACAAGTTGGAATGGACCCATCACATAAAGTTGTTTCTTCAAATTCCATGCTGTTTTGTCTGTTTTGTTGTTGTTGCTGGTGTTTTGTGTTTGCCACACCTACCAAAGGGACTAGACCCGCTGCGGATCTAGAGTCTTTGGATCTGCTGACAGAAAAAATGTGCTATCCAAGAGAGAGAGAGAGAGAGAGACGACGACGACGACGACGACGACGACGTCAGTTCCGTCGGAGGTGACCACACTTACAGATTTTGTCTGTGAAATTTGGCGTCAGTCTCACGCAGGTCGTCTGATGCTTATTCACGTCTTGTGACTTCCCTGACTGATTTGATTTTTACAAAAATTCTGGGAGATCCAGAGGGCTGGTGAAACGTGGACTTGAATACCTTGGACTGTACTTAAGAAATCGCAAGACTGGACTCTTTGGACAAATGCGTCACGCAGAAACACGGGGAGAAAAATATGTATACTTATAGCTAACAGCTGTGTTATTCTTGAGTTTAAAGCTACGACAGTGCAGTGGTTCCTGTCATACGCGCAGTCTTCACATTCGTGAAAAATCCATGGATGATGAGTAATTTGAAGGAGTCTTTATATAGCTATTTGGCCTTATACGCAAACTACCCCTCCCCCCCCCCCCCCGGCCTGACTCAGATTAATGTTTTTTTGTTTTTTGTTTTTGTTTTTTCTTTTAAACACAATCAGCCAGAGCTGCAGAGCTGTACTAAGGACCCATTCGTTATGACTGAATGAACTTCCAAAAGAAAATGTTCGTCCAAAAACGTACCAATTTCTTTAAATGGGCGATAACTTTTCTAGAAATGCGACAAGAGAGAAATCGTCTGGTCAGAAGTGCCTCTGGAGAATGTGACTGCCCATTTCATCTCAAAGCCCTTTAACGAGGTGTGCCAACACACACACACACACACACACACACACACACACACACACACACACACACACACACACACACACACACACACACACACACACACACACAAACACACACACACACACATCGCTCAACTCCTGCCATAAAGAACCCAGCAGCATACTGTGTACGTAAAGTGTCTATGACGCAGATTTCTTTACGTCACTGCGTGCGTGAAAGAATGCATTGTCTGGAGAAATGTCACAATCTTGTTTTTCATCACTGAAACTTGCTGCTGCACGCAGCGCCGGAAATCTGCCCCATCTCTATAAAGAAACAACTTAAAAAGCAAACATCCCGCCCGCCCCCTTCGTCGCGGTGTAATAAGCCAGATGTGCTCCCCGGGCACTTTTATCCTCAAGACGCATTGACCCGGGGCACTGCTAGCTTCAAGCTGCTTAGATCTACTGCAGGGCACTTCAAGCCTCAAGCTGCTTAGACCCAGCGCACTTCAGGCCTCCAGCTGCTTAGACCGGGGGCACTTTACCCTGGACAGTACATCCCACGTGTTACACCGGTAACAAATCTAGTGCTAAAAGTTCAAAATACATGTACCATACCAAAAACAGGGCGTTCCACATACGTCATCAAGGAGTTTCAACCCTCGGCATTGACCGAGTAAAGTTTCGCATCAGGCCGTCTGACGACGGTGCGGGGCGGACGTCAATAATGCCGTGTGACGTCACCGCTTTCTGTGACAGGAAACTGACCACTCGCCACGTCACCACGGCAGCAACAGAAACCCCAGCCACCGACGCCCCGACAGCGACAAGAACGGTGACAGTGTCATCCAGCGACTTGTCTGAAGACGACTCACTTTCTAAAGAGTCAGCAGAGGCAGAGTTGCTGTTCGTGGTTGTGGTTGTTGTTGTTGCTGTTGTTGTGGTTGTTGTTGCTGTTGTTGTGGTTGTTGTAGTGGTTGACGTTGTCGCAGCGGTCGTGGTGATGGCTGTTGTAGTCTGGGTGAAAGCAGGCAGGAAACTGTAGGCCCAGAAATAATTTACACCGTACTGAATCGCCTGAAACAAAAATCCGTGCACGCCTCATAAAACCCTAAAGACCTAAAGACAAAAGGATGTTATGAAAGAAAGGGAAACGACGAAGAAAAAACAAACAAATTCAACAACAACAAACAACAACACCCCCCCCCCCAAAAAAAAAAAAAAACCAAACAAAAAAAAAACCAACAAAAAAAACAAAACAAAAACAAAAACAAAAAAAAACAAACAGACGAAAACCCCTAAAAACAAACAAACAAACAAACAAACAAACAAACAAACACAAAAAATCCAAACAAACCCCAGAACTAAACAACAAAAACAGAAACCCAAACAAACAAAAACAAAAACACCCCCCCTCCAAAAAACCAAAAAAAACCCCCAAAAAACACAGACACCCAAAACAAACAAACACCCCCAAAACCATAAAACAGTACACTTGATCTCACCATAAAAGACTCGCTAGATGTGTGATCCAACGACATCGTCTCCTCAATTCTCATTGTGACGTAAGAATATGTGACGTCAGACTGAAAAGTGCTCCAACCACCGACAAAGCTCTGCGTAAAATTGCTGTAGGTGATCCTGACGCCGGCCGTCCATGACGTTTTAATCACGATGTAGACGTACTCAGGACGTGAAAATGACGTATCCGCTTCTTTGATGACGTAATAGTTGGCCCAGTAGTCCGTGCAGGGCAGGAAGGTCATGGAAGTTGGAATAGTACCACTGTCATCTGAAAATGAAATGTAAATCAGGCCGTAAAAAATTACAGGTACATTTACTCAGGTTGTAGGTATTTCAGACATTGTTCGAATGCACTACCGTTTTTTTTTTTGTTTTGTTTTTTAAATTATGAATTTCGGCTATGAATAAGATTTTGTAACCGGCCCCCGTAGTGTAGTGGTTAGCACTTCGGACCACGGACCGGGAACCCTGGTTCGAATCACATCTGGGGCAAGCGGGATTTTGCCTACCTAGGTCGGCTCCTACCAAGAGCGGGTGTGCAGTGGGCTTACAAGTTCTGTTGCCACACAGCCGAGACTCGCCCACTTCATGGGTGCGACTATGAGGGTGCTTCCCTTGTTATGACACTCCTCATGATGTGGATGATTACACGGCCAGCACCACAGGCACACTGAGGTGCCGTAGGACCCGGGCCTGGTTTTAGGCCGGGATATTCATGACAGGGAGCGTGGAATGCGGCCCTGTCACTCAGTCTCAAACCACATGGACCTCCACAGCATCATCATAATTATCATCATCCATTCATCTACCCATAGATTTGTTTCCACCTGCGCTCTAGATCTTCCGTAAAGCTTTTTATTTTGGTTTCAGTTTCAAAAACAGTTTCACATTCATCGTGGTGGACGAGAGTCAGCGAGGGAGGCTGTCTCAGTTCTCAGTAATGACGTTTATTCGCATTTTCTCAGCAAACTATTGAACGTTTTCCTTAGACTGAAACACAGCGTTATCCTACTAGGACCTAAGTCCTCTGGAAAGACCAATAAAGGTTGCCAGTGTACGCACACGACGAGGAAAACTGCGTCACAAGCAGAGGCTGTGATGACGTAATGATGACGGGCTGGGTGGCGATGTGGTCATACACAAGATTGGATTCTGTGTCAGTGTCACGGATGCGTGACTTAGGGTAAATCATGTGCTGTTATGATTTCCGTATGACGGGTTGGTATGATTTCGGTATGCATCGTAACTATGTTCTGTGTGGCGCACGTGCCTTGTTTTCTGCACGGGCCACGAATGTATCCCTTGGTGAAGGTTTTACACGGGACATTTGTGTATAATATGCTGACCTGTCCGTTTCCCTTGTTAAAGTCGATACAGGTAACCCGTTTTACACGTGATGCAGGTGTATCCTGTGCGATACTCACCCTATTCGCCCTAACAGTATAAAAACCATTGCTATTCACTCGCTATTCGCATTTGGCCCGGTAGTACCGACACGTCCGTTCAAGAGTCTGGCACTTCTTCTCGTCCGCTGTCTTTAAGGTCTACCGTCATAACCCCTCGCATCTTGCATATGGAGGTAAATGGTTCATATCTGTTATTTCCCGTATTATGTTTCAGGTTAGCTATTTTCTCTTGTGTAGATATTACCAACGGTCAGGAAGTTAGTATGAAACTTGACTATTGTGGCCGAAGTGTTATGTGGGCTAAGTATGTTTGGTTATTAGCCGTTTTACCAGTGAGTTCAACACTGACCTGTCTATATATTCTGCTGACTTGTCCGATGTGACAGCTGTAGGCTTCTACCTTTAGCATTTAGTATGTACAGTTTCCTTTAGCGTTCGTAACATAGGAGCGTTCGCTGGTTTGTGCCATGGGTAAATATTATCCCATAGATAGGCAGTATGTGCTGGTTAAGCCCAAGGACTTACAATAGTGTATTGTTGCACAGGGGTTCTAGCCCGAGTGGCTGTTTTCGGGAGCCAGAAGCTGCCCTGTAGTCCCTTGTCCCGTGGAGGATTTCTTGGCCCTGCGACGACTGAAGGGGAGGGAGCTTGACTGCCCGTATGTGGGATTCAGCGTGGGTGCTGGTCCACTAGAGCATCAGCGGTTGCCGTGATGCTTTTGTAGAGCTGCCGAGCCAGCTCTATTTTCCGCCGCCTGTGGTGTCTGCGGCTTGTGAACTGCACATCTGCACATCTGCACGTCTGCGCGCTTGACCATCGTTGGAGGTACCATCCCGTGCACGTTAAAATGCTCTGAGCGCTCTTAGATACAATTATTTGTATTATTTATATTTTAGGCATAATATTTATTGCCTTGATTGATTACCTTGCCTGTTCTTGATTGGTATTGTAGCTGTACTGTGACGTGTTATGCAATGACTGTTCGTCTTGTCAATAATATTGTGGTGGTGTGAATCCCCGCACGTCTCAGTATCAGTTTCTGTTGTGCGACTGCGTGTGAGTGAGAGTAAAGAAAGAGCACGCACCTCTTACACCCATACATTGCAGCACACACGGTCGTGACAGTCAGTATGGTAACGATGGCTGACTGGCCGCCCTCTTGGATAGTCACGGTGTTACTTGCAGACGTGGCTGATGGTAAAAAGGCAGGATAGTTCAGGCGATCCTCCGGTTTTCTAGAGGCCTGCTCGAGGGCTTCAAGGTCTGCAATCGCAACAAAAAGCCACAAAAAAACTGCGGGTTACAGCAGAGTTTGTTGACTCGTACAACAACAAACAGACGGTACACTAAGAGAAAACAACTTCTCTCTATAGCACACACACACAAGGGGAGCCGGGATAGCCGAGTGGTAGAGCGTTGGTCTTCAATGCTGGGATAGTGAGTTTGAATCCCGGCTGCGGTCAAATGTTTTATACTGGCCGTTGCCCCGTCTTTGTCTGAAGGCGGTTGATTTGATCAGCTGGCAGGCCAACAAGGACAGAATTACAGAAGTCTAATCTAGATGTAACAGCTGCATTGGTGAGTTTGTTTACAGCAGAGTTTGTTGACTCGTACAACAAATACCGCTGAGGTCAGAGGTCGAAGTCATGGTAACGACCTCGCGAAGCCCTAACTGTAAGCTAAACTGTGATACGTTTAATGGTGATGAAATAAATCGCTGCACTGATGATGACTGGGCTGTTAAAGATGACTTTGACGGAAAATGGCGATAACGAAGATGATGGTGTTGGTGAGAGAACTGACCTGGTCTGCTTGTAACTCCCCTGCGGCTGATGACAATGATAATGATGGTGACTGGTTAATTGAATGAAAATGACGACGACTTAATACCGACATTGATGATAATGATGGATGAGTTGCCTGGATTTGAACCACAAAAAAAAAAGATAGACCCTCTGCGGTGCTGGAAGTGTGACGCCGCCGCGCGCCATGTTGCGAGTACCTGGAAGTGCCAGACGCTATCAGCTGTTTACATAGCGCGCATAGCATTGGTCCACTTTATTTTACGTCACATTTCTGATGACGTCTTTCGATCTAAAGAACTTTGTACTTCGAACGAGGCGCTCTGCTCACAGAGCCTCTGAGTTCTGGTATTCGCAAGATGGCCGTGATAGCGACACTCGCAAGCAGCGGTGGCAGCGTGCGGCGGCGGGTCTATCTTTTTTTTTTTTTTTAGGTCTGTGATTTGAACCCATAGCTTTCCGATCTTGACTCCAACACTTAGTAATCCGGCATAGCTAACGTTAAATTTCTATCCGGCCAGGAAATGGTAGCTGAGTGGTTCCACTGCAGCAAAGCGTTTTCTCTGAACTTTCAGAAGTCGAAGCCAGAGCACAAAAAGAGCCCCGCCGACATGAACTGGGCTCGCCATATGGGCTCCACGTGGTATAAACTGGAAGGCGCCCACTGTATTTGCACCCGGGCCCCTCATGGAACCATCATGGCATCCCACTTGGCAACTGGCGGTAAACACATGGGTACCTGCTGGGCTAACCCATGTGTGATGGTACAACATGTGGTATACAGGTGGTGTACAGCTGGACAGCCCATGATATCGAGGGCAACTGGCGGTGCACTGCTGGGAATTAGGCGGTGAACTCGCAGGCAAACCACGATCGAGCCCATATGAGTGCGTGTGTACTGGTGGTATGCTGCTGGTCTACACGCGGTACACTGCCCACCATGCAGGACTTTACACGTTCAAACTGTCCTAGTCAAGTTTTCAATGGGAAATCTGCACATTCCCATTAAAATCTTGACTCACACAGTTTGAAATTATAGTTCGGAGTCATGCATGGTCGGCAAAGTGGCCTGCAGTGTACCACCACAATTTAGTTTGTTCGGAGTCCTACGTAGGATTCCTTCACAACATCCGAACACAATGTACACAATCATTTACAACACATGTCATAAAATTCAACACTTCATTTATTATCTAACAAGAAGCAAGCAAAAATACCCCCCTCATATACAATGACATCACTGGAACAACATGGAGGAATGTCCAGAAATTTGTTTTCGTTGGGATCTGCAGTGACCACGAGAAACTCCAAGCGCAGGTCGTTTCACTAACACTTTCTTGCGGCTGCCATCCCTGTGCGTAGCAGAGCATCATCAATTAATCGGCGAGTATCCTGCCCATATCGCTTTCGGTGATATCTGAAAAAGAATCCCAAATATTAGAAATAAGATCGCCACTTAAACGTCATCAGGTTGTTGTTGTTGTTGTTTGCGTAGTGGACTAATTAGGCTTATGTATACGTCAAACATATTTTCATAATAAAATGAAAAGCACGACTGGTCAGTCCCCACCAACAATAACAAGGACAACAGCCGTTTTCGGCTACTCTCCGTGCAATTTTGCACACAATGTTCTGTCAGTTTTAATTCCGCTTGTAAGAGCATCGGCTTACCGAATATTTAGCTTCGGAGATCTAAATCATCGTTTTCCACGCTGCCCGGGATTGTTGTACAACTTTAGCAGACACTTCCTTTCTCAAGACCTTCCTCGTCATGTCCGCAACTGAATCGCCGCCCGTGGCACACAGAATGTTTGTCTGGGAACGGTGTACAATGAATTAAAATAAATGACAGCATACAAGATGACAAGGACAGCAAACGTCAGAATGCATAATTATCTTGACAGGTAATTGGTCTCTAGAATAGTACTTTGACTTAGTTCTGCATGTGTGTACATGTCTTTACAGTACGTGTCTCGCCTTCATGTACACAAGCATATGCAGAGACAGCTCTCAGTTTGGGACAACCATGAAGAATTATCCTCTCTCTCTCTCTCTCTGACTAAGTGCCAAAAGGTGGGACCCTGGAAAAGGACAGTGGTGCATAAAAACAAATTCCTTATCAGATACTTCTTTTTTTGCTTATACACAGTTTAAGACATCATTTATCAGTACCTGGAAGGAAAAGATAACTTTCCGCTTCGTTTAGGAGATATTTGACTATAAATGCAACAAAAGGTACGGTGTCGCGCATCAGTCATTACAACACAGACACTTAATTTCAAGCATTATTTTTGTACAGAAATGGCTGAAACCTTTTTAAACGAATGCAGGCAGTGTGCCTGCAAGTAATATTTAACTTTTGTTTAAATGTTGCTCTGGGAGATGTGTTTTGGTAATACCTGTTGCTGTAATGAATGACATGCGACACCGGCCAATTTTTTCCACTTGCACACCACACATAAATTTCACACACTCTCATTAACTCTCACATCACACCATTAAAACTGATGAAATAAGACACAGTATACAGTTTTCAGACAAAATTCTTTCATTTCAAGCAGGCACAAAAACAATAACAAAGAAAGTGTCATACATCATCATTACGACAAGTAATCAAATTCAAAGCAAATGAACTCAAGTTTTATTTTTTGTTGTTGCAAAGATTGCATTATCCAGCAAGTTAAATGAACAGTAACACTAATATCACCCAAAACCCATCTAAAAAATACCATGCCCCCCCCCCCCCCAACAACTGAGGCAACCATTTTCCACGCCGCATGTCACGTGCAGTACCCACTTCTTCTAAAATTACACAGCAGCACATTTCAACCACATTTGCAGTACTGACAGTCAGAAATGTATTTAATTTTTACATGAGGCAAGATTTGCAGAAACAACAACATCAGTGCAATAATGTCAGCACCTCATAGTGGAGTTATACCAATTTCAAATAGTTTATGCTTTTGTCATCCTGACATCAAACAGATATATATCCTGATATTTATGATGGCAGCTAAAGCAATAGGTAGAACTCCAAAACTGACTCAAGAAAATGAAAAAAAAACTGACACCTGTGAGTGGAAACCTGTTCCACAAGCTGTAAGGAAATTTCTTTTACAACTGAGGTCAAAGGTTCCCACGAAAAATCTGCATCACTCCAGCACCAGTATCCACTGCGCGACTTGGACATAAAATGCACACAGACCAAGTCTGGCAGTCTGTCTGTTTCTAGAACCTGACATGGGTATGACAAGCCTCCCCATCTAAGTAAGTAAGTACTCCCTATGCTGGGAAACTCTCAGCTCACATGATTGTCAGATTCAAACACTACAGGCACAGAATGGTTTGGCAGCCAGTGCTCTGCCTCCATATCATCTCTCGACGAAGTC
The DNA here is from genome assembly GCA_018292915.2 of Batillaria attramentaria. Lineage (NCBI taxonomy): Eukaryota > Metazoa > Mollusca > Gastropoda > Batillariidae > Batillaria > Batillaria attramentaria. The sequence continues at coordinate 427,309 of JACVVK020000161.1, read as the reverse complement.
CGCATCACTGGCAGTTTATTGTCTGTACAGCAGCCAGGTCTGTGGACGATTCGTTTGCAGTGTTTTTGGTAAACAGGCCATCCAAGTGGTGGGAAAATGGAATGGATCGGCCTGTGTAAAACGGTTGCTGCAACAAAAAAAATTGCCATAGGCCAGCATATGCACCATCCTTTATAACTGACAGTGCCTCTTGCTGGAATGACGCTTGGGGGGTTCTTTGTGGTGACGCCGATGTCAGCACGGCAACATGCACAACTTGCTCTGGGGTGAAGTCTTCATGGGCTGTACACCAGTTGCTTCCATCAAGGAACAGCTCCTCCTCAGTGTACATGGCCATGACTGTGCGCACACGCAGTTCAGTATGGTTCCCCTCATCGCCAAACAGGAGAAGACTTAACGAGCAAAAAAAACAACAACAGTTGCCGTCCTCCTTGACAGCAAGAGGCCGACACTTGCCTCTAACCTCCTCTGGCAGCAGATTTGAGGCACGGATGTCAGAGGGAGCAGCATCAAAGGATGGTTGATGGTCTGGCAAAGAAAATTCAACCAATGTTTCCTTTAAGTCCAGCGACTTCTGTTTCAGTTCTGCATACGATGTACACGCAGCAAGTGAAATCTGCAGTACACGCAGCAAGTGAAATCTGCACGTCTTTGAAAAACTGCTGCCTTTCACCTGAAGGAAAACCGGCAGAATCCGGTGCATCGCCTGCTCCCTTACCAACATGTGAGCCAAACAGGCCTCATCACTACTGTCTTTCACTATACCCTCGTCAAGGTTGACCTCATCATCTGAACTTTCAAAGCTACCTTCTGTCACTTCGGAATCTACAATCGCAGACTCTGTCTGGCTGCTGTCTACATATGGGAAGTAAGTAAAGGCTTTAGCGACGCCTTTGTTCCTGTTCTATGTAAGCAAATTAGTATAAGTTCTGAACGTTCAGCAGTGCGGATATATTATGTAACAAGCAAAAGCAAATGCAAGACCCTCAGGAGGAAACTGGCTGCCTGACTAGCATTCCAAGTCAAGAGTAGGTGGGGGGGGGGGGGGGGGGGAAAGGCGGTCATATTGTTACATCGCCTCTATGTCTCCAGAGACAGGGGACTCCATTTTCAAAACAAACACTCTGAAGCAATCAAAGTTTGTTTCAGGGGTTTGTGCTATTGTTATGACCGTTCGAATCGCTTGTAGTGTGGTAATGGTGCATTGTTTGTATCGTGTTTGTGTCTGTGGTCCCGGTGCTCTATGGCAGTGAAGCTCTATCTTCCCGGCGTTGTATGTTTCCAGAGCTCTATGTTCCCGGGGTTGTATGTTCCCAGAGCTCTATGTTCCCGGGGTTGTATGTTCCCAGAGCTCTATGTTCCCGGGGTTGTATGTTCCCAGAGCTCTATGTTCCCGGGGTTGTATGTTCCCAGAGCTCTATGTTCCCGGGGTTGTATGTTCCAAGAGCTCTATGTTGCCGGGGTTGTATGTTCCAAGAGCTGTATGTTCCCGGCGTTGTATGTTCCCAGAGCTCTATGTTCCCGGCGTTGTATGTTCCCAGAGCTCTATGTTCCCGGCGTTGTATGTTCCCAGAGCTCTATGTTCCCGGCGTTGTATGTTCCCAGAGCTGTATGTTCCCGGCGTTGTATGTTCCCAGAGCTCTATGTTCCCGGCGTTGTATGTTCCCAGAGCTCTATGTTCCCGGCGTTGTATGTTCCCAGAGCTCTATGTTCCCGGCGTTGTATGTTCCCAGAGCTCTATGTTCCCGGCGTTGTATGTTCCCAGAGCTCTATGTTCCCGGCGTTGTATGTTCCCAGAGCTCTATGTTCCCGGGGTTGTATGTTCCCAGAGCTCTATGTTCCCGGGGTTGTATGTTCCCAGAGCTCTATGTTCCCGGGGTTGTATGTTCCAAGAGCTCTATGTTGCCGGGGTTGTATGTTCCAAGAGCTCTATGTTCCCGGCGTTGTATGTTCCCAGAGCTCAATGTTCCCGGGGTTGTATGTTCCCAGAGCTCTATGTTCCCGGCGTTGTATGTTCCCAGGGCTCAATGTTCCCGGGGTTGTATGTTCCAAGAGCTCTATGTTGCCGGGGTTGTATGTTCCAAGAGCTGTATGTTTCCGGCGTTGTATGTTCCCAGGGCTCTATGTTCCCGGAGCCCCCTTACCCTAAACCCCTATTTCCTATGCTGTATGTTCCCGTCTTCTTTTGTGAACGTCATACAAAAGCACAAACCAGGTTTAGGTTCAGGTTAGGGTTAGGCGCTCTATGTTCCCGTGTAGCGGATCTAATGTCTTTGGAAGGTCTTACCGACTTGGAGAGAGAGAGAGAGAGAGAGAGAGAGAGAAAAGTACTTCACACACACACACACACACACACACACACACACACACACACACACAGATGCGCACACCCGTACGCACACATGCGCGTGCATACACACACACACACACACACACACACACACACACACACACACACACACACACACACACACACACACACCTCCGTTACAATGACTAAGCTAGCTGCAAATCATACAAAGTGAAGATAGATGTAACAGGCCCGTAGAAAAGGCCAGACGAAATAGTGTATAAAAGGTAATTCGCTAGAGACAAAAGTGAAGGGAAAAAATTAAAGTGGTAGCAAGCAAAAAACTCGCTTATGACTTTTGGTGAAATAGACTAAAAAAAATATTAAAAAAAGTGTCTGAAGAGGCTGCTCTTGAAAGAGAAGAGCGATGTTCTGTTTCTGATTTTATCTGGAAGGGAATTCCAGATCATATTTCTAGAGTAGCAAAAACTAGACTTAAACATGTCAGTGCGTGGGCGGGGTACCTTAAACACATGCCCCGATCTGGAATGTTCAGATGTTGTTTCTGTGAAAAAAAAACATGAAGATGTTCTGGGCTAAGTTGTTTAGATAGTTTGTGCATGAACACACTTTTGTTGTACTGAAGGTGCTGTTGAAGAGGAAGCATTTGTAATGCTTAATTCTTTGGTCCGTCGAGAGATTAGGGTTGGGCAGTATCAATTTTGCAGCTCTCCGGTGTAAGGAGTTCAGCCTCTTCAGATGAACTTCACGTGAGCCATCCCACACTGTTGACGCATAATCTAAATGGGATTTGATATGTGCGTAATAGAATATTGTGCGCGTGAACACGTCAGTGATAAAGCGTAATTTAGATAGCATGTAGAGATTTTTTGAGACTTTCTTACAGACATCAATGTGAGGCTGCCATTGCAGTTGGTGGTCCACCGTAACTCCTAACAAACGGTGCTGTGTTACCTGTTCGATGACAGTGTTGTTAAGGGACACGTTGAGAGGTAGGGGGCCGAGTTGATGTTTTTGTCGTGTTGTGACTACCATACATTTAGTTTTTTGGGGATTTAAAATCATCGAATTTGAGTCGCACCAGTTAGATACGTCACTAAGGCTTTGCTGAGGTCGTGTACTGACTACTGACACATCTTTATCGGGCGTGTGAATGGTTGCATCATCGGCAAAAAAGGTCGCAGGCAACGTCGTTACTTAGATGAAGTGGTAAGTCGTTGATGAAAAGACAAAAGGGTAGGGGTCCGAGGACTGAGCCCTGGGGCACGCCGCTGCTTACCCGACCACGAGATGAGTAAGAACCACACAACAGTACCTTTTGTTTCCTGTCACTCAGATATGACTGGAAAAAATGATACCGACTTAGAACTACACAGATAGTGTGCAAGCTTTTCCAAAAGAATATTGTGATTAACTAAATCAAAAGCTTTCTTAAAGTCAAGGTAGAGTACTCCAGTAAGTTGTGACTGGTTCATGGAATGAAGCCAGGTACCGACTAAACGCGTCAGCGCTGTATGACAGGAGTGTTTGGGACGAAATCCTGACTGATAACTGTAAAGAAAGTTACGATTATCTAGGTAGTGGAGTAGATGTTTGTGGATATGTCTTTCAAGGGGCTTTGATAGGGCTGTCAAGAGAGAGATCGGTCTGAAACTGTCAACGTCTGTGAGGTCTTTAGTTTTGGGTAAACGTATAACTTTGGCGTTCTTAAGTTCTGTAGGGAATGTATGTTGATGGATGCACAAATATATATATACTTCAGGGAGCCAACTATGTAGGGAAGTGAAATTTTCAGTATATAAGGGCTGATCTCATCAGGTCCAGAAGACTTCTTATTCTTCATGGAGCTGATGAGCTTCCCAACCTCGTGTATCGCAAGAGGGGGTATTCGGAAAGGGGCTTTACCGGCCGTTCTCTGGTTACGGAAGTTGAGTAACATGTCGGAAGAAGTAAAGTGTTGATGAGTATCGCCTGGGGGGGGGGGGGGGGGGGGACTCGGGATTTGGCGACACTGAGAAAATGGTGGTTAAAAGTATCGGCGGTAAGATTCCGAGGAATGTTATTTCCCCTGGTTACAAGGTTAAGCGCACGCCAAAGAGATGACGTGTCCTTGTTTTCTTTTATCAGACGGTCGCATAGCCATCTTTTGGCTTTATACACCATGTTTTTCACTCGACTTCGCTCCTTTTTAAATTCGGGAAAAAGCTTTTGAGCTCTCAGTTCGTCTCTTAACGCCATAGCATCGATGATTTCTCGTTAACCACGGCGGTTGAGTAGTATTTTCAACTCGTTTCCGTCGTAGTGGGGCGTGCTTGTTGAGTTCGGAAATGAACAGATCATACCATACTGCTAGTGCATTATCAGGATTATCTTCATAAAACACTCGATGAAATGGTGTCCGGTCTGATCAAGATCAGCAAAGAAAGCAGCTTGATCAAAGTGTTCGAAGGACCTGTATGTAATAGTTGTATGTCTGTGTTTTTTTTTTTCTGAACCGGGACTTTTGATGACCAAGAGCATGTGACTGGGTAGTGATCACTAATACTAAGGTCTGAAACTCCAACATTAGTTACGGCTTCACGACGATTAGTGTATATGTGATCTATGAGTATGGATGTAGACGGGGTAATTCTAGTGGGAGATGAAACAAGCTGCTTTAGCCCAACTAAGGTGGTTGTACAGTCCCAGGATGTGTGGGGCTTCAACATGTCGATGTTAAAGTCACCTAGGAGTAACATGTCAGTGTTATGGACTCCTGCATTTTCAACAACGTGTAGAAAGTCATCGAACCATTCTAATGTGGCAGCCGGGTTACGGTAGAGGATACCAACAAGCAATAGCTTAGTCTTCTGGTCTCTTATTTCGACCCACATACATTCGACATTTGACCTTTCAAGGTCAAGGCGTCTGCGAACTAAATGTTGAACAGTGTGGTGGACATACACGGCTATACCGGTTTGGCCAGGAAGGGTGGGGTCACGACGCAGAGTAGAATTAGTAGGGATGTGAATAGCGTCATCACTAATGCACGGGTTCAGGCGCGTTTCCGTGAGGCCGAACAGGTGGAATGACTCAGGACCGTTCAGATAAACACACATGTCAGACATTTTGTTAAATAGATGGTATACATTAAGAGGGCCAAAACGTAATTCATGCTGAGTCTTGGCAAAGTCAGACATTTTATCTGCACTACATGCAGTGTACCAAAACAGTCTCACGGCAGGATGAGTCCGATACACGTTTCTCAGTTTGGTTTGGAAAGCAAAAAAACTGTTACACACTTGTGAGTAATCCGCACTGAGTATGCTGTGCAGATACAAGCGCCTACAGCTCACGACAGTTAGTTAGTTAGCTAGAAAAGAGATTATAAGGCACTGACGAACACGCGGAGTAATAACGAGAATGAAGCCTTGAAGATCATCGTGTTGTCAACGAAGCTGACTTTCTCCTTCCTGGCCACGTGACAGAGGTTGGCTTTTGATGGGAAAATGTTATGGTTAAATCTGTGATTCCCCATGGCCGGAAGGATGGAGGAAGCATGGAGGCGCGCACTGGAGAGAAGTAAAGTGTTGATGAGTATCGCCTGGGGGGATGGGGTGGGGTGGGGGGTGGGGTGGGAGGGAGGGCGGGGACTAGGGATGTGGCCAGTTTCTTCTTTGTTTGATTTGGCAGGAGGTGGGGGAGGTGGCTTGAGAGAGAGAGAGAGAGAGAGAGTATATGAGAGTGTGTATATGTCTGTGTGTTTGGGAGAGGGGGGGGGGGGTGGTATTCTGCACTGTTGAGGCTATGTTTTTGCTCTTCGTAGTACCTTTTTTTGCACTTTTTCTTAAATTTTGATTGACTCCCTCTTTTAATAACACATTTCCATTCTCTCTTCTTTTACGGTAGTGTAGCAAAGGCAAGTATTCCCGTTGTAAAATAAAGAATCGTCATCGTTATCATTATCGTTGTCGTTACCCTTCGCTCAGCAGCAGAAGACAGCATGCTGTTGTGGCTAGCGAAGCACACTACAAGGCTTAGTTCACTTGACCTTGACTGAATCTGTCACACATTATTTTGCCTCTATTTTCCTTGGATGAATTGGAATTTAGTTAAATGTATGTGTGGAGGCATGTTGTGTGTGTTTCTCTGTGTGTGTGTGTGTGTGTGTGTGTGTGTGTGTGTGTGTGTGTGTGTGTGTGTGTGTGTGTGTTGATTGTAAGGCGCCCTGAGCTCCCGCGAGAGGGAGGGCGTCTCTTAAGTATCCATTTTATTATTACATGTATTATTATTATTTAAAAAAAACGAGTAACAATTTATAGTGTGTGTGTGTGTGTGTGTGTGTGTGTGTGTGTGTGTGTGTGTGTGTGTGTGTGTGTGTGTGTGTGTGTGAGTCTTCTGTGTGTGTGTGTGTGTGCGAGAGAGAGAGAGAGAGAGAGAGTCCTCTGTGCATCCTTTACTCCTTTGCCTTTTGACCAGTCAAACATGCTTGATTCATAGCATTTTTTCTTTGTCTAGCCACCAGTTCTAAATGGCGCATGAAAAGCCGGAAGAAGCATGGAAACTGCCAAAGCAGGATGACAAAGAAGCATTACAATCAGACGGGGCAATTCAGCCTGAACAAGAACAAGCACTACGTGCAGGGCCCCGCTCTATAGAAGCCATGTATTATTATCATTATTATTATGCTGACAACAGGAAACAGTTCGCTGCTGGTACGTTGACTTGTACGACACAGCACACTGACACCCAAACACGCACGCACGCACGCACGCACACACACACACACACACACACACACACAGTATCAATATTAAGAATCCCATTTCAAACGGGAGGGGTCACGGAATGGAAAACTGTCTATCAGTAATACGACAATACTGGTCAACATGATGACCGTGGTCGTCACGATGGAAGAAGAAGAAATCGACCATAACTCTTTGTCATGACAACGCTTATTGGAACCAGTCTTTATCATTATCAATATAGAGCGAATATCAGGTACATCGTTTTAATTGCTTAAAAAGTTTTCACTTGTTACTCATACAGTGATAGGGAAAAACAACATGTAAGGTTTGGTACAGAAAATGTGTCTGTACTTTTAAGGGGTACTTTTGATAACCACTTCGTCCTGTTGTCCAAAATGATTAGAAGTTTATCTGTCCTGGTGACGTAGATTTTACCGACCATCTCATTTTCCGGCCTGGTATGATGTAAGTATAGTATTAAAACCACAAAAACAATCCCAATAACAAATTCTACTTTTTTGTGTACACCACCTAAGCAGAAAAGCCGTTTTCGATATGAAGGCACCAGATTCGGGTACTTATTTTGTCCCTCTTTAAAGTTGACAGGATAAGCCTTCTAAAGAGCTGTAGCCGTGGCATAATGTTGTCGTGATGAAACTCCCATTCTAGAAGGCTTCTCGTCTACTTTCACATTTCCTTTTTCTTTTTCTTGCATAAAAGTCAAATGGATGATTGTCATTTTCAGGAACTAGCGGAGGAGTGGAAGGTGACTTGCAAAATCTGTCAGAAGAGTTTGCCGAACGTGTTTCATTGAAAACAGGTAAAACTAAGAGCTTTGTCAATTACCATTAGGCCATATTATGTAATGTCTAGTTTGCTGGTTTTGTATGTTTATAAACCTCGGAAACTAGCAAGTTTGAATATTAAACGATTATGCCATAGAAAATATCAAATTTTTAGTACAATTTTGGCAATGTGACATTGTTATCGTTACAGTCTTTGACCTCCCCGGATTACTTTCCATATTAATACTGAAATCGTAAGAGATTTCTTTGGTTCGTTTTATAACCAAACATGTACAAGAATGGGCTTTCCATTTTGTCACCTACAGCAAACGATTATGCAAGCTGACCAAGGCACTTTCTATTTTATGAAATTTGTCAGTTTATCTGTGAGGCTGAGTAGCAGCTCTAGCACACATATAACTCAAAACGAAAGGAGATTAGACTGAATTTTGCGTTTTGTCCAGCTCTAAAGAAATACAAGTATGCATGACAAATATGCATGTCACCCACAGCAGTAATCACCCATTACAAAACCGCTTGAGCCATTCAGTATATGTTACATGTTAGGCCAACCCAGTTTAGCAACACGAAGGAAAACAAATACAAGTAACGGTGTTGGTATCATGATCATTTAGATATAATCGTATAATGCGATTAATTATACATTGTGCTTTCATCCACTGTCGTGGTAGTACGTGTTACTGTTTGTTCTTCCAACCCGCGCGCGCGCGCACGCGTGTGTGTGTGTGTGTGTGTGTGTGTGTGTGTGTGTGTGTGTGTGTGTGTGTGTGTGTGTGTATGTGATATCTCACTTTCTTGATTTTGGAATTTGCAGGATGGCTGGTTCAGGAGCTGCAGGATATTGGGGGCTGGCCTGAGCTGCAGGAAGAAGCAAAACAGGACTATTTCCTGAAACTGCAGGAAAAAGTTGAGAAGGCATATGCAGAAGAAGCTGGTGTGAACCCTGAACGTCACCTGATTTTTTATCCACTCAGAGTCACACCATTACAAATGGTAATGAAGTACATTTGTGCCAGCACGAAAGGTTTCACTGAACATATTGTTTTATTATACCTGAAGACTAATTGTGACACTACTCAAGACTCAAGAAGTTTAAGTGTAGGCATTTTTGCCCATTCACATGTGGGATGAGGGGGAAAGGGATTACAATAACATCTGGTAGCAAAATCATGTACAATGTACAGAACAGTTCACGGCAAGCACCTGAAAACCAACGCACTTGAAAATTGTCTGTCCGATTACGGTAAAAGTGCACAATGTAAGGCCGCATTATAGGGTGCAGTGTCTTACACTCGTGCAGTCACAATCCGTCAGAAACTATCTCGCCTCCAAAACCATCAGCCTAAAGAATATCGCACCCTCAGTGCATAATCAGCAAGGTCTTTTTGAAGGTCTTCGCATAGATCAGTAAACAGTGCTGTGTCAACTACTTACATATAAGCAAATAAACAGAAACCACTTAACTTTCACGACGGACGGCACAGGTCAACGTTTCGGCTTTCGCCTTCCTCAGGACACAAACAAATGGGACATAACTTCAACAAACAAACAAAAGGTAACTCTGCGGACGTACTGACATACATGGCGCGGGGGGGGGGGGGGGGGGGGGGGGAATACGGTGGGCGAGAAAAGGACCAGAAAACAATAGTAAATATATCACAACACCCATCCTTTGGTGACCATGGACTGTGTGTGAAAAGAAAGAAAAAAAGTGGGGCAGAAAAGAACAGAAAAGAATAGTAAAAAAAAAAGAAGAAAAAAAAAAAGCAGACATCTCAACACCCATCCTTACATATAGTTTGTCCAGGTGACGCAACCAATAACCAGACATACTCACTTACTCACCTAAATAGCAGACGCTCCTTATCTCATCCAGCACTGATCAATAACTACAGTCGAACACGCTTATCGAATGTCGAATGCGCAGGGGAGATTGTTTGACTCATTGGAAGTTTCAATCATCTGTGGACGATATATAGATGAGCCAAATTTGGAAGAGGGCTTTCAGTTAAGCGAGTTGCATCCGTTCACCCCCCTGATTCGCTGTGCAAACTCACAGTTAATTTGAAATATAAATGTTAAAATATCAAGAGGCAACAAAACTAGCCAACCAGTCAAACAACAACAACAACCAGAAAACTCCCCAAACAAACAAGAAACCCAAACAACAACAACAACAACAACAAAACCGGCCCCCGTAGTGTAGTGGTTAGCACTTCGGACTATGGACCGGGAGACCCGGGTTCGAGTCCCAGCCGAGGTAAGCGGGATTTTTCTACCTAGGTCGGCTCCTACCCAGAGCGGGCGTGCTATGGGCCCAATGGGGAGGCTGTTGCCACACAGCCGAGCTTCACCCACTTCACGGGTGCGACTTTGGGGGTGCTTCCCTTGGTATGACACGTCTTATGATGTGGATGATTACACGGCCGGCACCGCAGGTGCCGTAGTTCATCCTCATCTCCATCATCATCCTTAATAATAATTTTAAAAAAATTGTCCCAGCTTCCGAGTCCTCCGTGGGTTCCACCCATGACCTGGGAGGAACACCACTTTAGTTGGCAAAGAGTTGGGGCAGCAAAACAACAACAACAACAACAACAAAACCCGACAAAAACACAAAACAACAACAACAACAAAAACCCTCTAACAATAGCGGCCCCTGATTTTTTTCCCCCTGTCTTCAGGTGAGGGTGGTTCTCCTTGGGCAGGACCCGACTCCCGTTCCTGGACAGGTGGGTATGCATACTGGTGCATGTTTTCAGTTTTCAGTTGCATCTGATCAGTGACATACTACACTGTACATGTCAAGTACTGTAGGGTCTTGTTGATACCCTTTCATCGTATTTCAGAGTGTCTGCAGAAACTGACCCTTGTCACTCCCGAACCTGCCCTGCCATGTATTATTCAGGCAAAAAAGCACCATCCATGTTCTGCATGAATTATGACCTGCATCTTTTAAAAGTAAAGTGTTGAAGAGAAAAGTGTTTATTGGTCTGTTGCTTTGTTTTTGTTATTGTTTGTGTCTGCAGTAACTATAATTCCCGCACGTGCGTGCGTGCGTGCGTGTGTGCGTGTGTGTGTGTGTGTGTGTGTGTGCTTGCTTGCTTGCCCGTCTTTGATATCACCCTATGTGGTGGAAAAGGACGTTAAACCCCCAAACACACACACACACACACACACACACACACACACACACACACACACACACACACACACACACACACACACATTGCTTGCTTGCTTACATGCTTGCTTGATTTTTCCAGGCGGCAGGAATTGCCTTCTCTGGCCCTGCACACAATTGCTATATGCCAGGCTCACTTAAGACGATGTTATGTAAACTGAAAGATATAGGAGTACAGCAGCCTCACCATGGATTCCTTGGGAAGTGGTGTGCCCAAGGAGTGTTATGCATCAACACAGTCTGGACGGTGAAGTAAGCAAGTCCCACCCTCCATCCCGTTAAACATTTTGTCGTAAAGCTGCTTAAAGCACTCAGACTCAATATACGCGCACAGACATTTCTGGCACTTTCGTTGAAACTTTTATTTTATTTTATTTATTTGTAACGGCTGAAGTGTTTTAAAAGCGTGTGTGCAGGATTTTTTTTTAAAGAAGATTTCCGCAATGGATTTCTCTCATGTCTGCATGACATTGCATAATTGTGTTCCAGGCAATTCTCAGCAAACTCGCACGAGGACTTTGGATGGCAGACGTTTACTGAAGAGGTATTAAAAATCGTCAGCGGCAAACGTGATTTCGTCGTGTTTGTTCTTTTCGGAAACCAAGCCAAGGACATGCGCCAGTGCATCGATGGAAAGAAGCACAAAATTATTGAGGCTCAGCATCCTTCTCCAAAGAACAAAAATGATCAAGATGAGCAGAGGTTTTTGGCAGACGAGACTAACGTCTTTGAAGAGGTCAACAAGAGTTTGGAAGAGCACAACCGCGCCCCCATCGACTGGCAGATCTAAAGTAGAAAATATCAAAGTCTGTATTTGCAAGTTAGTACAACTTAAAAGAGCTCTTGTTTGCTGTAGATTAATCTGTCCAGAAACAACAGAATAATCGGATTCACTGCATGCTGTACCTTGAGTGCATTTGGGTCATTCTATTATTGGGGACACAAAAATGTGTGACATTTTCAGCAGAGAGGCAATTCTAAATGATGTTCTCTTCAAATTGTGCATATAGTAGCGAAAGAATGACTCAACCTTTCAAAACTGAGCCTATTGAATTAAGTGTATTGCGCTATACCTTATGTTACTTTATACAGAATTACTATCATAATTACTATATTCCCTGTACATTTTATCTTTTTTTGAAAAATGGTATTGCAGGGCGACAAAGATTCTTCAATACCCTCATTCTATTTTAGATGTGTGTGTGTATGAAGTACAGCGGCATGCCGTACGACGAGCAGGTCCTGCGCCGGGACCTAAACGTGGATATGAGGTCCTCTAGGCATTACGCAAGCAAGGTCGTTCCAGGCATGTTGTCTGGAGCCATTCTGGAAGATCAATAGGGCAACGACAGGGCTGTAATATGGCTCTGAGACAGAAAATCCCTGTCTTTTACCTTAGCGCACGCTCATTGCATGCCGCAGGCTGTTAACCCCACTGTCATAATATTACTGAACAAAAAAGTGCCAAGAGCACTGACGTAGCCCAGAGTCTGCTCCTCATAATCGATGGCTGGATAAATCTCTGGAAGAACGCTTGAAAGATTCTGCTTTAGCTTATACACGATGTTGAAGAGAGGTCCTTTTTTAAGATTCTGCAGTCAAGGACATATCTGGCATGTTTGCTTAAAAAAAAGTAGGCAACACAAAATGCCAAGGAACGGTGGAAGTGTTTGAATTCCATTGTCCATTTTTTATTTTTTATTTTTAGCTTTTTCAATGCGTCCTCCAAAAGCCTAAACGCGAAACTTGTGGGGAAACCAAAAAAGTGTTTTCTGGGGAAGACAGTTCATAGGAAACAGCAGATCACAAATGTTTAACATGTCCGGCAAAACTTGTGAGTTGCACGCAAAAAAAAATCATAAGACTTTTTATGCCTGCAGATTAATGGTTAGCCATAATTTCACAAACACCTTTGTCACACCAAAGAGGGGACATTTCTCCAACGTTAGCAACTAAATGCAATAATCTCACAAACACCTGGGTCACACCAAAGAGGGGACATTTCTCCAACGTTAGCAACTAAATGCAATAATCTCACAAACACCTGGGTCACACCAAAGAGGGGACATTTCTCCAAAGTTAGCAACTAAACAAAATATCACTTCACTATGATGTTTGCTTTTGTAAATTGGATACTTTCTTTTGCCTGTCAGTATACATTTTACCCAGAATTTTAGCAATATCGTAAAGTTAACTCCTGTATATCTTTTTGTGTATCTCACGAATTTACTGACTATAAAGAAGATGAGAAGTGTCTGTTTTATGTATTACTTTATTTATCACAAAATCGAGGTGTGTGTGTGTGTGTGTGCGTGCGTGCGTGCGTAGCGCATGGCATAAAAATAGTAACTCCGATAATATAAGCAAAAGTTAGTGTCAACGAGAGTCAGCAACTTAATTAAGGATTTAATAACAGACTGAACATAATTATCTACTGAGTCAGCATAGTTTGTCCTCAACCCGCAGAACTGTTTCTACGCATTTAAAAAATCTTGAATTTAACATTTCGGGTCGCTCGAAATAATGCCCAGGATTTCATGTATCTGTACCACTTGATAAAAGATGAATACCACACGACTCAATGGGTTTCAACCCTCGGCATTGACTGCGCAAAGTTGTGCGTCAGACCGTCTGACGATGGTGCCGGACTGACGTCAATAATGCCGTGTGACGTCACCGCTTTCTGTGACAGGAAACTGACCACTCGCCACGTCACCACGGCGGCAACAGAAACCCCAGCCACCGACGCCCCGACAGCGACAAGAACTGTGACTGTGTCATCCAGCGTTTTGTCTGAAGACGACTCATTGACTGAAGAGTCAGCAGAGCCAGAGTTGCTGTTCGTGGTTGTTGTTGTTGCTGCTGCTGTTGTTGTTGCTGCTGTTGTTGTTGTTGCTGTGGTTGTTGTTGGTGTTGTGGCGGTTGTTGTTGTTGATATTGTAGTTGTTGACGTCGCCGCGGTGGTGGTGGTGGCTGTTGTAGTCTGGGTAAAAGCAGGCAGGAAGCTGTAGGCCCAGAAATAATTGACACCGTACTGAATCGCCTGAAACAGAAATCCGTTCAAGCCTCAATTAAACGTTATATATATATATACGCCTCGTAAAGTATGTCATAGATCGGTTGACTATTCAAAGGTTGAACGTCTTCCAAGCATAAAGGTGCTATCAAACATAGGGCAACGACGAAAAAGAAAAACAACAAAATACCCCCCCCCCCCCCCCGGAGAAAAAAACCCAAACCAGCACACCCGACCCCCCCCCCCCAACCCCCCCCCCCAAAAAAAAAAAAAAAAACAACAACAAAAAAACCCAAAAACCCCAAAAAACCCACACAAACAAACAAACAAACAAAAACCGAAAACAAAACAAAACAAAAAAAACAAGACAAAACAAAAACAAAAACACAAAGACCAAAAAAACAAAAAACAAAAAAACAACAACAACCAAAAAAACAAAACAAAACAAAAACCAAACCAAACCAAACAAAACAAAACAAAACAATACACACACACACACACACACACACACACACACACACACACACACACACACACACACACACACACACACACACACACACACACACACACACACACCACACACACACACACACACACACACACACACACACACACACACACACACACACACCATAAAACCATAAAACAGTACGCTAGATCTCACCATAAAAGACTCGCTAGATGTGTGATCCAACGACATTGTCTCCTGAATTCTCATTGTGACGTAAGAATATGTGACGTCAGACTGAAAAGTGCTCCAACCACCGACAAAGCTCTGCGTGAAATTGCTGTAAGTGATCCTGACGCCGGCCGTCCATGACGTTTTAATCACGATGTAGACGTACTCAGGACGTGAAAATGACGTATCCGCCTCTTTGATGACGTAATAGTTGGCCCAGTAGTCCGTGCAGGGCAGGAAGGTCATGGAAGGTGGAACAGTACCACTGTCATCTGAAAAGAAAGTGTAAATCAGGCCGTAAAATTACAGGTATATTTACTCAGTCTGTAGGTATTTCAGACATTGTTCGAATGCACTACGTTTTTCTAAATTATAAATTTCGGCTATGAAACATATATTGCCGCCGGCCCCCGTAGTGTAGTGGTTACTGAGCACTTCGGGCGATGGACCGGGAGACCCGGGTTCGAATCCCAACTGGGGCAAGCGGGGTTTTGACTACCTAGGTCGGCTCCCACCAAGAGCGCGTATGCAGTTGGCTTAAGTGTTGTTGCCACACAACCGAGACTCGCCCACTTCATGGGTGCGACTATGAGGGTGCTTCCCTTGTTATGACACTCCTCATGACGTGGATGATTACACGGCCAGCACCACACTGAGGTGCCGTAGGACCCGAGCCTGGTTTTAGGCCGGGATATTCACGACAGGAAGCGTGGAATGCAGCCCTGTCACTCTGTCTCAAACCACATGGACCTCCACAACATCATCATAATTATCATCATCCATTCATCTACCCATAGATTTGTTTTCACCTGCGCTCTAGATCTTCCGTAAAGCTTTTTATTTTGGTTTATGTTTCAAAAACAGTTTCACATTCCTCGTGGTGGACGGGAGTCAGCGAGAGAGGCTGTCTCAGTTCTCAGTAATGACGTTTATTCGCATTTTCTCAGCAAAATATTGAACGTTTTCCTTAGACTGAAACACAGCGTTATCCTACTAGAACCTAAGTCCTCTGGAAAGACTAATGAAGGTTGCCAGTGCACGCACACGACGAGGAAAACTGCGTCACAAGCAGAGGCTGTGATGACGTAATGATGACGGGCTGGGTGGCGATGTGGTCATACACAAGACTGGTCTCTGTCAGTATGGTAACGATAGCTGATTGGCCGTCCTCTTGGATAGTCACGGTGTTACTTGCAGACGTGGCTGGTGGTAGAAAGAAACGGTTAAGAATATTATAATTAAAATAGCGATTCAGTGTGCATGTGGTAAACGGATTGCAAGGGGTGTAACTCTAAGGCAGGATAGTTCGGGCGATCCTCTGGTTTTCTCGAGGGCTGCTCGAGGGCTTAAAGGTCTGCAATCGCAACAAAAAGCCACAAAAAATTGCGGGTTACAGCAAAGTTTGTTGACTCGTACAACAACAAACAGACGGTACAGTAAGAGAAAACAACTTCTCTCTATAGCACACACACACACACACACAAGGGGAGCCGGGATAGCCGAGTGGTAGAGCGTTGGTCTTCAATGCTGGGATATGAGTTTGAATCCCGTCTGCGGTCAAATGTTTTGTACTGGCCTTTTCCTCGTCAGCTGCCCCGTCTTTGGTGTCACACACACACTTGGTGAAAAAGGACGTTAAACTCCCACCACTACCATCACCCCTCTACACACACACACACACACACACACACACACACACACACACACACACACACACACACACACACACACTACGGTAAACACTGTTTAGTAGAGGCGTTTCGTGTTGCCACACTCACAAAATTTAATCAGTCTGTAGACATCGGAAGCTCTGCCTTGAGTAGGCACACCAAAATGTTTGGTGCCAAGTTTATCCACGGGAGGTAACATCTCTATCAGCTGGCCTTTTGTCGTCCCTTGCACCGCAGCCTTGTTGGAGCCGCTCTGCACTAGGATGGTGTCACTGCCCGTTACCAGGATACCGCTAAGGTCAGAGGTCGAAGTCATGGTAACGACCTCGCGAAGCCCTAACTGTAAGCAGGTCATTAGAGATATAAATCATACTCCGTGATACGTTTAACGGTGGTGAAATAAATCGCTGCACCGAGACTAATTATGTCTGGACTGTTAACGGCGATGATGACAGAAAATGGCGATAACGAAGATCATTGGTGTTGGTGAGAGAACTGACGAGGCCTGCTTTTAGCTCCCCTGCGGCTGATGACAATGATAATGATGGTGACTGGTTTAATTGAATGAAAATGACGATGACTTAATACCGACATTGATGATGGATTTGAACCCGGAGCTTTCCGATCTCTCCAGCACTCAATAATCCGGCATAGCTAACGTTAATTTCTAACCAGGAAATGGTAGCTGAGTGGCCCGTTCCACTGCAGCAAAACGTTTTCTGCGGCCGTTCAGAAGTCGAAGTCAGAGCACAAAAAGAGAACACATACTCAGTGACACACCTACACTCCGCACCACGCATGTAAGCCGGTGTCCACCTGTCTTGATGATTTACCTGTAAGGTGAAGTCACTGATATAGGTGGCTCCGTCAACAGTGATGCTGGCACTGGAGGAGGAAGGGAGGGTCACAGTCACTGTTGTACTCGATACGTCTAGCGCTGATACCACTGCAACAATAGGGAACTGTTTCAGCGGCTTTGCAGGGAAAGAAGTGTGTGTGTGTGTGTGTGTGTGTGTGTGTGTGTGTGTGTGTGTGTGTGTGTGTGTGTGTGTGTGTTCCGTCCTCCCGTGTGCCCATGATCGAAGTAGTTGTTTGAGGCATGAGTGATTATTTGAGGGTTTAACTTTCTACTACATATGGGTGATATCAAAGACAGGGCAATGAGTAAAAAGGCCAGCGCAAGTATTTGGCCCCAGCTGGGATTCTCTCTCTCTCTCTCAGGCTCTCTCTGTGTCTCTGTCTGTCTGTCTGTCTGTCTGTCTCTCTCTCTCTCTCTCTCTCTCACACACACACACACACACACACACACACACACACACACACACACACACACACACACACACGCATGCACGCACGCACGCACACCACCACCACCACCATAAATTCAGTACAAGTAAACAAATAAAAGCAAGACCGACTATTGTAGGAAGGGAGGTAAACGTCCACCTTGCGATTTTAAAGGCATTAGTTGTCTACCTTAAACCATCGCTGGTAGCCGCGGCCTCTGTCGCAGCTTTAGAAAATACCATCACTCTCATTCAGTCATAATTTCCCCCCCCAGTTCCTTTATCTGACTCTAACAACTACTCACGTATAAAAGCCACAGCGCCACAGCAGTCAGTCCAGGTACTGACCACATACTGAGTGCCGAGCATGTCGTCCCGGTAGATGCCAAAGGCGTCCGTGTTGGACACCCCTATCCCCCACTTGCCGTACGCCCCCACCCCCTGGGGCAGGGTGGAGACGGAGAAAGACATCTCTCGGTAGCTGGCACTCAGCAGTCGACGGTATGCTCCGAATGCCGTCATAGAAAAGGCGAAATTGATCGACTGGAAATGGAGTATAAGATAATTACTGCCAGTACCGAAGCAGGCATGAACTGACATCAGTTCTGCAGTGAAATCTGTAATGTTGGTTTTCTAGCTGAAGGGGTAACAGTCATAAAAGGCTATAAGCAAAGCACGGTCTTTTTTTGCGATGGGAGAGAGAGAGAGAGAGAGAGAGAGAGAGAGAGAGAGAGAGAGAGAGAGAGAGAGAGAGAGAGAGAGAGAGAGAGAGAGAGAGAGAGAGAGAGAGAGAGAGAATCAATGAATCAATGAATCAATGAAACTTTATTTTACAACGGTAGAGGCAGTTGACGTCAGACAGTCAGTTTTCATACCTACAGTACTACAGTAAAGTCCGGATGTAGTGATAGCCCTCGGGACCAAATTTTTTTATCACTACATCCGGACTATTACTACATCCGGATGTCCGGTTATAGTGATATTTTTGTAGGTTTTATCACTACATCCGGACGTCCGGTTATAGTGATATTTTTGTAGGTTTTATCACTACATCCGGCCAATCGCTTGTAGTTGTAGTGATATCTTCAAAGCTTTTATTGCCACATGCGGCGGCACATTTGGTAAACTAGCCTCAAGGCAGTAATAAGGTGATTTTGGAACCACTATTGATTTCGTTTTGTGACGTTTCTTCTGTCGTCTTTGTCAGGCTTGCAAATGTCCTGTGTTAACCTACCCCCGTCCTAGCAGTTCAACAGCCGGTGTGTGTGTGTGTGTGTGTGTGTGTGTGTGTGTGTGTGTGTGTGTGTGTGTGTGTGTGTGTGTGTGTGTGTGTGTGTGTGTGTGCGTGTTTTAGAGAGAGAGAGAGAGAGAGAGAGAGAGAGAGAGAGAGAGAGAGAGAGAGAAGGGCCACTTAGAAATACGGGTTAAATGAAAAATCGTCAGATTTTTTAGGAATGAAATTTAGTCTTTAATCAGCTTTGAAGATATCACTACAACTACAAGCGATTGGCCGGATGTAGTGATAAAACCTACAAAAATATCACTATAACCGGACGTCCGGATGTAGTGATAAAACCTACAAAAATATCACTATAACCGGACATCCGGATGTAGTAATAGTCCGGATGTAGTGATAAAAAAATTTGGTCCCAAGGGCTAAGCACATTGCGTTGCTGGCGTTAGCTCGCCATTTTGGTAAAGGGAGATTACTCTCGAACATTATCACTACAGCCGGACTTTAGCTTCCCCGGGACTTGAAAATAGTATCACTACAAGCGGACTATCACTATATCCGGCCTGAAAAATATCACTACAACCGGACTAAGTTAACAAAGAACATGAACAACTGGGACCGGGACCAAGAAATTCTATTACTACAGCCGGACTATCACTACATGGGTCTATCACTACAGCCGGACTTCACTGTATTAACTAGGTGAGAGAGAGAGAGAGAGAGAGAGAGAGAGAGAGAGAGAGAGAGGCAAACAGCCGGACAGACAGACAGACAGACCGACAGACAGACCGACAGATTGAGACAATGAGTAAGACCCCCCCCCCTCCCAA
The DNA here is from genome assembly GCA_018292915.2 of Batillaria attramentaria. NCBI lineage: Eukaryota > Metazoa > Mollusca > Gastropoda > Batillariidae > Batillaria > Batillaria attramentaria. The sequence goes on along the minus strand of JACVVK020000161.1, from coordinate 407,563 downwards.
CAGCACCAATAAAAGAAAACAAAAAAGCAAAAAGAAAATAAAGAGACATGAAAATAAAAATAATCATAATAATTAATAACCGATAATAAGAGAAAAGGTGCGACAATCAGTGAAGATGATACTTAGTTCTAACGGGTTTCTCCCCCCTCTCTACTGCACTCTCTCTCCAGTGACGACGATCATATTGTCACTCACTGTCTTTGGGTCGGTTGCTGTGGCGGAGATGACCTCATTGAGCGAAGAACAGAAGACGAGCATCGAGCTGACGGTGTGCGTGGTCAGGGGAGGGAACACAGCCGTTGCCGTCTCGCTGCTAAGAGACTGGGCACGCGCAAGAACTGTCAGAAATTGACAACCACAGAAAGCAATAAACACTTCTAGAGCAGAAAGACAATTGAAGAAGTCAAAATATACTATCACAATATCAAGGTACCTGCATGCTCTTATCTATTTCTACGCTTGTCTCTCAAGTCTGGCTTTTGTGCATTGCACCATTTTAACGCAGTTAAAAGAAAGAAAGTACCTAGGGATGCGGCCTCAAAATGGGGGTTCCCGCATAACACGAGTGTCTATCGCAAAACCACAATGACCTACTCCCCCTTCGGCTCGGCTATCCCGGGTCAGTCCCCCAACCAACCAACCAGACAAACAAACAAACAAACAATCGCAACGATAGGGAAACAAACAAACAGCGAAGAAAGTACTTTCTTTACCTAGGACGAATAGGACGAGTTTTGGAAGCAATTTTTCCATCACTGCAGGGGCATAGAGTCGAGTCCAGACTGCCGCTGAAGCAAGGCTGTTCCGTTTTGCACATCACATCATTTCGACCTACAGTTTTCACGGACAGGAAAAAAGGTAAATGTAATGATGCATGTACCATATTACAACCTAAACGTCAAGCCTGACAACAGAATTCAAGCGTTCTATACTAGCCTGTCAAGAGACTTCAAGCATTCTAAACTAGCCTGTCAAGAGACTTCAAGTATTCTAAACTAGCCTGTCAAGAGACTGTCAACAGACTTCAAGCATCCTAAACTAGCCCGTCGAAATGATCGGTATAGCTCTGCACGCCTACACTGCGGTCGGCAGGATGTGCGAGCCGGGGAAAATTCAATTTCTGTCTTCAGCGGCTGACCTTGCAGTAAGTCACTACAAATTTCTTCGACATTTGCGTCGCAGAACACACACACACACACACACACACACACACACACACACACACACACACACACACACACACACACACACACACACACACACACCATCTGTTGGCGTAGCGCCAGCCTGTAAGATGCTGTAACTGCATGTGCAGGCGTTTAAATAATTGACATGTAGCTTATGATTGGCAGCCAGTCACGGTGCACCAACACTGCGACAGACAAATCGCACGTATGAGATCGTCACTCTGTTGGAGTATTCGAGGTTTGCCTGCCAGAACGTCCCATTTACATATAGATATATCAGAAGCTGGGGCCATTAGACAAAAATCTAGTCGCCAACATTGCCACTTTCTCACCTCAGGCGTTTTTATTTTGATTGCAGCCTAAATCTCTGACGCAGTCAGGGCCAGGTAGTCGCTAAATGCAACGTCTGTCTACTTACACGCTCTGCTCGTGCAATCACAATTTTGTTTGTCCTTCCTCCCTTCCTTCCTAACATATAGGTAAGTAGCACTTAGGCGTGTGAGCAATCAACGGTGAAATGTTACCAGTTCCAATCGTGCCTAATGTACGATGATCAAGTAGTTTGATGTTTGTCCCCGTGCTTCAGACAGATTTTTGTTCCAGTGCACACACAGAACGGAATGCAAACAACTAGGACTGTTTTATGAGTCGGCATGAATAATTATGGCGGATTCCGGAATGTCCGCTAAAAGACGGAGACAATGCCACGGACTGCATTGATAGAATGAGGGTGGGGTGGGTGTTTGGGAGTTTAACGTCCTTTTCCACAACGTAACTAAGGGTGATGCATTAATAGAGTGAAATTCGAGATAATAATAATAATTTTAAGAGCGTGAGTGCTTTGGACCTATACGGATGTGCGTGCGTTCGTGCGTGCGTGCGTGCGTGCGTGTGTGTGTGTGTGTGTGTGTGTGTGTGTGTGTGTGTGTGTGTGTGTGTGTGTGTGTGTGTCTCTGTGTGTGTGTGTGTGTGTGTGTGTGTGTGTGTGTGTGTGTGTGTGTGTGTGTGTGTGTGTGTGTGCGCGCGCGCGAAATTAGATTTACTTGTGTGCGTGACTGAGGCTTCTGTTAGTGCAAGTTTTATTTGTTATTATTATGTCTTATTATAATTTTATATATATGATGGCCTATAATTTCCCTTCTAGGATTACAAAAGTTATTTGAATTTGAATGTGAATTTGAACACTACTACTACTACTACTACTACTATGGTGAGCTGAAACAAAATCAGAAAGTCAAACAGACTCGTCCTTTGTATGTGTGTACAACATGGCAGCTGTAGAAAAATGCCCACCGGTATGAAACTGGTTCAAATCAACTTTAACTTGGTCTAATTATGATTATGTGTCATGTTGATTTTCAAGTTAGATGTAAAGTGTGGGTGTGGAGAGAGGGTGGGTGGGTGGGTGTTGGGAGGTTAACGTCCCTTTCCACTACGTGTGGGTGATATCAAAGACGAGGCAACAAGAAAAAGGCTAGCAGAAATATTTCGCCCCAGCCGAAATTTGAACTCACGACCCGAGCATTGCAAGTCCAACGCTCCACCATTCGGCCATCCCGGTGTCACAGGATATTTCTGAACCGGACGAATGGGAACCATTCCGATTTATCCTGGCCCTGGTGGCAGGATTTTTCAGAACCATTCCGATTTATCCTAGGATATCCTAGGATAAATGGGAATAGGGTTAGGGTTCGGGTTATCCTAGGATATCCTAGGGTTATCCTAGGATAAATGGGAATGGTTCCGAAATATCCTAGGATTTTTGGGAACCGGTTCCGATTTATCCTGGTTCCGAAATATTCTACGACACCGGCTCCCCGTGTGGAAAGAGAGAGACTTTGATAAGTGAATGTTCAACACGAAGACATGTCATATAACTCTAACTGTAGCTGAGCTGTCCACATAGAAACAACGATTTTCACTCCCTTTTGACAGAGCTGAGCTGTCTTCCACTACCCGCTCGGAAGGTCACATTTTGCATACCTTTAACCTGATCTTATCACTATTTTTTAGAAGTAGAAGAGCGCTGGTTTACATAATTTTGCCACCATGTTGAATCGAATTGTAATCAAGTTAATCGAGATTGTTTTTTATTTTTATTTTTTAAATTTCGTGTTTAGGTTTACTTGTTCTTTCTGATTGATGAGTACTTGTTCGCTAGAGATGTTTTCTTTTGTTTAGCGCGCGAAATGGATAAAATACGTTTCAGAATATTAAAATATGTTCATTATAATATTTAAATATTCAGCATGATATGATATGTGATATGATGTTATGTGATATGATTATGTGATAATGACACAGGAGCTAGAATTTAGAATTTAACTGATCCAGTCTCTAAATATCAGTAAGTTTGTATATTTCATTAATATTATTTTACTGTCTTATGCCTGTCCAACTGAATGTCCCCTCTGTTGAACTAAGTTGAACTTAACTTCTCCGGCGTTTCACATCAGATATGACGGTATTTTAGCAAATGTGCATTGAATAACTTTACTTACCGCTTGATGGAGAATCCTCACCATGGTTTCACAGCGCGGGAGGTCATTCCTGTTACATTTTCCTTTGCAGAATCAGTCTCTACATGAACTGACTATTCATTACATCGTATAGGCCTACGACCAAGACACGGTACTGCGTTCTTATAACGACGACAGCTTCTAAGATAGTATTGACACCATTTTGGTCACCTGGCCTTACCAATGCCTTCTGCCCTCTCACTGGCAGAGAAAAGAATCACGTGACTAAAGTCCTCATTTTTCTACTGGCTGGGCGCCTTACATCATGCGACAAGACCGCTATTCTAGTGATAAACATCCCCGAAGGTAATTTCCAAATATGTCCCGAAATAATAAGTTGCACCTCTCATACAACTACAAGAAAATCTTTCGAGGGCACTCTCGGCCGACCACAACTGATCACAACAGAGCAAAATGGCGATGGTTTCAAATTGAAACTGTTTCTCCATGACGCTAAATTGTGCTGGGGGTCCATATTGAAACAATTCCTCACGGCCACAAAATGTTCTGTACTTTGGTTACTTTCCATGCAGCTTACTGTGACAGCGTTAGAGAACAGCGCGGTGCGCGTTACTGTACCGTACCCCACCGCGCTTTTGTTGATTCGCTCCCACTGAGCCATTGAAGAGCCCTTAAAGGCTCTTAAGCGGCGAGACGTGGGCACTAAGCACAACATTAGTAATGATTATAAATACAGCGGGGTATTGACATTCGCGCTGCTAAATGGGCATGGTGTTTGTAATCAGTGAAAACAGTGCTTAATCGCGCAAACACAGATGTTCATAAGATTTTGTTTTCCATTTCTACGGCGTTTCGCATCAAATATGTATGCGGCGGAGTTCTTACTATGTTCCACGTGGTTGTGCGTCGTGTGTGTGTGTGTGTGTGTGTGTGTGTGTGTGTGTGTGTGTGTGTGTGTGTGTGTGTGTGTGTGTGTGTGTGTGTGTGTGTGAACCGACAACTGTTCGGGGTGGGTGGATGGGTGTTTGAGGGTTTAACGTCCTTTTCCACCGCATACGGGTGACATCAAAGACGGAGCAACGATGAAAAAGCCAGCACAAATATTTGGCCCCAGCCGGGATACGAACTCACGACCCGAGCATCAGAAGTCCAACGCTCTACCATTCGGCCTCCCCGGCTCCCCTGCAACTGTTCGGGACCAGTTAACCACCCGAGTCATAAGTTAAATAAGAAATGAACAATTGAAACAAAAAGCTTTGTTCTGTCAATGGAGGCATTTTCTTCCCGTACCTTTTTTTTTTTTTTTTTTTTCGCAAACTGCTCACCGGCAACGCCTTGGGAAGATGCGTATACACACGCCCGTTTCAAACATTAACTCAGTCAAACATTTACGTTGTCCTAAAAAGGCAACGCCATATTGCTCTCTCTCTCTCTCTCTCTCTCTCTCTAACGTTTACACGGCCCAAAAAGGACAACCCAATTTTATTCAGTCTTTTTCTCTCTCGCCCTGCCTGTCGTATATTCTCTGTCTGTCTGTCTGTCTGTCTCTCTCTCTCTCTCTCTCTCTCTCTCTCATATCAATTGGTATCATCTCTCTCTCTCTCTCTCTCTCTCTCTCCACCCCCCCCCCCTCTCTCTCTCTTTCTTTTTTGTCTCTATCTGTCTCTCTCTTGTTCCCTGATGTTTGCCTTCTACGTTTAACTGCTGATCCTGCTTTCGTCCGAACATCCCGCCCACCCCCACTTGCAGGGTGATGTAACAAATGGGGTCCCTTGTCGGCAGCATTCCTCCCCCCTTGGGAGGTTCAACCTCAAAGCGCTGCGAGCGGCGGGAGGGGCTGAGTCAGTGTGGCCGCCATATTCCACACGACAATGCTAGATGATGGAATGACCTTCGGTATGGCTTGACGGGCTGCAGTCACACGTTACGGAACGTGGGTTTGCAAATCAGGAAAAACTTAGCGCTCAAACCCCTAGTGTATGAGGATTTTTTTTTTGAAGATGTGATTTCAGTATTTTAATGGCAAATTTAAAAAAAAAGTGTTTTATTTTTGAAAATTTTTTAACAGAGCTGCAGCCTGTGATCAAAAAAAAAGGGGAGCCGGGATAGCCGAATGGTAGAGCGTTGGACTTGTAATGCTCGGGTCGTGAGTTCGATTCCCGGCTGGGACCAAATGTTTGTACTGCCTTTTTCTCGTTGCCCCGTCTTTGATATCACCCTTACCTGGTGGAAAAGGACGTTAAACTCCCAAACACCCACCCAACCCACACCCACCCACCCTGTGAACATAACGTTTGTTAGAAGTCCATCGTCAAACATTTGTACGCTAACAGATTAAAAAAAAAAAAAAATCTGCCCCAGCTCAGGTTTCGCCAGTTCCAGTGGTATTCATTCTCCCGGGCCATGGGTGGAACCGGCCCACGTATACAGGCTACGCACCAGAGATGCTTATATCAAGGAAAACACTATAATTATTTTCCTAGTGAATAAAACGCTCTACGCAACACCATCCCAACGCATCAAAATTCACCAAAACATTTCCACGCACAGAGCAGCCAGAGAGTCAAGTGTGGGCTGATTTTAAAGAAACTCCAATATTCCGTTTCTTTGCAATGACTGCAGCGACCCCCTACCCCCTCACTCCTCTGGCGTCTGCTAGCCAGTCAGCCAAGATACACAGCTGCGCATGAACACAAGTAGTCCACAGGCTGGGCCAAAAGCAAGGCTCATTTTCAGTGTTGTCAAACTCACCTGGCATGGATCTTACTCACCAAACCAATGAACACCCCCAAACTGTCATTTTTCACACATTTTTTTTTTCTTTTTTGAAAACAAGCAAAAGTTTCAGACTATATTTAGAGGGGCCCCATAAGCTATTAGCGGTCTGTAACCGAAGAGCTCGGAAGCTGGGGCACATTTTTTATGATGAGGATGGGGCTGACTGTATGATGATGCGGTGGAGGTCCATGTGGTTTGAGACTGCGTGACAGGGCCATACATATTCCACGCTTCCTGTTAGAAATATCCTGGCGTTATTCGCCTGCGGCGCCGGCCGTGTAATCATCCGCATCATGAGATGTGTCTTGACAAGAGGAGCACCCTCGAAGCCGCACCCGTAAAAGTGGGTGAGTCTCGGCTATGTGGCAACAGCATCCCAACTGGGCCCATTGCACACCCGCTCTGGGTAGGTGCCTATACCCAGGTAGAAAATAAAATCCCGCTTGCCTTGGCTGGGATTCGAGCCGGGGTCTCCCAGCCAATGGTCTGAAGTGCTAACCACTAGACTACGGAGGTCGGTCTCTGAGCTTGTTTATTGTACGCACAGTTTTGGCCTAACACTGAAGGCTGAATGCGAAGCGAAAGCCTGATGTAACACTCGGAATATTCTCCCCAGCTCCATAAACTCCGGGGCACCTCCCGCGTTAACGCTGGATTTACTCCCTCCGGTCTAAACCACATGCAGACTGATGGTTTGTTTTATTAGCGGAGTGTTGTCAACTTGTGAGCAAGTCTGGCGCGTGGAGGGTGGAATAATTATGTCTGGCGCAGACTAGAGGGAGTACATCCAGCGTTAACGCGGGAAATGGGACTGACGATTTGGTCCAGTGGTTAAGGCATCCGACTTCGGATCCTGAGCTGCCTGGTTCGAGTTCCTGGTGGGCAGGACTATGGTGGGATTTTTCCTTACCATATCGAGTCAAATCCACGTGCAGACTCGTTTACTGTGCCTGTCTCGCCTTCGTGTACACACGCACGCATATACATCAAGTGTGCACGCTAAAAAATCCCACGTGTATCTTTCGAAGAAGACTAGGCTGTGACCGGTGCCGTGGTAAACAGAAATACTGTCGCACGCACCAGAGTGAATAGCAGGGTGGAGGTTCGCACATAAAGTAGCGTTTAGCGACAGCAGGCTTTCACTGCTTCGTTCTCCAGCCCTGCGGCGTCGTGAGCATTTCAGCAGAGATGGATATGTGCGCCGAGGAAAAGTCTACCATACCATACCATACCATACCATACCATACCATACCATACCATACCATACCATACCATACCAAGTGCCCCGGTGTATACGCAGCTGGGGAGTTCATTCCGCGTGTGACACTGATGTAAGCTAAAGAAAAGGAAGAACAAAAACGATAACAACTACAACTATGAACAGCAACGGTAACAATAACAAAAATAAGTATCTCAGAAAATCCTTGAAAATATGAAAAAAAAAAAAATAAAAAAAAAACAGTAAATGTTCAGACCAGGGTGACCGCATACCGACGCGGCTGTTTCAAATGTCAAAACATTCAAATAAACACAAAAAATGTGTTGTCGAATCATAATCGACATTAAGACCAAACAGTATACACGCACCTCAAACACGTGACGGTCTCGCGAGAAAGATCACGTGACCGGACAGGACACGTTGTTGTTTTTTTTCTTCGATCGCCTCCTCTCGTAACTGGAAAGCGGCGAAGTAAAATAGAAGTTGACAATCGCAGCAGGGTTTCGTGTTGAAAGATGAAGTCAGAATCTGGTTCTGTTTGAATAACTGTTCGATTAGTGAAACAAACACCCGCGAGAGTCGAACGCTGAAGCCGGAGCGATGTCTTGGCCGGGTGAGTTTTTTTGTTTTTTTTTGTTTTGTAAACACAGTTTATGAAAAGGAGAAGGAGTCATGCGATGCCAGGGTATGTTTTTGTTATGGACTTGAATTCATGTGGATTTGAATACACACAAAATCGGAAGTGTTTGTTTTTCAAAAACATATTCAACTTTTCTTGTTGTTGTGTTGTTGCTAACTGCAATGGGCACCGCCGCAGTAGTACATCACATTGCAAACAACTTTTTCAGATATGTAGGGTGGGTGTTTTGGAGTTTAACGTCCTTTTTCACCACGTAAGGGTGATATCAAAGACGGGGCAACGAGAAGCCGGGATTCGAACTCACGACCCGAAAGTCCAACGCCCTACCATTCGGCTATCCCGGCTCCCCGCCAGATATGTAAATGGTGGTGTCGATCATACATAAACATGAAATGCGAGCAGTGGTCACTGCAGTTTCCTGACCATAAACTTTTACTACATCGAGGTGACACAATTTTCTGTTGTTGGAACTAGTCGCCAGAATACTGATACGGACAAAACCCTCCATCAAGTTCATGAAACATGGCAAACATGCCAGTCAGATTTTGCTGGCGACGTGTGGTTGTGGTACGAATGTCACACGAACTGTACAGAAACTCATTGTTCTCTACCTTTCGTCAAGGTCATAAAACATGAGCGATCTTGGACGAATCTTTGCTGGTATGCAATATGCGACAGTGGTACCATGATCATGCGGCGGAGACTGGGCCCTTTATTTTAAAAAAAAGAAAAGAAAAAAGAAAAGAGAGCTCGCCACTGACCACTCAGGAGAACAGTAACGTTTGCGTGGAAATCCAGGGCCCGCCACTGACATTGAACATCCGGGTAATGTATAATCAGGTCAGCTGACACACCACCTGCACTTCCGGTCGCCATGTTTGACGACCCGCCGGTCACCAGAGCTCCCGTGTGATTAACGAAGGGACGAGAATAGCGTCGAAGATGTCACCGTGGTCTGGATAAAGGACACAAACGCCTAGTATATCCGTGTCGCTTAGGTCCTTTTCCGTAATTATTACGACGGTTGAGGTGCAGCGCTCAATGAGGTCTTCCGAAACAGCAATGTCAAGGTGAAGGGCAGCGTGCTGAATTTAGCTTTTACCTTCCGTTGTTGTGAAAGGGGGCTTTCATTTTGGTGCGACGTGTGTGTGTTTGAGTGCACCGAGAAACCAGAGAGAGAGAGAGAGACAGACAGACAGACAGACAGACAGACAGAGAGGAGAGAGAGCAAGAGGGTGGGTGGGTGTTTGGGGGTTTAACGTCCTTTTCCACCACATAGGGTGATATCAAAGACGGGGCAACGATGAAAAAGCCAGCACAAATATTTGGCCCCAGCCGGGATCGAACTCACGACCCGAGCATTAGAAGTCCAACGCTCTACCATTCGACCACTCCGGCTCCCCGAGAGAGCAAGAGAGAGAGAGAGAGAGAGAGAGAGAGAGAGAGTGTTTGGGAGTTTTTTTTCACGTCCTTTTCCACCACGTATGGGTAATATCAAAGGCGGGGCAACGAGAAAAAGGCCAGCACAAATACTTCGCACCAACCGAACTCACGATCTCTCTCTCTCTCTCTCTCTCTCTCACACACACACACACACACACACACACACACACACACACACACACACACACACACACACACACTGTAAAAAGCGAGCGTGCTAGACAGAACAAATCAGACAGGCACAATTGAACACAGTTTTAATTCCAAACATTTCTGTCTAAACACTCTCTCACATATTTCCACACACAGCCAATTAAACCTGTACATATCTCGAGGAGTATTTGTTTCCAAATACCTGTCCCTCTCTGGTTTCTCCCTGGCCCTTGCTGTTTACCGATCTAAAACGAGAAAGATGCGTGGCATTTTTCACTGGGTCACCTTTCTACTTTTGTAGTGGCCTTTGTCCAGTTAGCATGCGTGAACACGTGACACTGAAACAGAAGTGAAGACGTTGCATTTTTTTTTTTTTTTTTTTGCTGCCCCAACTCTTTTGCCAGTTCCAGTAGTGTTCCTCTCTGGTAATGGGTGGAATCCACGGAGGGCTCGGAAGCTGGGACATTTTTTTTTTTATGCATGATAATGGAGATGAGGATGATGGTAAGATGGAGGTCCGTGGAGGTTTGGGACTGCGGGACAGGGCCGCATTCCACGCTTCCTGTCATAAATATCCCGGAATTAACCAGGCCCGGGAACTACGGCACCTGCGGTGCCGGCCGTGTAATCATCCACATCATAAGACGTGTCATACCAAGGGAAGCACCCCCAAAGTCGCAACCGTGAAGTGGGTGAATCTCGGCTGTGTGGCAACAGCCTCCCCATTGGGCCCATAGCACGCCCGCTCTGGGTAGGAGCCGACCTAGGTATGAAATATCCCGCTTGCCTCGGCTGGGACTCGAACCCGGGTCTCCCGGTCCATGGTCCGAAGTGCTAACCACTACACTACGGGGGCCGGTAGACGTTGCATTTCTAAGGGTGGCAGCTCTAGCGTCAACTGGAGAGAGGACCTAAGCTCCTTTGGTTTGATAGGCGTTTAGGCCTTTTCTTCAGACGACGGTAAGAGTTGAGATACCATTGATTCCACAGAATGAAGGCCCATTGTGTCCACTGCTATTTGAAGCCCGCCGCTGTCGGTCAGTCCAGTGTCCAGAAATGTCAACCTCTCAGATCTAAATAACCTGAATCAGCTGTGTTGAAAATAGGCTACGGCGCACGCTTAGATAGTTTCGGGCTGTGTTTTGGGGTCTGTCGAGTGTCCGAATATTGTTGTTGAAATAACTTGACACAGCTTGACGTTACTACAATAACTAGACTTGAATGAGAAATATTCAGCAGAGAAAGACATTAAAAAAAAACAAAAACAATCTGCGTTAAAAATGCACCAAAACAGTTGAGGCATTTCATTCGTTTTTTTGGAAAAAAACGCCGTAAAAACTAAGTAACAACAACAACAACAACAACAACAACAACAACAACCCAAAATAGTGTCAGCGAAAATTCAAGAGTCAAAGATTGAAAGATTTTTTATTCCCTTAATCCTTTTTCCCCATTCAGAGCATGGAGGAATGTCAAGTAATGCATCAATAGATCTCCGCATACATGATTCATGTAAATACTGAAATATACAAAAATATAATTATGTAAAACGAAAGAAATATTTTAAATCAAGATCTTTGTTGGCTGTACTTTATCTTATCTGTGACAGCATCTCGTGAGGCCAAAGAAGATTTTCTGTTTAGATTCTCTCTTACACAGACAATGAAGTGTTTTGAATTGAACTGAATTGTCATTTGAATTGAAACCAGAAAGCACATAGCCTGATAAAAAGACAACAGCTCATGTGTGGAAGGTGCAGCACATGCCAACATAGTTACGGAAACGGTAATGACTGCGAAGTGGTTACAAGTTAAGCAAATAAAAGCGACATAAAAGGGACAGAAACCGCTTAACTTTCACAAAGGACGGCACGGGTCAACGTTTCGGCTTTCGCCTTCCTCAGGACACAAACAAAAAAACACAAAATAGTTACATTCATGTACACGATATACTACACTGTGACGATTTTGCTATTTTCAACTGTTCCCAGCATTCTTCTGGCAGCTTACTAAAGACCAAAATATGTCCAGTCTTGCGTTGTCGATCAGAGGAGCGGCTTCAGAACCTTAGTCGGCACGAATCAGGAATCCAGAAAACGTCGTATACTGCTGGCCATAGAAGTTGTCCGTACCACCGTTCAGACTGCGGAGGTCCACCTTTTGGCCCGCGGTCACGTGGACAATGGCGGCGATGGCGGGGTTGTCCCAGTAACCGTGCCTCGAGTCAGAAGTACTCAGTGCAACTCGAGTTCCACCGACGTAAATCCCAGCGTGGATTTGGTCGTTGAGGTCGTGGTCCATGAAGGTGGCGTGGAACATGTAGAGCCCCGACACAGGCGCGGTGAAGAAGCCGGTCTGGGGATCGTAGGCGTTGCCGATGTTGGTGGCGACGTGAGGGACGATGACCGTGCCGTGAGCAACAGCACTGACCGGGGCTGAGTTGCACCAGGCATGGAACGCCACCATCTGTCCGTACGAATCTGGAAATCAAAAGAACAAGCCTAACTTTCTATCAACCGTGTATGTGATTCTAAAATAGCTGACGACCTCGGTATGTGAAACTTATGGTGAAGGGGTGGGGGGTGGGGGGAAGTATCGAAATACGCCTAAAATATACATCCGGAGAACGTCAGGTGACAATGTGATGTCAAATGTAGTCTTGTGCAGTAACTGATTTGTACTCCTAACACCTTCATTAGACAATGGAAAAAGTGACATCACTGAATGACTTCAAAGTACTGTTTTGGAATAGGGTCATTCTTTGAAAAGGGCTAGCACCCCCCCCCCCCCCCAAAAAAAAAAGAAAAAAAAAAAAAAGAAAAAAAAAAGTGAAAATATCGATTTAGGGTGGTTTCACACACGCCGAGAAGAAACCGAAAAGACGCACAACACTAGCTGTTATAAAATGTATTAGGTCACAGCCTCCTGAATAACCTTTTATCTGCAATAGGTCTACGAAAGTAACTCCATTGAAAAACAGTTTTCGTCAAAAATCGTTGGCGACTGATATCAAACGCACTTTACCAGCAGAGCACAGGGTCCGTCGTTTCATTTCAAGTGTGCGCGTCCGATAGACGCCGCTGTATTGCGACAGTCCTCGGAGCTGTGGTTATCAGTAGGACAGACTATTTTGAGCGCACATGAAAACTCTCAGTCGTTAACTGTTCCCTCATAAACTTGTCTTAATAATAATAATATTCGCATTTCTATAGGCGCTTTATTCCAAATAATTTATGTGGCTCAACGCGCCGCGAGCTAAGCCCAACACGCACGCTTACGTCAATCGCGCGCATTCTCTCAGACACTGGCCATGAACACATAACAATCACGGGTTGCAAAGGGACAGCTCACAGTTAACGTTTCGGAATTTAGAATTGCATTTATTTTTCAGATTTTGTGGGTTGAACATTTCCAAAGCAGAGAGGGAGGAAGCCGAAGTACCCGGAGAGAACCCTCGACAGTCGGCCCGAATGAACGGTGCCACATACGAGGAAGAAAAAAAAATCGCCCAGAGTGGGACTCGAACCTGACCTCTCGCATTGATGACAAAGTCTTAACCACGTACTAGACCACCGACCGTCTCCTATGATGCGTATAGTCTCGGAAATTGCTCTCTCGCGGAGCAGTTTATACACTGATATACAAGCATTCATCACCCACAAGAAATGACTGACTGAGGGACTGACTGAAACTTCATTTTGTAAGGATGAGATAAGAGACGCAAAGGTCTCTCTAACTGTTTGTCCTTGCCACAGAGAGAGAGAGAGAGAGAGAGAGAGAGAGAGAGAGAGAGAAACAATGACAATGAGAAACATTTATTTTTCAACGGTAGAAGATTTTGGCCATCGGCCAGTTTACAACCTTGCCGTTGCTAAATTACAGAAAGATTCAGCGGGAATCTGCACAGAGAGAGAGAGAGAGAGAGAGAGAGAGAGAGAGAGAGAGAGAGAGAGAGCATACATTACACTGCACACATAGCATAATACATACATACATGCATTACCTACAGTATCACACATACAACTCAGAGCGACTCACTCAGTTTGGTTTGTTGTGCAGTCAGCTGGGCCTTCAGGGAGCCGACCTCCTGCACCAGGCTGTCCACCACGGCTTGTAGAGGAGCAGGATCGTCCGATCTCTTGTCTCGTTTCTCCCCAGCAGCAGCAGGCATGGCTGCGTCCACTGGTTCTACCCACACCGCGACGATAACAAGGAGACACAGAGAGAGTCTGCGGATTACAGCAGGCATTGTGTTGTTGTTCCCTCGAGCTCGATCCTTCGTAAAAAATCGACGCAAAGGCTAGCACTTTTAACGTTGTAGGAACTGCGTAAGAATTGTATGTAATAGTTGCACTTTCTTTCTGTAGAGCTCCCTTGCAGAAATAGGGCGACGCAAAGGAGCAGCGCTGTTAACGTTGAGGAAAGACTGTTATCTCTAGGCGAAGCGTGTATGTATACGTGATCAGATAGCCTTTCCCCTCCCACTGTCTTGATGTATGACATTAACACATTTCGTACCCCACAAGGGGGGATTTCTCGTGCTTTGCGGTTCTCTTCCCGCTGCATCTTTCGATCTTTCGTTTCATAATCTTGGTTTGTTTGGTAGTGTGAGATGTCATTCTAGGTCACGTTTGCTATTTTAACTGTTTATATGCGGTGAGACGCTGCGTTCATTGAGCTTCCAGTCGTGTATACTTTGCAGGGGTGGGTGGGTGTTTTGGGAGTTTAACGTCCTTTTCCACCACATACTCTTGATATCAATACGGGGCAACGATGAAAAAGCCAGCACAAATATTTGGCCCCAGCCGGGATACGAACTCACGACCCGAGCATTAGATTCCAACGCTCTACCATTCGGCCACCCCGGCTCCCCATATACTTTGCAGAGATGGTCATGGGATATTCGATATATATCATCTTGAACTAGGAAGATGTGTCTAAGCTGTGAAACAGGTAGACAATTTCATGAATCAGGCAACCTAATTCAGGAAATAGGCAGCTTTTCAAAATCATTTTACATTTTAGGCAATGTGCTGCCTAGTTCATAATTTAGGCAGCACATCGCCCAAAATGTGAAATTCACTACCTATTCATGAATTGGTCAACTTCACATTGTAGCAAACGGTACTTATAGATCCCTGAATAGCCTAGGGTTAATAGAAGTTCAATTCGAATTAACGGGGTTAGACTGTAGTCTTTTCCAACCCACTGCCATAATAAGAGAGAGAGAGAGAGAGAGAGAGAGAGAGAGAGAGACAGACAGACAGACAGACAGACAGACAGACGGAGACAGAGACAGAGACAGAGACAGCATTAGATCCGCCAGAAACTAACCACTTAATCCCTGGCGTTTATCTTCAACCGACAGTTAAGCTCACTTAAGTCAGGTCTCTACTGAAGCTGCAAAGTATGGGACTGAGCAAACAGATCAGTGGCTTATGAGAACCTATAAAAGCCAAGCACATATCTTTGTGATAATTTTACTGCCGAATCTTGCGTGCTGGCTCCAGTGTGATTTCTGACGACTGACAGACGCGTAAGATGGCTTCCAGACACTTTCGGGCTTTCTTGCTATACTTTGGTATCGCACTTTGTGTCTTTCCAGTAAACACTAAAAGTGTTGGAAAACAGCGAATCAAGAGATCTGATGACACCGCACCTCTACAAGTGGTTGTGGACAACCTGGTGCAAAAAGTGAACACTCTTCAGGCACAGCTGACTGCTGAACAGGCCGCCGTGAAACCAAGGAAGCTGCTTTTGAGAACAAGCTGAGTAAGTGTTTAACACATTTCGTACCGCGCACTCTTTTTGTCAGTTTTAGGCCCTGTATGCGAAAATAGGGAACATTAACGGTTCTTTGATGGCTTCAACTGCAGCAAACACGAGTATAATCGAAGTGCAACACACCCACGAAGCCGAATGTACCTTTACTCTTGTAAATTTATCTAACTGATTCATCGGTTTTTGAAAGTATACTTTGACATATATTCGTGTACACACTAAATACTCGCATGAATACGAACCACTGCTCCGAGAACATAGTTGTTCATGTTTCCACGTTAACCTGATCTTTACAGACACATACGGAACTGTGGTGGCTTTCCACGCTTCGAGTACTTCAACGATCACAGCTACACCCCACGGCACGGTCATCGTCCCTCACGTCGCCACCAACGTCGGCAACGCGTATAATCCCCAGACGGGATTCTTCACCGCGCCTGTTTCGGGGCTCTACATGTTCCACGCCACCTTCATGGACCACGATCGGTCAGGTCAGACAAATGTTGGGATCTACGTTGAAGGACATCAGGTTGTTGCCAGCGTTTCTGACTCCCACCACGGAGCGTATGATAACCCCGGTTTGGCCGCCATTGTCCACGTGAACGCTGGTCAGACAGCGGATCTCCGAAACCTGAACGATGCAGTGGACACGTTTTTTGGTTCCCAGTACACCACCTTTTCTGGTTTCCTCATTCGTGCCGACTAATTACAAGGGAACAGCTTCAGCAAATGTCTTCCGAAAGAAGAAGCACCAATGTTTTTTTTCTCTTCCCCCTGCCACCCCTACCCCGAGACATTCAACCTAAATGTCGTAAGATAAGTTTCTCAGTCACTGTACACTTGGACGCTGGTCCAAATGTGTAGCACCGAAGCGAGATTAGTGACGTTGACAAACGTTCAGTACTTCACTTTCTCGGGATTTTCAGTATTGATTTGCTGACTAATTGACTGACTGATTTAGCCGATGTCATGAATTTCGTTAGTTCGAAGTGGTTTTCTCTCTGTGTGTGTGTGTGTGTGTGTGTGTGTGTGTGTGTGTGTGTGTGTGTGTGTGTGTGTTTCCAACTATAGCTTCGATTAATTCTAGGCGTGAAAATGAGAAATGTGTTGCCCTGTATTCAAGATTTCAAGATCACTGTTTATGTTGTTATCTTCATTAAACTCGCCTTAAATATGGCCCGTATGATCACAGGAAATAAACCAATACAATAAAACTGTTCACTCAACCTGCCGATCAGCATCATTGTTTGTGGACACACGTGTGTGTGTGTGTGTGTGTGTGTGTGTGTGTGTGTGTGTGTGCGTGCGTGCGTGCGTGTGTGTGTGTGTGTGTGTGTGTGTGTGTGTGTGTGTGTGTGTGTGTGCTGTGGCCAAACGCCTAACAACGACTGTGACGTTACAATGACATTGAGTATGGCCATCATTCCAGTGTGCTGGAAGTGTTCGTGTATTCGCTGATTAATTGGTACATTGGCTGGTTAGTTGGCCGCTGGTTAGTTGGCTGGTTAATTATTTGATTTGTGTCTTCTAATCTTTAAAAGTTTAATTGTAAATTACAATATAATAATACAACACGACCAGTAAGCTGCATAAAAAAAACAATGTTAACTATGAGGTTCTGAAGCACCTGGTGTACATGTGCCAGCTCCTTGTAACAATACTAAAACAGGCAAGCGCTGTGCATGTATGTTTCACTGGCAGTGCGTGTTATCGCTAACTTGCATGCATTCATTTTCAGCGGGACAAATACTTGAATTGTGACGATCCGTTGGTAACTTCAGGCAAAGCCCGCTCAAGATAAATCTCTCGTTGCCCCGTGAGCATATCCTTGTATGCGTCGCGTCAGTGTATATATCTGCTATTTGCACTTCAGATCCAGCGTAGTTGCACAGCTGGAGGCTACTATAAATTGCTAACACGGTTACAGTCTTGACAGACCATTTACGACTTTAAAGCTATGCTCTGTGACATGCTGACGTAAACTTCTCGGCAGGTATTGGAAGACAAACACGGTTTGTTTGCTTAAATTTGCTGGGTTTGAACGCAGAAACACAGTTCGTTTTTGACGAGAGAGAGAGAGAGAGAGAGAGAGAGAGAGAGAGAGAGAGAAGTTGTTTTGCGATAAACGTTCACAAAAGCTGCAATTAATTTTGTGCCAGATACTGATAGAGACCGCCAGGTTCAACGGACCATCATTCCTGACATACACCGTAAATCAGCAGCGATAAAGCCCACTTAATAATATCGTACACGTGTCTTTTCGCGAAGCGCACCTTTCAAGGAGCTTTCATTTCAGCTGTAAATCTTGATACCGAGGAAACAGAGGCGTTTGAGAACGTATAAAAACCCAAACACGCGTCACTCTCCGTGGACGAATCTTGCGTGTTGGCCAACTGCTCTGACGAAGTTCTATACAGATGCGCGACATGGCTTTCAGATATTGTCGGGCTTCGTTGCTTTGCCTTGGTATTGCAGTTTGTGTCTTCCAAGTCAGGGCAAAAAGTGTCGAAGTGAAGCGAAACAAAAGATCTGATGATCCCGCACCTTTTCAAGCGGTGGTGGACAACTTGGTACAAGAGATGAACTCGCTGAAAGGGCAGCTAGCTGCAGAGCAGAACGCCCGTGAAACCAAGGACGTTGCAATTGAGAACAAGCTGAGTTAGTGTCTTATTCTCTTTTACGCATTTCCGTTGTTATTGGTGGTGGTGGTGGTGATGGCGATGATGATGGTGGTGATGTTTGCGGTTTTGTTGTTGCTGTTGTATTTTGGTTTGTTTTATTGTTTGTTGGGGTTGTTTCGGGTTTGTGTTTGTTATTGTTTGCTTTTGCTTTTTAGTGTGACTTGACTGACATATACGAAACATAATCATTCTGTTTTGTTTTATTATTTCTTTGTGGTTGTATGGGGTTTGTGTTCGTTGTTGTTTGCTTTTGCTTTTTAGTGCGACTTGATCGGCATACGCAACATGGAATCATTCGTCTGGTTCGGGAGATTCTTGAGTTAGACTTGATTTTATCAATTTCCTTTGCAGACACATACGGAACTGTGGTGGCTTTTCACGCTTCGAGTACTTCAACGATCACAGCTACACCCTACGGCACGGTCATCGTCCCTCACGCCGCCACCAACATCGGCAACGCCTACGATCCCCAGACCGGCTTCTTCACCGCGCCTGTGTCGGGGCTCTACATGTTCCACGCCACCTTCATGGACAGCGATCGGTCAGGTCAGACTGATGTTGGGATCTTCGTGGGAGGATCTCGGGTGATTGCCAGCATATCTGACTCCCACCATGGAGCGTATGATAACCCCGGCCTGGCCGCCATTGTCCACTTGACCGCAGGCCAGAAGGTGGAGCTCCGAAGTAACAACAATGCTGTGGATACGTTTTTTGGTTATCAACACACCACCTTTTCTGGTTTTCTGATTCGCGCCGACTGATTCCACGATACTGCCCGGAAAAATTCCATTTTTTGGGGGGTTTTCTGTCGATGATGTACCGCGAGACATTCAACTAAAAAAAAACCGTCAGTCAAGTTTTAGAGCGATTGTCCACTTGAACGCTGGTCAAAAGGTGTAGCTTCGAAGCAACGTTCGTGGCAAGGACAGCGTCTGTGGAGTTCAGTACATCACTTTCTCCCGAGTACAGAATTGACTAGCTGGCTGATCGACTGATCAAGATTAAGCCTCATATCACGAATTTTGTAAATTAGAAGTATGCGTTTATAAAGCTGCTTTTATTTCTATGTCTGAAAAGAAATGTATTTGTCCCGTATTCATTTCAACTTTACTATGTATAATAAAGTAGTCACCATCTTCATTAAAATCGTGATCCCAGAAACGGGGAGCCGGGGTGGTCGAATGGTAGAGCGTTGGACTTCTAATGCTCGGGTCCTGAGTTCGTATCCCGGCTGGGGCCAGTTATTTTCGCTGGCTTTTTCATCGTTGCCCCGTCTTTGACATCACCCGTATGTGGTGGAAAAGGACGTTAAACCCACAAACACCCACCCATCCTGATTCCAGAAATAAACTAGTAATGTTGAACTGTTTGCTCAACATGTTGATGAGCTCCATTGTTTGTGATCATACGCGTGTGTGTTGTAACAAAACTACGACTGTGGCGTTACAACCAGTATTGCTATTATTCCAGCGGCGGGAACATGTTTGTTTGTTTGCTGACTGGTTGATACGTTGGTTCGTTGGCTAATTTTTGTCTTTCTTTCGCGTCAGATACGATACAAAAGGACTTGGCATGTAAAGTGTGACTGCTAAATATTACCGAGGAAATTCGTCAGGTTTATGTTTGGTTTGATTTTGTCGTTATCCCCGCTCCTGTTCTTCCTCCTGTTTTATCGAAGCTGACCGAAGAGATAATATACAATGTATGATGAGTAGCGAAATGAGAAATTAAAGTGTTTCACACGAAATTGTTTGATGCTGATTCTGAATTAAGTTGTCCTCGACATTTTTTATGAAGTGCTTATACAGACATACACGGCAGTTTTGCCGGCGGTGGTTCTTATGGTGGTAGACTTATTTTCAATTTGTGTCGTTGTTTTTGTTGCCTTTTGTGGTGGCACAACCGATTAAGTAAGGAATAGGTGGTCTGCGTGAGTCGTAACCCGAACACGGTTTGTTCATTTGATGTTGAGAATAAAACCGTACCCACTTGCTTGCCTCCACAGCGTCCACATAGCAAATCATCACTTGAAGCAACACTTTCTTTTACCCACCTTCCCCCAACCATCCACCCTTTTCATCAGGGCTAATGGGGAAGTTTCTTCTGCCCCAAGCAACAGTGTCATGTTGTTTGGGTACGCGCAGTTGCAGTGCATGAATTAAAGACAATTTGATCGAGTATAACACTCGACAAATCCAGAGTATTTGAACAGAGTATAACTTTACAACAAACGTGGCTGACAGAAGCTCAATTTTATCTGCAGAGGATTATGGAAGCGCAGACATGATGGCGCCTTTCCACTTGCGTACTCTTATCAGTGAAACTTTGAATTACAGAAGATAACTACAGTTATACAGCCCCAGTTTTCGGTTACCACTTCGGAGCTTGCCTCGGACCAGTGGTTACGTCTGACCAGTGCCGAGGCGTCGCCGATTAGGAAACGATGGCTGCAGCGAAATATCAATGTCTGATTTTTCTTTGTTTGGTTGGAAATGTGTGGTTGTCACCACTGAAGGATGCAGAACGGGCCGGAGAGATACGCCACAAGAGGTCTGACGATGCGACGCCGCTACAGGCCGTGGTGGACAATTTGACTCACCAGCTAAACGTCCTGACTGCTAGAGTGGACGCTCAGCAGAACAAACTTGGTAAGTGAATACGCTCTCTCCTTTCTCTTACTGGTATGTATACGTACAAAAATGAACGATGTTAGGTTTTCAAAACGCCAGATACCTTCTGCAAAGTTCTCAGCGTTCTTAGCTTCCCACTAAAGCCGAACACAGAAAATGCGGGGCGGTCTAGTGGCTAAGAGATTTAGAGGTCAGGTTCGAGTCCCATTCGGGGCAAAGAATGTTTCCTTCTCGTATGTGGCACCCTTCATTCGGACCGACCGTCGGGGGTTCTCACCCGGCACTCCCCCCCCCCCCCCCTCTTTGGAAATGTTCAGCCCACAAAATTCGGAATTAAAAGCAATTCTAAACTCCGAAACTTAACTAGCTGAGCTGTCCCTTCGTACCACGTGATTGTAATGTGTTCATGTCCAGTGTGTGAGAGAATGCGCGTGATTCACGTGAGCGTGCGTGTTGGGTTCAGTTCGCGGCGCTTTGAGTCGATTAAAAAAAAAGGTAAAGCGCCTGCGCAATACTCAGTTATAAAATCCACAGAATATAGACTGAAGATTGAAGGAATAGGGCGATTCACAAATATTCCAAAGGGTTGTAAAAACACCAACGAGCATGCAACGACTCGGTTTGATAACAGACACTTATTCTCTACGATAGAAATAAAGGTTGACAATAGAAGATTCCCGTTGTCGTTCCAGACACCTACGGCAAAGAAGTTGCATTTCACACTTGGAGTACTACAACCATCAGTGTAACCGCTCACGGCACGGTCATCGTCCCTCACGTCGCCACCAACATCGGCAACGCCTACGATCCCCAGACCGGCTTCTTCACCGCGCCTGTGTCGGGGCTCTACATGTTCCACGCCACCTTCATGGAGGTCGATGTCAACGACTACGCTGACGCTGGGATCTACGTCGACGGAACACGCGTGGCCCGCACCGTGTCTGACGAGAGGCATGCTTGGCGTGACAATCCAGCCATCGCCGCCATTGTTCACGTGACCGCGGGTCAGAAGGTACAGCTTCGCAATGATGACGCACAAGTGAACAAATATTATGGCAGTCAGTACACCACGTTTTCTGGGTTTCTGATTCGCGCCGACTGAGTCATTTTGAAACTGGCAAAAGTTAACTGTCGGACAGGTAGGACTGGCACTGATGTGGACTTCTATGAAAATCAAGATGGCTGCATCGAATTACGATCAAATGTAGAGGAATATGTATCACTATTCGTTATGCCAGATTTAATGTAATCAGATTCAAGAGAAAATTAAATGCTTACGAAAAACGTTTTCTTTTGACACTGTCCACACACACACACACACACACACACACACACACACACACACACACACACACACACACACGCACACGCGCACGCACGCACGCACGCACGCACGCACATCGATGTATATATTTTACTCAGTGGAATGCTATCACATGAAACGCATCTATTGAATATAAGTCATTTTTGTTTTTGTATTCGATGTTCTGATGGTTTTGTATGGTGTTTCATGAATAAATATTTTGTTTTGTTTTGATTTGGTTTTGTTTGGTTTGGTTTAGGATTTTCGTTTTAAGACGGTGTTGTGTTTTGTGCGCGCACGCCTGTGTGTGTGTGTGTGTGTGTGTGTGTGTGTGTGTGTGTGTGTGTGTGTGTGTGTGTGTGTGTGTGAGGGGGTGGGGTGGGGTGGGGTGGGGTGTGGGGTGTTGCGTGCGTAGGTGGCAGTAACTTACCTGCCGAGTATAGACTGAGATACAGTTAAAACGTTATAGCTCCAGTTCAGTGTCTACACACACACACACACACACACAACACACACACACACACACACACACACACACACACACACACACACACACACACACACACACACCATTTTGTAAGGCAGTATTCTCGTCTGAAGTGGTCGGGGTGCAGCGAGACACAAGAACTGCCTGTCGGGGTCTGCCCCCGTCCTTTTATAAACTGCCTTCAAGCCTTTTCAAGCAAAAGTGTATAATACCACTTCAGCAGCATCTAGCAACAGGGAAGAAAAGAATGTGATATTAAACTCATGACATCGTAAATCTCACCCCATACTGCCATAGGTTGTGTTAGGGTGCCTTGCAACTCTATCCAATACCTTCTTGATATCACTTGATATGTCCTTTGACATTTTAACGCACGTGCCATCGATTTGTTTAAACAGTTTTTATTCATTTTGAACAAATAGAAAATGCACTCGCACAATTTCCACAAGGCCGAGCACAACAAGTTAAAACGTGCCATCGATTGTGTGTGTGTGTGTGTGTGTGTGTGTGTGTGTGTGTGTGTGTGTGTGTGTGTGTGTGTGTGTGTGTGTGTGTGTGTGTGAGAACACCCAGTAAGACCTGTTGAAGCCGGGTAGCAGAGGAATTTTCAAATGCATGCTTAACTGGGCACTACATTAATACTAATTTATGAGATCTTCCGTGATCCGAACACGTGTTTGTTTGAATGCGACGATTTGCACTGCATTTGCATAGCATCCGACTGAATACTTCAGAAGAAGCCTGGATTTAGATAAGGAAAGTATTTTTTTTTTTTTAGTAAGGTCATGACAGAGCATACATTTTCTCATCGTGTCACTGGGCAAACTCGTGCTGGTAGCAGGGAGATCCTACATAGGGGATTCGTTTTCTTTGCATTGCTTTTGTTCAGAAGTATCATGACCGCCAAATGTGTATCAGTGCTCAGTTACTATGATGATCAGCTCTTTCCCAGCTCCAGTGGTATTCCTCCCTGGTCATGGGTAGAATCTACGGAGGGCTCGCAAGCTGGGACAAATTTTTACTATGCATGATGAGGAGGATAAGGATATGATGATGCTATGGCGGTCCATGTGGTATGGGACTACGTGACAGGTCAGCATTACACGCTGTCATAAATATCCCGGCGTTAACCAGGCTCGGGAACTACGGTACCTGCGGTGCCGGTCGTGTAAGTGATGAGACTGCTAGTTTAGGAGTGGAAAACTGAGATTCATACGTACCGTCACCAACATACCACCTCCACCACCACCATCACTACCACAACCTCCACCACCGCCATGAGAATACCAAGTTCCAAAGTCCAACCAAACGAAATCTAGAACGCTCATAGTATCATCAGCCAGCAAAATTGAGATTTTTATTGTCTTGTACACTCTGTGTGTGTGTGTGTGTGTGTGTGTGTGTGTGTGTGTGTGTGTGTGTGTGTGTGTGTGTAAGATGGTTTGTTTGGGTTGGGCTCCCCACATCCTGTGTCTGGGCAGGATGCTGGGGTCCCCGCTCTCTTACTGCCATGGTCCGTGTTGCCTGCAGGGAGACAGTGCGGGGTTTTTTATTTTCTCAGTCTTTATTTTCGCGGGTTGTTGCTGCCCCCCCCCCCCCCCTTCCTCCCGTTATATTGTAAAGCGCCTAGAGCCAGCCCTTGGGTTAGGCGCGCTAAAAATCTCCACTATTATTATTATTATTTTATTTCCATGCTCCTGAGGTGGATGACCAAATGAAACACAGGAAAGAGAAAATTGTGTAACAAACTGAAAAGTTTAGTCTATGGTCATTAAGTCTATAGTGAGAGGCATAGTTTCCAAATGTCATATGTCTAGTGTTCCAGGCTGTCGAATCGTTACGTTACACATCTGCGTTCCCTTGTGGAAGCTGGCTAATGTCCAGATCTCATCCACATAGTCCGCAAGTCACACATCTGTATTTCCTCATGTGGAGGTAATCTCATTGACTTTGTTAATGTCGGTTTTCAAGTTCAGCTTCAAGTTCAAAGAACTTTATTGTGTCCTTTTTACAGACAAATTTGTCTTTGGTCAGGGGGCAAAAAACGAGTGAAAAGTAAAAAAAAAAAAAAAAAAAAATGTACGTACAAAAGCTTTAACTATCTCTGACTGATATGTGTGACCCGTTCACACAAAAGGGACCATACGTCGAAAATTGTCAAATTTGAGATATGTATGTTACTGCAATCTACTGGTTATGGAGTTTAATTCAATAATTATAAGAATGAAAGCTATACTACTAAAATTGACAGAGATATCAGCAGTTGAAGTTGGCTACTCACAAGGCGGCCATACTGACCCCCGGCACTCTTTTCGCCTGTAGCGGCGTTCGGCCTAGCGCGACTTACGGTCCCTTTTGCGAGAACGGGTCACATGTTAAGACGAAGAAACTAAAATGACGTCAGCTAATGCATCAGTGCTATAGAAAATAGGAACCAGTAATTAGCATATTAAACAAGATGGCCACTGACCAGCCCAATATGTTGTTTCCATTTAATCACCTGCTGTCGTCACGGTCGTACTTTTGTAATGCCATGTATACGGGAGGACACACACACACACACACACACACACACACACACACACACACACACACACACACACACTCTCTCTCTCTCTCTCTCTCTCTCTCTCTCTCTCTCTCTCTCTCAATGGAAACAACTGACCGGGCTTGTCAGACCAATCTTGGTTTTGGAGGAGAGACGTCAAGTTGTTTTCTTTGAAATCTATGACGTTTTCCTCATTGGGATGACGCATAATACATTTGACGTAATAACTTTGACTCGGATACAATTCTTGCAATGAAAGCAGCCCCATGAAAATTGAAGTGTTGCTGCTGCGCAGTGTAAAGATCGAATTTATACCGGCTCAATGTGTTTAACAGACAAGTCTGCGCGGCGAACGTTTTTTCACTATGTGTTATGTCTGCTGCGCGCGCGCGCACACAGACACACACAGACATACGCGCGCGCGCACGCACGCACGCACGCACGCACGCACGCACGCAGACTTGCGCGAGCCGCGTTTGTGCATGTGCTCCATTGAGACCTATGTGGTGTTCTCTCACTCTACTATGCTATTGAGTGAGAGTCAGTGGGAAAAACAAAGCTCACTACATCAATGAAACTCCCGCTTTCCCCGTCTACAAATAGAGAACTTCCGAAAAGTGACGACACACCCCCACGTCAATCAAACATGACGTCGGCAAACTGACGCTGATACAGTTTTGCGTCAGTGCGCGTGTGCCTTTTCTGCGATGTTTGTGAGGCGTGTGGCTTGTGTAAAGGAAATGTGCTTCGAGTACAAATTTTCGAGTCAACTGACGACAACGGCTGCAGTGAATTTTTCTAATTTTTTTTGTATATTTTTTATGGCACCCCAGGCTCATTATCTATGTATAGTAGGAGCGATTTTGAGATCTAAAGTGTGTTCACCAGCACTTTCATCAGGTACGGTTTACGCCAAAAGTATAAAAGCGACAACCTCCAAAATTCACTCAGTTGAGAGTCCGTATTCATGCTATCTATGTCCCAAAAATGGAGTGGTTTAGGTAAATATTACGCCTTTAAACGCCAGAAAGCCACTTTTTTTGAAAAGGGCGATAACTCGCAAATCATGTGTGCAATCGTACCTGGATCGGGCCTTCTATTCAACAATCTTGATTCATTTAGAAACCCCAAATTTGAAATCGATCGGTTTAGTATTTTCGGAGAAATAGGCATCTGAACTGGGTTCACATGCAATGTCAACTCAGGCTCGGTTTACATGAAAACTATAAGAGCGACCATTTTCTAGTAGTGAGTCAATTCAGAGTCCGTATTCAAGCTATCTACTGCCAAACAATTGAGTGATTTAAATAAATATTACGCCTGTACACGAAAGACAACCAACTTGTCTCAAAAGGGCGATAACTCCCAAATCACTTAAGCAATCATCACACGCTTGAATCGTCTAATGTAACATTTTGATAAATTTGGATACCCCAAATTTGAAGCCATTCGGTTAAGTATCTTCGAAGAAACGGGCCCGGACACAATTCACACACGCACACACGCACACACGCACACACACACGCACACACATCCGCACAGACGGCACTCACTGAGGAGGAGAACTGCGTTCGGAACACCATACGCGTCAGCATCGATGACGCAAGTTTTCTTACGTCATTGTCAGAGTTACACTTGCATAATCGTCTCTGCGGGAGATCGGCAGTGACGTGCGTTTGTACCACAGATGCTTGCCTATGAACGTGGAAATTTTAGCCCGTCCTATTATGTTGTTTCCATTACTATGGAAACAACATAAAAAGAACTGTGTGAATAAGACTTAATTACCAAACTAAGTATAAAAAAAATTAATCATACCGGCGTTGGTAGTGAATTAAAATAGTTACGTCACATCTAATGTACGCAGATTTCGTTTGTAGCTCTTAATCCTTCTTTTTTGCATTGTGTATTGTTTTGTTTCACTTAGTCCATATGCAGCTAATTGTCAAGGTAGATAATTATATGTTAGTAGAAAGTGGTATTGTGAAGGCCAGAAGAGGAATCAACACGTCTGGATATACACTTGAAGAAGGGAGCACGAGTTCTCGCCGTATTCGTAGACCTGCGTCCACCTTCAGTCACTCGGTGTTGACACGTATCAGTCGGCACGGATGAGGAAACCAGAGAAGGTGGTGTACTGATCATGGTAATAGTAACTCACGTGATTCGCGTTATTGTGGAGCTGTACCTTTTGGCCCGCGGTCACGTGAACAATGGCGGCGATGGCCGGGTTGTCCCAGAAACCATGTCGCGAGTCGGATATGCTTGTGGCCACACTGGATCCGCCGACGAAGATAGCAGCATATGTGTAACTGGTTTCATCGTGGTCCATGAAGGTGGCGTGGAACATGTAGAGCCCCGACACAGGCGCGGTGAAGAAGCCGGTCTGGGGATCGTAGGCGTTGCCGATGTTGGTGGCGACGTGAGGAACGATGACCGGGCCATTGGGTGGGGCAGTGATGTCTGATGTACTCCAAGCGTGAAATGCCACTACCGTCTCATATTTGTCTGCAAGAATGAAGCAAGCGGCGACTTAAATAGTATAAATTTACTGACGGTAAAAAGTAACTGATGGCAATGTTCGGCTCATACGTTCAAGTCATCAGTGAAGAGCTTTTCATAGTTCACACCTAAAAGTGTGTGTGTGTGTGTGTGTGTGTGTGTGTGAGAGAGAGAGAGAGAGACAGAGAGAGAGAGAGAGTACTTACTGAGTTGGGTTTTCAGAGCTGTGTGTGTGTGTGTGAGAGAGAGAGAGAGAGAGAGAGTACTTACTGAGTTGGGTTTTCAGAGCTGCAACTTCGGCCTCATTGGCTGTCATTCGCTGGGCCAAACTGTCGACTACGGCGGCCAGAGGCGATGGGTCATCAGATCTCTTGCTTCGTGCAACACGATAGTCCACGACGGCGTTAACTTGCATAGACCACAGCAAAACCACAGCAGAAAGACACGGAACGTAGGACGTCTTGTATGTCATCTTGCTGTCTCGGTGCAGCGACAAGCACTAAAAGTAATTTGCGGGGTTGGCACGCTCCTTTTATAAGCTGCAACGTTGCTTTCTTAAATTGTACCATGATTTAAATTAATTAAATGAACACTTCAGAAACTTCAGTAGCAATATGAAAAATGGCGGTATTAACTCTAACTTGCTGACATACCCCCCCCCCCCCCCCGAATCCCTTACCCCCTCCCCCCATTCTATAAAGGCAATATGAAATCCACAGGATTGCACAGATCTGCTGAATTCTTTCTTCTCATCACGCTTGGCACTTCTCGTTTTCTTTCAAACTATGCTGAACCAGTCATTGAATGTATCAGACTGAAGTCCCAGCAAAAACTGTGTCGAGTAAAGTGGTATCATTTAACATTTCACGCAATGCTAGCTTTGCCACGTAAATCCCAAAGACGAAAACACGAAATCCCCGGAGGTGTGAGTTATCTCAGCCACTAACAATTGGTGAGACCTCCCAGGGGTCTAACTGAGAAGGGGCGGTTTTCGGTTGTGGCATAATGACAAATGACTGTATCCTCTGCAGTTTGGATAAATATACGATAAGTGTCATTCGGAGTTCGGACCATCGACAGGGCGTGGGTGTTGGGAGGGGGGGGGGGGGAGGGGTAACGTCCTTTTCCACCTCACAGGGTGATATCAGAGACATATATGTCTCTGGTGATATCAAGGACGGGGCAACGATAAAAAAGCCAGCACAAATATTTGGCCCCATCTGGGATACGAACTCACGAACCAAGCATTAGAAGTCCAACGCTCTACCATTCAACAACCCCGGCTCCCAGACAAATAATGACGTCACGTCATTCCAAAACTGAATATGACGAAACTATTTATGAACACACAACACGTCAGAGCAGGGTAGGACAAGATGAGATAGACCATTTTGACAATGACTTCTCTAAAGCTTTTGAAAGTAGAATGCTTCTTCACAACGACCCACACAATTCTATACTTTTGCAGGTACTGCGATGACAGAAGTTCCGACATGATAAACATCACCTTAAACGGTCGGCGTGGCTCAGTCACTAAGGTGGGCGTGTGTGTGTGTGTGTGTGTGTGTGTGTGTGTGTGTGTGTGTGTGTGTGTGTGTGTGTGTGTGTGTGTGTGTGTGCACACGCGCGCGCGCGCATGCAAATCAAACGTGTGGTCAACAAACAAGCTTGGATGATATAGTTGGCTAGCTGATCAAAGTCCCTTGTTTCACCGTGTTTAAGTCTTGCCACAAGCTGTCCCGATCAGAAATTCCCACTGAAATGGTAGTGATGGTGGTGGTAGCCGGTGTGTGTGTGTGTGTGTGTGTGTGTGTGTGTGTGTGTGTGTGTTTCTGTTTGGGTGTACTGTAGGGGTGGGGGGTGGGTGTGGAGGGTGGGGGCGGGTGTCGAGCCCGTGCTGACGTGTACAAGGTATTAGACAAAATGAAACGAGTCGCTTTTTAAGTTGTTTCTCTATAGAGAAACAACTTTATGAGACGGGGCAGATTTTGCTACGCACAGCAGCAAGTTTCAGTGATACAAAACAAGACTGTGACGTTTCTCCACACAATACATACTTTCGCGCACACAGTGACGTAACGAAATCTGCGACATAGACACTTGACGTGCACACTATGCTGCTGCGTTCTTTTTGGCGGGAGTTGTGAGACGTGTGTGTGTGTGTGTGTGCGGACGGATGTAATGATGGCTATCTCCTAAACCACCTCGCTAGAGGCCTTTTTACTTTGAGATAATAATGGGAATTCACCTTCTCCAGAGCTACCTTTCACGATTTTTAGCCTGCCGTATTTTCAGAAGAGTTATCACCGATTTTTAAACATCGGTCATGTTACGATTTTTTTCGAAAAAAATGTTCAAATGGCTTCATTTTCTGAAATTGGGAAGATCATCCAATTATACTGCCTGTTTTCGTAGCACAGCTCTGTAGCTCTGACAGGTTTTGTGTAAAAAAAATATTTCCGAGGTAGGGTTGGTTTGCATATAAGGCCAAATAAGACTTATCTATGAAAAGACTCCTTCAAATTACTCATCATTCCGGTATTTTTGTCACTTGTGCCAACTGCACATATGACATGAACTACTGCACTATTATAGTTTTAGTATTAAGAATAACAGAGCTTTTAGATAAACACATTTTTTCACGTTTCTGCGAGAAGCGCCGGTCAAAAAAGTTCCAATTTTGCAATTTCGTAAGTACAATCCAAGGCACTTAAGTCCACGTTTCATCAGCTCTCTAGATCTTCCAGATTTTATGTCAAAATTAATTCAGTCACGGAAGTCACAAAAGCAACAAGGAAATCACAAGATATGAAGAAGTATCATCTGTCAGACGAGCAGCGTGAGGCTGACGTCAAATGTTTGGTTCACAGACAAACTCTGCAAGTATCGTCACTGCTTCCGACATTTCATCAGCCCTCTAGATCTTCCAGATTTCATGTGAAAAATAATTCAGTCGGAGAAGTCACAAAGCCAACAGGGAAATCACAAGACATGAACAAGCATCCTCAGACGATCTCAGTGCTAGAGGCTGACGTCAAAAGTTTACTTCACGGAATTGACGTCATTCTCTCTCTCTCTCTCTCTCTGTACGACCTAAGGCTGACTTCAAATGTTTAGTTCACGGAACTGACGTCTCTCTCTCTCTCTATCTGGGGAGCCAGGGTGACCGAATGGTAGAGCGTTGGACTTTCAATGCTTGGGCCGAGAGTTCGAATCCCGGACGCTGGGGCCAAATATTTGTGCTGGCCTTTTTCTCGTTGCCCCGTCTTTGATATCACCTTTATGTGGTGGAAAAGGACGTTAAACTCCTAAACACCCACCCACCCACCCTCTCTCTCTGCCTCTCTCTCTCTCTTCCTTCTTCCCCCACCAGGCCCCACCCCCAGTCACGTGGCTAATCGGTCGAGGTCGTAGAGGATCTAGTGTCATTGGTAGAACTTGGAGAGGGGAGAACCGGCAACAATAACAACAAAACAGACAAAATAAAATGAAGTTTGGAGAAACAACTTTGTAGGACGGGGCCGTTCCTTCTTGTTTTTTTAACACATGAAGCTGATATCATACGTCAAACTGACTACCACGAGGCTTAGCAAACGCGGCTGTGTTGACTGCAAGTTGCTACGTAGAAAGCCCAAGCCCCCCCCCCCCCCTCAAACAAACAAAACAAAACTACAACAAAAAGAAACAAAGAACAACAACACCCACCCCCCCCAAACACCCCCCCCCCAAACAAACAAAAACCACTACCATCACCCCTCCCCCCCCCCCAAAAAAAAAACACCCAATGAACAAAAAAACAAACATCCCAAACAACAACAAAACCACCCCCCCCCCGAACAAAACAACAACAAACCACACTACAAACCCCAACATAAACAACAAACAAACAAACAAAAAATAAAACAACAGCAACAACGGAAACCACCACCACCACCAACAACAACGAAAACAACAAGACCCACTTGAAGCTGGAGGACAAGACAAACAAAGGTTTCGGCTCGACGCGTTAGGATAGAAATGTCTCCTGTTTGTCTGCTGTTTGTGCCTGACGCAGACGTCGAACGAAACGGAATTATAGCCCATCCTACGATGGTGCAGTTTCCATGAGACCATTACTTTGGAAGCTACACATGAACATGGCAAGCTGCTGTCAGTCAGTGGTGCTGGCTTTACACTGTCTCTCACATTCAAACTTAAACTGAGATGCAACCTTACGATAAAATAATAACAAATATACTCGTAAGCATGTACAACTGAACTCAGTAACAACGCCTGCTAGATCACACACACACACACTGTCACCACAACACAGAGCTAAAGCTCAACTAGGAGGTGATTAGCGTCATATACTCGTTAGCGGGTTGTGTGTCATTGTTGTTGGTTGGCAAGAGCCTGAGAGAGAGAGAGAGAGAGAGAGAGGCGCCAAAGCTTGCACTGAGTCGCCGAATTACCGGCCTTCATTTAACATTAGTGGCATATTTACTTTTGTGGCATTCATGTCAAACTGTACTGATTGTGTTTTGTCAAACACTGGCCACTCCGCTGGCTGCGTGCAGAAAGCAGACGACCAAGTCTGTGAACACACGCAAAGTTCGCGACAAGCACTCAGTAGTAGGCTACACACTGTCTGGCGACAATACAATGCGTGAATCCCGTGCAAAACTCACGGTCGCTCACCTAGGGCGCCGGGCAAGATAAAGGACACACCAAAACCAGAAAGGGGTGTATTTCTCAGCTTCATTGTTATTTTCGTTCAATTACACCTATCCTTATTAGTAAAAACTCAATCAAACCGTGTCATATGATAAATACCTGGATCAATACCTCTTTCATTCTTTTTGACTGCTCTTTGATGCTGACTCAGTTTCATAATTTTCCATTGACCAACCCTCCCACCTCTGTGCTCAGTTTTGGAGCGGTCCCCAAACCCAGGTAAAATTCTGAGGTACGAAGTGAACCTTTGAGATGGAGACTTCTGGCGCGGTAGGTTGTGCGCGGCCTCAGTGTCGATTTGGTTTTAACATTGAAAATACTAGCGAACCAAATTAAGGCTAATTTAGAGTAATGGACCGGTGCATGATGTTGTTTAGCTGTATTGGGTATTTGTTAATATTTCCAATGATTAAATTAGCGGCTAACCGCCGGGCCGTGTTACCGAGTCCAGCCTCCATTATCACTGAGTGACTGGCAAGGCTGATCATGGAGCCATGGCGACATTTAGACGCACACGCACACGCACACGCACACACACACACACACACACACACACACACACACACACATGATCTGCCATTTAGCATTGGACATTGGGTTAGATCATCATTAGTCAGAGGCAATCATGGTGATGCAGGCTCTGCGTTATCAAATACATTTTGATGAGTTGCCGGAGGCGGCGTTTAGCTGCCCTGTCAACAAAAAATAGTTCAGTTCCTCCCTCATTATTCGGGAGCCAGGGTAGCCGAATGGTTTAGTGTTGGACTTGCAACGCTCGACGTGTGAGTTCGAACCACGGCTTGCTTTTTCCTTGTTGCCCCTTCCTTGATATCACCTACATACGTAGGTGCAAAGGGACATTAAACGCCCATTCAACCAGCCTCATGTGCATTACATTAAATAAACGGGCCGCATAATGCTTAATATACATCACCCCAATCAGAGGCTAAAGTTAAAAGTTGACATATGTTTTGCCTCTTACCTCGGTGACATTAGCCTAAAGAATGACAGGTCTTTACATTTGCACTTATCCTAATGGTACTGTGCGTGTTGTTCAATCGTAAGCAGCTCTCGTCGCTCTCTGAGCTTGGAAGATCGAAGGTGATTAATTGTACACCGCGTTGGTAAGTAAATGCCGTACCGTACCGTACCGCACCAGAAATCATCAGGGATGAGAGATCATTAAAGTGTCGTTTGAGCAACTTAGTACATGTAGTCTTCAACCATTTCAAAATAAAGGAACGGAGCTTTGTAACTGCGTTTGGATGTTTAACCAATTTAACCGTCAATGATAAATAATCTTCAACATTATCTTGATATAAACACACCAATGTTTTGCATCAAAGTGTCACTGTGGTATGTTTGTTATGTGTAAGTAAATGCTTTTTTGTTTCAGAGGCAGATGGAGCAGTGCTGGTCAACACATATATTCATGTACATGTACCATATTCTTACACAGCAAGCTTGGTTTGTTTTGTTGCAGGGTGAAACTTTGCAGTTCGTCTGAGACCGCCCGGCACGAGCAATCTGAGGACGTGGCCCTCGTGTGTCCGCTATTAGGAGCGCTCTTCTTAAGCCGGTAGTACCATGACTAAATGCCTCTAGTCATGGGGCCTCTGTGCCTTGGCTCTTACGGGAGGGAGACTTTGAGCGCCACCCATAGTCCATTCTCTATCGGGCTGTAGGTGAATCCCACGTTAGGGTCTCCATTCTCCACCTTCCTGCGCGTAATCTAAACACATTTTTGGAATGGTAGTGAGATACACAAACTGATCAGTTATTACATAAATGTCTGTCAAGTATGCGAATAACAGCATATGTGACTTTTGGGATATGCTGTTTCTCTCATGCCGCATTACTGCATGACTAAATTGTAGGCTAAAACTCTTCAGGCTGGTAGGGACTAGCTTAAAACTAGCAGGCGTTGTAAGAGAAAGCGCCCAGGTGGCCATCAACCTCATGCTGATGTGTATGGGACAGACTGTGCTGTGTCTTGTTTTTGGCTTTAGTTCAGGCACTTATGTCAAATTGGTAATCTGCTTTGTGTATTCTTGTTACATTTTACTAGAAAATGTAACATAGGTACATAAACAGTTTTGTTAAAGTTTAAATTGGAGGTTGGAGTGGCTTTGGGACAGCCACAGTTTTGGTCCTGTTTCATGACATGTATTTGGCTTGTAAACAGTCAGTCGGGTTGGATGGTTCACCTGCTTTGTGTTGTGAATTAGGTTGTCCCCCCTAAACGTAAGTGCATTGCATGTTCTCTGGGCGGCATCAGTGCACATTGTTCCATGATTAGCTGGGAAATGTGGTGCACAAATAGCAGCATACTTGGCAGAAAGTCCGCAAGGTTAGGTAGGGTACAGCAAGAAAGAAGATGGACCTCCGGAGGCCCCTGCCAAGCCCAGTCTAGGATGCAGCTGTGGATGGTAAGGGTTTGTTCCTGTTGGAAATACATGTAATGAAAACTGTTGTTCAAGTTCCCAATTTATGGTTGTGTTCCCAGTTCTGTTCACATCTTACTGCTTCAACTGTTTCTATAGGATGGAGTGCAGCCTGGGCGACCACTGGACTTGGGGAAGGACTACCATGGATGGACAGCACAAGAATGCAGAGAGTAGAGGAGACATCTGAGGGGTGAGTGTCAGAGTGTGTTATATTTTCTTTCCTGCTAATACAAGTAGTGTTTGTCGCAATAGTCTGTTTGGCCAGACTGTTCTGACACTCCCTTTTTAAAATGTTTTCTGTGTGAGGTAGGAAGAATTTTGTACTTCCAAAAAAGACTGTTCATGTTAGCACATTGGTTTCAGTGTGCTTTACATGATTCACTTTAATTTTCACCCCTGTGTTCCCAGTTCTAACTGCATCTTGCTGCTTTTTTCTGCAGGACGTAGGACTGCAGACTGGGCGACTGAGGGCTGGACTGCAGGATGGGTGGACAACACAAGATGGAAGAGAGGCGACCTCTGAGTGGTGAGTGTGAGTTCCTTTTCCATTCAGAGAATGGAATCTTATTATTCTGTTCTACATAACGTGTGTTGTCATAAGCTTTCAAGGGAGGGAGGTTCTGTACTGTGAGTGTGTTAAGATTCACAACAGTTTGGCCAATGAGCAAATGCTGAAAATTTCATACTCTGTGTTTTAAGTTCTGACTGCACTGCTGTTTTGTTTCTGTAGGACGTGGGACTGCAGCCTGGGTGACGACTGGACTGAGGGTTGGACTGCTGGATGGGTGGACAACATGCAATGAAAGAGAGGTGACCTCTCAGGGGTGAGTATTTGACTGATTTCTATTGACCCAGCAGTTGTAATACTCTCAGTGTTGATTTTGTGCTGACCTTTAAACAAATGACATGCTTTTGTACAATCTCAGGGTAGACTGAGTGTATGACCAAAATGAATGTGCTAGGTATTCCCACTTTTGTTGACCATTGTAGCCATAGCTTACTTGGTCCAGGAAATCAGTGATTGTTGTTTCAAAATCTGAAAGTTTCCTCGACTGCTTCATTGTTTCTGTAGGACGTTGGACCACTGCCTGGACCACCATCAGACTGAGGGATGGACCGCTGGAGGGATGGGGTCCACAAAAATGAAGAAGAGACCTGACGGGTGAGTGTGAGTTCCTTTTCGCCTCAGACAATGAAAATTAGATCCTCCCAGTCTATAGAATAGAATGAGTGTTCGTCGTAAGCTTTCAAGTACGAATATACTGTGAACATTTTGAAGTCCATGGAAAACACTGAAATCTATGGTAGAATTCTAATGTTCATGTTTGTGTTTTTAGTTCTAACTGCACTTGCTGTTTTGTAGGACGTGGGACTGCAGCCTGGGTGACCACTGGACTGAGGGTTGGACCGCTGGATGAACAACACGAAAATGAAGAGAGGCGACCTCTGAGGGTGAGTGTCTTATGTTGATATTTGCCATTCGGTGCTCTGCAAAACGTTCACTTCTGGTGAGGCATACATATGTAAAATGTATTATTTCCTTTTGTTGAAAGCATTTATATTTATCTTTCTCGTTGTCTACTGTTTCAGATCTGATGGAGGACAGCACGTGACCACTGGGGGACGACCTGAGGGACCAGCCAGACGGACGACTTCATCTACAGGACCGGCAAGCGGGGCCGGACAGGACACGGGTTACATTAGTATAGTTATGGTTAATAGTGTAGATAGTAGTTGTAGTTATATGGGGCCGGCCTCGTTAGTTAGGTAGGATTAGGTTGTAGTGTATTTGTTTGCTTGTCACTGAAGTTGTATGATTGATTTCAGCAGACCAGGAGCCAGAGGTGAACCGTGCCACAGGACAACACCCGGAGAAGGACTGCACCACCGGACAACGCCAGGAGATGGGGGACAGCGTTGGATATGACAAGATTGGCCATGCAGATGGACATCACCCGGTAAGCCAAAGTGTGCACGAATAGTTTTATCATAATGCGTTATTACCTACCCCCCCCCCCCCACCCACCCACCCAAATATCCTGAGGCATTTCTACAAAAACTTGTTAGTAAACCAAAGTGTGTATTTCTTGAGCTTTGGATTTCTGATTCAGGACTCAGACAGGCCATGCAGCTGACTCCTCAATTGTTTGCTGGAGGTTTATCTGATGCAAACCTGTGCCTCAAAGTCAAATGTGCTAATAACACCCCAACCCCTCCTAGACAGTTGTAAGTAAGCCAACATCTGTTTCTGATCCAGGACTCGGAGATGGGCTAGGCCACACCGCTGGAGTACCCCTGGACACACTGGCCATGCCGCTGGATTACAGCTGGTGCTGCTTCCGGACTGGGTGAGTTTGATATTTGACATCACTGTATCTTGCACACTTTGTTAAATTTGTACTGTGCTATTTCACATCAGCCTAAGATGTGTGGCGTAGGTTAAATGCTGCACTTTGTGTTATTTGCACATGTATAGAAATTGCTTTGTCATGTATGTATATTGCATTTCAAATAAGTATAAGTGCCCTGTTCTGTTTGATGCACTCTGCAGATCAGCCACCGGATGCCAGCCACCCATCCCACCCCTCCACCTCCCATCACACCCCTCCACCTCCCATCCCAATCTCCTACCCCTACCTCCCCCACCCCAATCCCTACCTCCCCCACCCCAATCCCTACCTCCCCCCCCAATCCCTACCCCCCCCCCCCCCAACCATCTCTTTCCTCCTCTCTTCTATTGCATGGTAGTTCTTCTCCCCTTGTAGTTATCATTTCCCCTTCCCCTCCCCAGTAGGGCTCCTGATGTCATGTCTCACATGGGGTCAGTGGGCAGTGCAGCACCAATATGTCAGTGTTGTGTTTTTCATTCTGAAAACTTGTCAAAATTACATCATTCTTTCGGAAAACAAAATTCTTTTGCATACATTATTTTTCAATTTTCTTGCAACAGTTTTGGCCTTTTAAAAGGGCTTTTCAGTCATTTTTGCCTGTCATATTTTCAAATTTTACATGTAGGCCATTACATATTTGGCGGTTAGGCAAAAACTGCAAAAACATTTTGTGCTTTAATGGCCGGTTACTGTTCTTTGGTGCTGCACTCATCTGTTGTGAAGGAAAATTCCGCATTATTTTTTTTTAACCTGAAAGTGAAAGAAAAAATTACTCAAAGAAAAAAAAACAAACCAGAAAGTGTAATGACAGTGAGTTAAATCAACATTTTGGCTTTGGTAAACATATACCATCTGGTAATTTCACCTCTTTGGCTTTCTCTACAAAAAAATTTAATTTTATTGAAAATATCTGAGTATCTGAGTATTATTTGAATAGTACAAATAAGCCAGTCCATTGTTTCTAATGTCCCATGTTGGTGGTGGTGGTGCATGTTTATAAAGTTCAGTGTATTGATCAAAATTGAGTTGGGGGGGGGGGGGGTGTCATCCTCATTCAGCAGTCATACTGTTTCCAAAACAATGGTCACAGTAATGAGATGATGGGGTGGGTGATCAGGGGTTATAAATATTTTCGAAAAGGGCATATTCATTCATTCTTCCCCTAACCATAGCCTTTTTATTTTTACCCAGTGGACTGGCTTATTTGCAGAATTTTCCTTCACAGCAGATATGTAAGCAATGTTTCAGTGGTGTGCACAGTTTATTCTGACATACTTTTGAAAGCTTGCGTGTTTTGGAAATTCAAGCAGCTCCCAAGATACCAGCTGTGTCTCTTTTTTAAATGTTTTTAAAAAGATGAATTTCTCTTTAGTCTCTTTCGTTTGATTCATGTAATATTCAAAATTCAGTATAATTTAATCCAGTCTTTTTGTTTGTTCAAAATCAGAACATGTTTGTAGTGAAACTTTTGTTCAAAATTCCTTTCATCTCTGAAACTAAATTTCAGTGGTCACCTTCAGTATCATATCAGTAGTGTACTTCAGACTAATTTTGGCCGGAGGGGGGGGGGGGGGGGCGAACCATTATTTATTTATTCAACTTGCAGATGAAGCATGTGATTTTTACCCATGCATCCTTCATCAGCTGGTTTATTACTAGGACCTTAGGGACCATGTTACTGAAGGTGATCTTTATTTCAGAATAAACTGTGCACTTATCTGATTGCAAGTTTAAAGATGCAGCTTTTTTAAAAACATTTTTCCAATTATTACATGTTGTTTGTTCGTTTAAGAGGGGGGTAGGGGCGTGGGCTAGCCCCCAGTGGGGCAGCACACGCACGCACACTGGGGTGTGCCAGGGTGTGCCATCTCATGGTAGCTCCCAGCACTCCACCTCGCTGTGCGAGGGTAGGCCGTTCACTGGTCAGTCTCCCTGTCCGACCCCCGGCAGACCCCCCGGGATCCTCTGCCCCCCAGCACCACACCTGGGCGGTTCTGGTAGGTCCATTCTTCCTCTTGTCTCGTAACCGTGGAGGCATGGTCCATTAGTGGAAGGTTTCAGTGCTGTGGCTGTGCTGTCTGGCTTGGCAGTGACAGATTCCCTTTTCTCCCAGAAAGGGGCTTTTGGGCTGCACTTCTTTTCAGGCTCTAGCATTTCTTTCTGAAGGTATGTGTGTGTGTGACGTTGTCTGGTTGTGTATCAGACAGCCAGAATGCACATGAGAGGTGATTTCATCACCAGCATCATTACTTTTACACTGGGAAAACTTTTGTTCGCTTGGGAGACTCTTGGGGGCTATCACTTAGTCAGCCCCCAAGAGTAAAGAGAGGGACACGTTGTTGTTGTTGTTCGTTGTTGTTGTTGTTCGTTGTTGTTGTTCGTTGTTGTTGTTGCTGCTGCTGTTGTTCATCGTTGTTGTTGCTGCTGTTGCGGCTGTTGTTTTATTTGGGGAGGGGGTGTTTTTAAGCATTCCTAGAGGTGGCATTGAGTACAATGTAATTCTAGAGGTGGCACAGAGTAATTGTAGAGGTGGCATAAATCATTTTATCTCTTTCTTCTTTCTTTTATCTCTTTCTGTAACTGTCCTGCTTCTAATGCTTGGGTCGTAAGTTCGTATCCCTGGCTGAGGCCAAATATTTGTGCTGGCTTTCTCATCGTTTCCCCCTGTCTTTGATATCACCCGTATGTGGTGGAAAAGGACGTAAAACACGCCAACACCCACCCTCCTTCCCTTCATCTGTTCTGGATGTATGTCACACATCTGTCGAAGATGGATTACACTTTATCTGTTGTTGTCCTGCAACTTTCTATCACCATGTCCTGAGGTGGGCAGTTATTGCCAGCAGGTCATTAGGCCAGTTAAACTCATACTTTCCACTTGGATGTGCACGGCCTAAGAAGTTTTTAGAACATGTGATCAACGGTCTGTAGCATTTCTGTTCCCATCTATGGCAGGCTCTCAACTTGTGAAGTTTGATGTCAGTTGTATTGCTTTGTGCTGTCAGCCTGTCATCATCTAAAGGTCATACCTTCTTCCCCCACCTCAACCTTTGGAAGAAAACAACCAACCAACCTTCACCTCGATCAACATGCCCCATGCCCTGCAATGGTCATCTGTTGCCAGCAGGATGTAGGCCAGTTAGACAACCAACCAACCTTCCCCTCAGTCAACATGCCCTGCAATGGTCATCTGTTGCCAGCAGGACATAGGCCAGTTGGACTCCTGTTTTTCACTTGGATGTTATCCACAGTCTAAGATCATTAGCACATTTGAACTGTGAACAGTCTGGAGTGTTTCTGTGTCATCTGTGGTTAGTTTAATTTCACTTGTCTTCCTGAGACAGAATAGGAAAACTGACAACCCCTTCCCCCCTCCCCCCCCCCCCCACACACACATGGCTCATCACCCTACCTTTCAACAGACTTGTACATCATTATACACATACCAATATACACATATAGATCAACATTAACCCATATCTGGCAACTTTTTGCCATCACGCGTTTTTCAGTTTCCTCAAACCTGACCTCAGAATGGACTGTTATTGGCAGCTGTTTACAATTTACAGAAAAGCATCAAACTGTGTGCAATATTACAGTGTTGGCATTAAAAACATGGGCATACAGTGAGCAAATAAAAAAAAAAGGGCGCACAGAAATTGTTCTGGCTTCTGCGACCTCCGTGGCTTCCACTCATGACCGGGGAGGAATGCTACTGGAGGACCATCGCATGGAGTTCAGATGCAATTAAAAAAAAATAAAAAATCCCCAAAACTGTTGCCTAAAATTTCAGCCTGTGGGTTCTGCGACCTCCGTGGGTTCCACTCATAACCGGGGAGGAATACTACTGGAGGACCATCGCAGAAAACTGTTGCCTAAAATTTCAGCCTGTGGGTTCTGCGACCTCCGTGGGTTCCACTCATAACCGGGGAGGACTACGAAAACAAACGAAAACAACCAACCAACCAACCAAAAAAAAAAAAAAAAAAAGCTCAAAACTGTTGCCTAAAGTTTCAGCCTGTGACGAGCTGACCATCATATGCCCTGAAAGGGTTGCCACACTCTAGGAGGAGAATTAAGGAAGCGCACAGCAAGTTTTGACAATAAGGGTTTGTAGGACATTCAGGATATTTGATGAAGTGCACACGCACACACACAGCACACACATCTTGTCATTCTGAACTTAATAGTTGCTGCAAAATGGTCTTTGTTGCTTGTGCAGCTTAAAATCATCCCCCTCCCCCCCCCCCTTTCCCTGCCCCCGTTCAGAAACTCCTGGACGCACATTTACATCCAGTAAAACAGATCTATGAGAATTACGCACCCAGACTGCGAGGCAAAATTGTAACGACCTTGACCTGCAGTACTCCACTGCCAGTTCTGCTTGTCCATTCACAGAAATGTTTCTTCAAGGACAGAGATCTCTTTTCAGTCTTTGCCATCATTTTCAGCGTTTGACTTCACTGTCAAGCTTTCTCAATGATGCATGCTGTATGATAGCCGGTTGTTGCTATACAGCATTGCATGGTTTGTAATGGCTCTTTCAAGTCCTGCTGAGTCTTTGCACCACTGGCTTCACTCCCACAATTTGTTCTACACACTTGAGGATGAACATGCATGATACATTCCCATTGTTCCATGGGATATCATTTATTAGACATGCATATTTTTGTGATTGATGTTTAATCATTTAGGAGCCACCTGTTTTGTTGTTGTTGTTTTTGTTGTTGTTGTTGTTTTTATTGTTTACACTGGTAGATAGGTGTCCCCCTCATCAAGTGGGTGTGAGGGCGGGCTCCCAAAGCCTACAAAAGATTCCCAGGAACGTTAAGTGCAGTAAAAGTATATGATGCTTGTCTTGAACTCACTGTCTCATGCACATTCTGGTGTACGCTCATGAAGTCATGCTGTAGTCTACTGCACATGCACTCAGCACGACTGTCTCATATACTGTTAGGGGTTGATGATACGAGAAAGGTAAGGCATCCTAGCCGGCGGGGATGGTTACCTCTCTCATTCATCAACCCTTGACAGTATGTGGTACAGTTTTTAGTGCTGAGTGGAATGTGCAGTAAACTCCAGCAATGGCTTTGTGAGTTGTCTGGTAGTACAATTAGACCGTCAGGCACACGCCTACTGGATGAAAGAAATGCTGGAAACCCTGGAAAGGGGTGCACAACCCAAAAGTCCCCTTTCTGGGGGTTGAGGGACTCTGTCGCTGTCAAGTCAGTGCGGTACAGCTGCAGTACTGATTCCTTCCACTGGTGGGGCATGGTTCCACTGGTTGCGAGGCAATGAGGGAGGTGGGCCACCAGGATCGACCCAGAGTGTGGATGCTGGGGAAGGCAGAGGAGCGGGAAAGGAAGGGAGAGGGGGCTGACCGGGGGCGGCAGGGAGATCTGGCCAGTGGCGGCCTCCCTCGTGCAGTGAGGTGTTGTGCTGGGAGAGACCATGGGACAGCGCACCCAGGTGCATCCCGGTGGGTGTGCGCGCGTGTGCTGCCCCACTGGGGGAGAGCCCACGCCCCAACCTCCCTCCGGCGTGCTGGTAATTATCATTGGTCATAGAGTATGACAAGATTACAGTTTTTATAGGGAGTTTTTCAGCAGTTTCTGACTGTTGAAAAACTTAGTGCAGTTTCTGTTTTTCTAACAGTTGTTTCATTTTCTGAGTTAAGCTTTCCGCTATGTTCATTTTGCTTGGCTTAACGCATGATTTGACTGCATGTACAATGTTGTCTGAAAACTCTCATGCTTTCCAGTAACTAATGATAATAAAGTAACTCCTACTTTTCCTAATACTTCAGTTTGCTTGTAGGGCGTTAAGCCAGAAATAACAAACTGACCTTCTACTACACTAGTACTAGTGTATACTGCATGTATTCTCATTTGATTAGTATCACTAACTTGTACTGATAAACTCACTCTCTGACACTCTAACAATAGTTGCCCTGAGGATTTCCTCATAGTTAATTCACTGTAATCTTGTCGTCTGTGGCCAATGATTGTGTGTTAGGGATGGTAGGGGGCGGGGGATCCTAGTATTACCAGATCACATGGGAAATACCACCAGAAACACCAATACTGGTAGTCAGGTGTGTGTGTGTGAGTGTGCATGTGTGTGTACACACACAGTGTATGTGTGTGTGTGCACGTATACACACAAATGAATGTGTGTGTGTGTGAGAGAGAGAGAGAGAGACTGTGAAATCCAAAAATGACCCTAACACTAACCCTAATTCATTTAAAAAAAAAAAGAAGGTGTTTTCTCTATCGCGCAGCATTATTTTTACACATCACATCAATAATTTGATCTTGAAAAAAGTAACTTATCATTTTCCATCTGTGTCTTTCCTTTCATAGTACATGTAGATTTTTTGTCATACATATACAAAGAAGAAAATGGTAGAGTGTTGTGATGATCTTCACGGCAAATGAAAGAAAAATATCCTCAAGGTTTCCTTGGCAGATCCTTTATGACGTAAAAGCGGTCATTAAAAAAAGAAGAAGTGATTTCGGATTTTGAGAAAGCTCCTTTAATATAGGTTCTTCATCTTAAACCTGGTGTTTCTGGTGCCGTGTATTTCCAGTGTGTTTCCGGTTAATAGTAGGATCCATGGGTGTGTTGTGTTTGGGCCAGATTAAAACATAGGTATGTTTGGGGTATCCTGAATTTTTTTTTTTTTTTTTTTTGGGGGGGGGGGGGGGCGGTATTATATACTTTATTATTTATTTATTTATTTTTTCATTTATTTTCTTGAATATTT
Organism: Batillaria attramentaria; assembly: GCA_018292915.2. NCBI lineage: Eukaryota > Metazoa > Mollusca > Gastropoda > Batillariidae > Batillaria > Batillaria attramentaria. The sequence continues at coordinate 363,416 of JACVVK020000161.1, read as the reverse complement.
TTATATTTTTTGTTTTTCATTTATTCATTATTTAGTATGTATTATTTGTTTACTTTTTCATTTATTTATTTATTTATTTATTCATCATTTTAATTTTTTTTGCAGTGGTAGGTTTTACAGGATACCCAGAACCTATGTTTTACTTTGGCCTTTGTTTATGTGTCATTCATTCTCTGTCAGGGCTCCAAAACCTCTTTGGAACTGCCAAAATTCATGAAAATTGAAAATCATTCAAAATCTAATTTCAGTAATCTGGCTTTTGTTTTCTTGTCTCCATTTTTTTTCTTGAAATGAATGAAATTCCTTCAAAATTAATTTTACTTTGAATTTTCCTGGAAATTGATTTTAAGCCCTGACAGTTGCCTTTTCTCTCCTCTTTCCATCTCTTTTGTAATCAAGCAGGAATGCGCTGCAGGTACTTGTACGAATCAGTGTTTTTCTTAACGTCGCACCAACAGTGAAATTATAGACTGTTTCACCTTTCTTTGATGCATCATCCTAGGAACATTTTCATTGGGCATGCGATGCTATGAACATCCGTTTGCTTCAGACTTCTTGTCACTTAACAACACTTGTCTTGTATCTGAACAGTCCAGAAATGAGAAATAGCAACCCCACTTTCAGTGCTACCATATAAGAGCTGGAAAAGTCAGATTCGATTTAGTTGAAGATGTAGACCACATATTTCATGATAACGGTAATCATGAGTATGTGCTGTGGACAGACGCGCTTTGGAAATGGAATCTTCTCAGCTGTGACAAAATGATTTTGTTTTTCTGGTGCCGTTGAGTCTGTGTGAAATTTCTTCTCTATATTTTCAAGTACAGTTGCGAAAGTACCGCGCTTAATATGCAAAATTTCGAACTAACCAGAAAAATTAGGTGTTCGATTTGGTGTTTTTTTTCCTCATGCATTTAACTTTCAAGGCAACCAGATCCTTGGTGCCATACATGAATTCGTACAAGCTAGTACTACTTGCTTGTTTGCATATTCTTTTATGCTGTCTTGTGTTTTATGTTGTGTTATTTGTCCGGGGGGAGTAGAGGTAGTTGTCTATGTGTTAACGTACCAGCATGCCTTTTTTCGTCCGGGGGAACTTAGGCATGTGAATGTGTGTGAGAGAGTGGGTGCATGTGTGACTGACTGACTGACCGACCTGAACAACATTGGGTGCATGTGACCAAATAACTGACGCCCTACAAGAGACTAGGAGAGGATGTGTGTCACCAGGGGATTTTGACTACCATCATATACTGGTACCAAGATCCCTGGTGTAACCGACTGACTGACTTCAGACAAGGTACAATGAGTGTGTATGCATGTGTGACCAACTGACCAGAACTGAGATGGAGAGAGTGTGCAAGTGTGAAAGATAAGCAATCTCTCACATTTGCACATGCTGTGTGTGACCAACTGACCATGACCAGAAACAGTGAGAAAGTGCTTGTGTGTGAGACAGACTGACAGACTACAGATGGAGAGAGAGAGAGGGTGTGTTGGTGTGAGAGGGCTTTTTATTTTTTTGTTTTCTAGTTGGTTTCATTTTGTGTTCTTATTATTTTTTCCTTATGGGAATATGGTTGACAGGTGGTTGGGTGAATGGGTGGGTAATGTGTAGGTAGCTTTTCTAGTGGGTGGGTAATTGTGGGAGGTTTGTGTTTAGATGGGTAGGGAGGGGGGCATAGTTTTGAATATTTATTTATTTGGTTATTTTTATTTCTCTTTTTTGGCTGCATATTTAAACATACAGACAGATCACTGAAACATTGCTTGCAATTGTGGCTGAGCCAGGCTTTCCCTTGCTCAGTCACAATTAGTTGGTCACCAGCCGCTGCCAGTCTTCAGTCAGCAATAAGAGTGAAAAGAAACTTGCTAAGAACAAAATTCTAAAACGTTTCAAGTGCAGTGAAGTTTCTGGGGCACAGCAACTGTTTTGTCTGTTATTATTTAAATTTGGCATTTCTTTCTGGTATCTTGATTGATCGTTTTGCTTTTGAACTTGCTGTGTCCCGTCCCCTATTTAAATGTGTCTTCCACAAGATGTTGGGAAAACAATCCAAATTCTGAAGTTCTGAAATAGCATGACTGGCAGCTTTACCTGGTGGGAAAGAGTGGTGGGACATCCCTTTTCCCTTTTTTTATTTTTATAAATTTAGTGATCTCTCTCTCATTCTGACACACACATACACACACCCATGCACCCATACTCTCCTTATCCCTACCCCAATGCCCCCCCCCCCTCCCCCCGCTCCTGCTCCAGTCTCCCTCAGTTCCCTCCCTGGTGTCCAGATCAACCGTTCCCATGAGAGAGGCCGCTCTGACCTGCAAGGAGTGCTTTAGTCATTGCAGGTTGGTCATGGTCCATCATGTACTCGGTGGATTAAAATTGCAGTTCATCTATTCGATGTACATGTATGATACTTTGATAATGTGTCACTAGTGCAATTTACATTCATGATTGTCACAGAGATGCAACTTAAATGGTTCATCCAACAATGAATAGCTAAATTTTGAAGTCTGTATTATGACCTTTTTTCTTTGTGTAGTTTTACATTACAGAAAATTAGATAACATGTACTGACTGTACGTTTCTTTGTTTTTTGTTTCAGGAGTGTACGTACCATTGCTGATGTTTCCATCATACAGTATGTAGTCATCGTGGAAAATAAATGCCATGAAAAAACCAAATATTTCAGAAGTAAATTCAGGTAAAAATAAGCCTTAATATATATATATATATGATTAAAAATTGAAAGTGATGATGCATAGTTTTTACTTTTAATGTTGCAAAGAATCAAAACTGACATGCAATAACACAATTTTTGTTTATTCTGGATGTGAGTTTCAGACAGTCTGTGCTGGCACCCTCCTCTGCTTTGTGGCAAGATCTTTTACTATGGACTTCCAGATACAAGACTAGCTTGAACAATTTCCCCCTCAACAGGGACAGACAAGACTGAATATGCCATCAACTTCACAACTCGACAATGAAGGATGTCACGCTGCTTGTGTTGTAACTTCTTAAAATGGATTAACTTCTTAAAATTTGCTGATTACTCATGTGTTCATTTGTATTAATTTCTTACAGGCATCTTTTAAATAATTTACATTGCTAATTGCTAACATCGTCAGTTGAGATTAAACAAGAGCATACTTAATGACTTTGTTGAATTTTGTGTCTTATTACAGCTAACAATGGTCACTGCAGTAGTAGCAGCATTCAGGACAGAGGTGTGCATACGTGGATCACGATCAACCAGTATCACAGCAAAAGGTCGCTTTATGTGTGGTAGTTAACTTTTTTTTGATACAATGGTTGACTGTGCATAATTAATAAATAATTGTATTCATTCTTTATTGGATCTTTATTATTGGATCTTTGTTGTCATCAGATCTTTGTTGCATCGGATCTTTGTTGTCATCGGATCTTCATTGTCATCGGATCTTAGAATAGTACAAATTGTACCGATTGCACACATTTTCTTTGCTTCCAGAGTCATCCCTTTGGTTACAGAGATGAGCTGTTGAGATCACCACCACTTGCCACCAGTTGTGACTGCAGAAGGAGCAACCAACACGTGTCACTATAGCCAAGCCTATCCAGTCAGCTCACCAGTAGCAGGACCTGGCCTAGCACAGTGAGGTTGCCATCTCCATTCAGTCAGTGCAACAGGTGTGGCGAGCTTTTGGACATCATCTTCACTTCCACTCAGCATGCTAGACCAGCTAGTGTATCACGTGACCTTTACTGCAACTGTCTGCTTGGATCACAGGACCTTGTTTACAAAAGTGAGTGGCATTGTCTGTACATAGACAGGAATACATTATGATTTCTTTTCAAGAAGAGTTCAGATATTAACAATTGTTTCTTTTGAGGAAACCTGTGCTAATTATATTCACTGCATCTATTTCCAGATTTACTGCTGCCACAGTGAGGTCATCATCTCCATGCAGTCAGTGCAACAGTTGTGGAGTCCTAAGTACATCATCTTCAATTCCAGTCAGCAAGCAAGACCAGATCGTCACCCAGCAGTTTTAGAGGCAGACTGATGGCCAGATCATCACGTAGAAGTTGAGGCAGACCTACGGCCAGATCATCACCCAGCAGTTTCAGAGGCAGTTCTACGCCCTACTTGTCATCCAACATTTAAAGAAGCAAAACTACAGCCACATCCTCCTCCAACAGTTTTACATGCAGACCTTCAGCCCACTTTTCATCCAGCAGTTTTAGAGACAGGCCTCTGGCTGATTTGTCGCCCAGCAACTCTAGAGGCAGACTTACGGCCTACTTGTGATCCACTAGTTCTAGAGCCAAACCTGCTTCCAGACCATCATCCAGCAATTGCACAGGCAGACCTATATACAGACTACTTTTCACCCAGCAGTTTTAGAGGAAGACCAAAGGCACACATCCAGTCCGCAAGCAAAACCAGTGTATCACATCACCTTCACTGCAACTTGTGCTTCGTACACTGCACCACAGGACATGGTCTAGAAAAATGAGTGGCAAAGACTAGACTACTATAGTGAATAAGTTATGTATGTTGAAGAAATTCAGGAACTGGATCTTGAGGATTCATTTTGAATGACCTTGACTCATGAAAATTTTACATTGGCATTTTCTCGGAGACTACAAATACCAGAGGTTTGAAACTTTGCATGATAGACATTGATATACATGTGTTCAGTGGCCGCGTGTCAAGGCCAAGGCCGTACAAGCTATTTTTGTGAAACCTTAACATTGGCATTTTCTCAGAAATAACAAACAGCAGAGGTGCCAAACTTGGCGTGCTGATAGAAACCTTTTTGAATGGCCTTTGCTGAAGGTTAACTTTTTCGCTACGCGCGCCTCGAGCCTCGGCTGTTCCCAGCGTACTCGCGCTCAGTCTCACCGCACATCCGTTGCGTACGTAGCATTTTTAGCAGTTTTCGGATTTTTTGTTCACCGCTTTGGCAGTGTTTTATGCCCTAGTGTTTGGTATGGATGGAAAGTTCAACATGAGCACTTTCAGAGAAAAATATTCGCCTGTGTGCTGATTTCACAAGAGAGACACCAGAACATGCTAAACACCACGTGAAAAGTAAACACAAACAGACATTGTTTTCATGCAGCTGTGTTATTACAGAACAGAAGCGATCGTCTTTCCAACAATGTAAATTGTGTCCTTACCTTGGAAATGGTTTGCAAAAATTCAGAACTGTATACCAGGTAACATCTTGTAGTTAGATGAAGAAAATCCTCGAAAAAAACACCACACTTTTCACGAGTTCACTCGGCACTGTTTAGATCTAGCAGCGCTGGCCCATGTTTCAAAGTCGAATAGTGCGACTTGATTTGGTCCTATATCCAGCACGTCATTCCTTATTATCAGCATCATCCGCTCCTTCATCTTCACTTTCTACAGGTAAATCCCCCTCTTCGTCCGATCCCTCAGCTAGAACCTCTTAAATTGTAGCGAAACGCGCGCACATGGTTTTTTTTTTCTTGGTGCCGCCATTTTGTTTTCCTGCAAACTCGGTCGCATTCCATTCTGCAAGTGGGTCAAGGAAAAGTTCCAGAAAAAATAACAGACCTTTTCTATAAAGGCCAGTAACAGCAAATTTACTCGTCGATAACCACTGAAAAATTATAGCAAGAGTTGCCTCTCTTAGACCGCAGAGGTGTGGAAGGGGAATTTTTACAGTACGTGTCACAGCGTGCGATGTGCCCCGTACAACGCAGACTAGCGAGTGGCACAGCTCGGGATGTGCCGCGGACAGAGGGGGAGACAGCATGTCACATGGCCGCATGTGACGCGGTGCGAAAAAGTTAAGGTCATTAAAGCTGTCTGTTGTGAATTTGAACATTACCATTTTTGGAGGAACTACAAATACTAGAGGCGTCAAACTTGGCATAATGATAGACATTGATGAGATCTCATGTGAATGACATTGACCCAAGGTCAAGGCCTACAAACTGTTATTGGGAAAATTGTAATATTGCCAGGAACTCAATGCCGGAAACATCTATCTTGGCATGATGATAGTGAGAAGAGCTTTACAAACATACTCTTTTGAATGACTTTGACCCTTGTCACAAGGGAGCCATGGAGGCTTCTGCCTGTCTAGCAAAGAAAAGATGTGAACAATTTCCACAATTTACCACTGGTTGCTGAGATAAGCTGCAGGGGTTTAGCACCAACGGCAGAAGATTGGACAGGCCAGAATATGACGTACGTCACCTCATTCACCAACTTGGCACTCTGGCAGTAGGACTGAGTCGAGTGCATACAGTGAGATCACAGTTTCCATGCAGTCAACGCAGGCCTATGGCCAGATTATCAACTAGTAGTCTGAGATGCAGACCACCAGGCAAGAAAATGGCGTCAGCAACACCCAGACTTCAATCCATCTGACAGCTACCACCATCTGAACACAGCCGAACAAGTCATATTCAGACTGTGAACTTGACACAACAGGATGAACGCCCACTGGTTCAACATTTGGCCAGGTGGACTGATGGCTCTGTGATACTGCCCCCATGCCCAGGCAACACCTACTCCATGACTGCCCGCTCCATGATGAAGCCTGGACGGTACAAAATCTACGGAAACCTGGCAGCCTTGCAGAGGACTACAACATTCATCAGAGCTGCAGGCGTCACCATCTGGTGATCGACAACAAGAAGCAGTGACGCACCTATTGCCAGACTACCAACCAGCAGTTTCAGAGGCAGTTGTATGACCTGTTTGGTCATCCAGGAGTTATAGAGGCAGACCTACGGCCAGATCGTCGCCCATCAGTTTTAAAAGTAGACCTACGGACCAGTGGTTTTATCTGCAGACCTACGGCTATATCGTCACCCCGCAGCTTTAGAGACGGACCTATGGCCAGATCATCCAGCAGTTTTAAAGGTAGACCTGGGGCCAGATCGTCGTCTGTCAGTTCTAGTGACAAGCATACGGCTAGATCACCACCCAGCAATTGTAGAGGCAGCCTACGACTTGCTTGGTTGGTTGGTTAGCTGGGGTTTATCGTCCACGCCACAACGAGGTGATTGCAGACGGCCCTAGGGGGCTGGTTATGGGGGATGGGGATAGCTACCCTAACTGTACAGTCCAGCTGAACACTTTTTCAATCCAGTCAGACTGCCAGGTCGGCCACAGTTTATGTATCCTTGACTGTAATGGACAAGTTACACAAACAGATCCAGTTCACAGTCAGTGGAAGCGGGGCAACGTGAAAAGGCCTGTACAAATTTTGACCCTGTCGGGATTCGAACCCGGGACCTTTCGATCTCGAGTCCAACGCTCAATCCGTTGAGCCACCGACTCCCCCGAACGACTTGCTTGTCATCCAGCAGTTTTAAATGCAAAACTATGGCCAGATTGTCATTCGGCAGTTTTAGAGCAGATCTACGACCAGATTGTTACCCTGCAGATTTAGAGACAGACCTACGGGCTATTTGTCACCCAGCAGTTTCACAGGCAGATGTATGGCCAGAATGTACCCAACAGTTTTAGAGGCAGACCTATGGCGTACTTGTCTGGTGACCAGTACTGGTTGTGGATGATTGCTTTCGCCTCTTGGTCACTTGGTGGCTGCACTGCCCCAATTTTCTGCCTGCCTAGGAAAGAGCATCAACCTTTTCGTTCCCTGTGATCCCACTGGTATGGAATCCACTGGAATGAATTGGAGAGACCATTAAGGGCTTTCATGGTGTCTAGCAGTTGCTGTTCGCTTCTGGTGCTCTGAAGTCCCTGTAGCAGATCTGCAGTCTGTGTAGAGGACAATCTTTGGATGTGGGCTGGCTGATCTTAAGAAAAACTTTGCTGCACTGAGTAGCGCTGTTGACTCTGCTCTGTAGGTGGAGCTTTTAACAACTGAGGGGCTGGGCAGTCTTCCTTGTTGATGCCAGGCACTTTAATTGTGATGATTGAGACTGCTTCTAGGTGGTCATCTAACTCCTCAAAATCAGGAAGAATCTCCCTTTCTGCTGAGGATGCAGTTAGCATGTCTCCATTTCTCGGATGTAGGCTTTTGGGCATTTAGTTGAAGCTTGTTGTCTTTAGCCTGTTTGTGGTGAGTTTCTGCATCTCAGTGTGCATTGGATGGGTAGGCATGCGCAGCAGCTTTTCACTGTGGATGTACACCTGCTCCTCTGTTTTCAAGGGGGCGTGGACTGGTGTGCTTCTCCATAGCTTGGGTGGGGATTGTCTTCATCCCACAGGTGATCAGCCATTGTCCTGCGTTCTGCGCTTTGCTCAGGCAGCTGGTGTTGGTCTTTGATGCTGTGGTGCAAGCAGGGCTGCCACACTACAGAGTTGGTCTGATGGTGTGCACTTACACTTCCTGCAGGATGTTGCTGTTGGCAAAAATACGACCATGTCATCACCCAGCAGTTTTAGAATCATATCTACGGCTGGAGTGTCACCCATCTGTTTTAAAAGCAGATCTGCAGCCAGATCATCACCCAGCATTTACAGGCAGATCTAAGACAAGATTATTAATCAGCTTGTTTTTTAACGTCAAACCTACAGCCAGGCCTTCATCCAGCAGTTTTAGAGGCACACCGATGGCCTACTATTCACCAAGCAATTTTAGAGACAGCCCAACAGCCAGATCATCCAGTAGTTTTACAGGCTGACCTACAGCGACCTCACCACAGTCACCAACTTCGCACACCAGCATAGGAGTGAGTGGAGAACAGTGAGATCACAGTTTCCATGCAATCAGTGTGGTCCTACGGCGCGATTATCACCAACTATGCCAGCAGTTTTAGAGACGAACCTGTGGCCAGATCATAACCAAGCAGTTTTAGAGGCAGACCTGTGACCAGATCACCACCCAGCAGCTTTAGAGGCAGACCTGTGACCATGCAGATCACCACCAAGCAGTTTTAGAGGCAGACCTGTGACCATGCAGATCACCACCAAGCAGTTTTAGAGGCAGACCTGTGACCAGATCACCACCCAGCAGCTTTAGAGGCAGACCTGTGACCATGCAGATCACCACCCAGCAGCTTTAGAGGCAGACCTGTGACCATGCAGATCACCACCCAGCAGCTTTAGAGGCAGACCTGTGACCATGCAGATCACCACCCAGCAGTTTTAGAGGCAGACCTGTGACCAGATCACCACCCAGCAGCTTTAGAGACAGACCCATGACCAGATCGTTACCCAACAGTCTTATCCAGATAGACCTACGGCCAGATCACCACCTAGCAGCTTTTGAGGCAGACCTACGGCCTTGTCACCCAGCAGCTAGTTTTTTTTACTGATTTTTTTTTTTTGCTGCCCCTGCTCTTTTTGCCAGTTCCAGTGGTGTTCCTCCCAGGTGATCGGTGAAATCCACGGAGGGCTTGGAAGCTGGGGCATTTTTTTTTTTATCATGCATGATGATGGAGATGAGGATGGTGGTAAGAGACCTGTGGAGGTCCGTGTGGTTTGGGACTGCGGGACAGGGCTGCATTCCACGCTTCCTGTCATAAATATCCCGGCATTAACCAGGCCCGGGAACTACGGCACCTGCGGCTAGTTTTAGCGACAGACCTACGGACAGATCATCACACAGCAGTTTTACGGGAAGACCTACGGGCTACTTGTCACCTAGCAGTTTTACAGGCAGACCTACAGCCAGATCATCACCCAGCAGTTTTACAGGCAGACCTACAACCAGATCATCACCCAGCAGTTTTACAGGCAGACCTTCGACCAGATCTGCACCCAGCAGTTTTACAGGCAGTCCTACGGCCAGATCTTCACCCAGCAGTTTTACAGGCAGACCTACAGCCAGATCATCACCCAGCAGTTTTACAGGCAGACCTACAGCCAGATCATCACCCGGCAGTTTTACAGGCAGACCTTCGACCAGATCTGCACCCAGCAGTTTTACAGGCAGTCCTACGGCCAGATCTTCACCCAGCAGTTTTACAGGCAGACCTACAGCCAGATCATCATCCAGCAGTTTTACAGGCAGACCTACAGCCAGATCATCATCCAGCAGTTTTACAGGCAGACCTACAACCAGATCATCACCCGGCAGTTTTACAGGCAGACCTTCGACCAGATCTGCACCCAGCAGTTTTACAGGCAGTCCTACGGCCAGATCTTCACCCAGCAGTTTTACAGGCAGACCTTCGACCAGATCTTCACCCAGCAGTTTTACAAGCAGACCTACGGCCAGATCATACAGTTACATTGAATTGAATTCACAGAATGTTCTCTCACTATAAACATGTCGATCATTCATATTCTATGACTGTTGGTACAACACTCTCTGCCCAATGTGTTCACATCACTAAGTACGCTTCTGTAGGCTCAGTGCCAGCATTTGAGATACTGTCACTGTGCAGGTGTCTAGGTGGTGCAATGACCTACACCACAAAAACGGCTCAAAATGATGTGTGTGAGCATTTAAATCACAAATGATTGATCCTAATTGTAGCATCTAGTGACACTTCAGTTTTTGGCTAGTTGTTGTTACTTCAGCCGTGTGCCAGTGCTTAGGTGTGTGTGATGGGGACATTTTATTCCCTTCGGTCTGCATGAACTAATAAATACACTCTTTCTCTCTAGCACACACACACACACACACACGCTGATCTAGAAATTTTTCTTACACTAAAAAAAAAATACTGAAAATCATATTGGAAGCAAAATAAAAAAGTAAATAAAATGCCACAACACTTTGCTAACACAACAAACATAATGCATAGTACATGTAGTCCTTTTCCCCATCTTTATTGTGAAAGATTGATGTCACAATTCAAACATGCACATTTTCCTACAATGGGCATGCTTCCACAATTAATTCAATTATATTTTGTTCATGACAACATTCGTGGTAGGTATAAACAGAAACAGCAATAGAACTGCAATTCCTACTGCCTGCCCAACAAAAATAACTGCCAGATCACAATACAGTAAATCGTGGATACCGGATCATATGGCTGAACACACACATAGAAGTGGCAACAGACAAATCATAAATGCATTCTTATAGTAATGTAATGTGTATTTGTCATTTGTTATACTGTCTCCTACAGGATGTGTATTTGAAAATATGGGATTAAGCTTGGCTTCCATATTTGCTACTGGTATATTTTCCTACTGTGTACTCCAAACAGACATTTGTTTTCCTCAGTCTGTAAATACTGTCCATACTATTTGAACATTTTCATCAAATAAATGCTGTTGAACACCACTCTCCAAACTGCTAGCTGTGCAACAGTGTGTGCATAAAGTGTACTTTGGCGGTTCATTTAGAAACGCTATAACATTTTGCTGTAGGTACCCGAACAAAGGAACAATCCCACATGCAAATTAAGTAGTCAAAGTTATCCACTCTCTCCGGTAATGACTTCCTTAATTTAATATTTTCATACATACTACACATTTCAGTCGTGGCTGTTCTGGACAGTGATCTGACAAATCAGAATTGCACATCTTTTTTTATGGAGTACACTTTAAGCAATATGCCTGATGAAAGAGGTAAATACTGTGCGCTATATGAAAGATGACAGCGTAGGACAATATACATACCACTTGCACTACAACACACTGCACTACAACATAACTTTGACATTTCCAAAAACAAGGCTAGGATCCCTAATTTTTCTGAACATTGACTTAAGTTAAAACAAAGCAGCACAGTTCATTGATGTTTTTTTTTCCTTTTTGCTTCCACAAGCTTGAGGTTTATATACATCTACTTTCATGTAAGTGTTCGTGTAGGTGTAAAGCTCTCCCATGTTGACCACAAATAGTGTACGTGTATTTAGGACTGTCTAAGGTTTATCTCCTTGCCTCAAAATGTCAGTCTCTTTGGAGTCTCTTCAATGCGTTCCCAGAGACTGGTTGTTTCTCGTCTTCCCCTGGGTGCTTCGATGGGTCGGTGCTCCTGGCTAAAAACCAACAAAAGGGGGTTGGGGGGGGGGAGGGTTCATATCATATAATATGGTACACAAGAGGTCACACCAATGTCAAATAGGCAGTATTTATGGAGACTGTTCAAAGTGTTATTTCTCAGCCAATGTTTACCTCTGCATTTCTTCTTTGTCTGATGTATGGCAGTTTTTAAATGACTACTGAGAAAACATACAAGCATCCTGATGTTAGTTTTAGGAGAAAACATTCACATGTGAACAAAGCCAACAGTCCAACACTGACAGAAAATACGCAAAGAGCACCAGAAGACAATAAAACTCTTCCACACATGACGCCATACCTTTCTTGAGACATCACTGTCACTGTCACCACACTTTCCCATGATCATGCTCTGCCACAGCTCTTTCTTACACTGTCAGCTATGGTTTCACATTCTGGAGGTGACTGATAACCTAAGGTTGGTAAAAAGTTTTGGTTAACAGATTACTTGGGGATTTTAAGTTACATGTACCTTTAAAGCCAAACATGAACAGGACAGTTGTTCATTTTGCCACAATCCTAAGTGTAGTATAACTTCATTGAATCAAAACAAAGATGTGTTGCTGTTTGTTGTAGAGCTAAAAGATGCAGATTAGTGTGCTTTGTTTTCATTAAACTATAGTTGTGGTTGAGCCTACATATGCTGTATGCCCCCCCCCCCCCCCCAAAGAAAAAGAAAAGAAAAGTGTGCATCGAGACTTTTGTAAGTATATCATCAGAAATTTACACAATTTGATAGGTAACGGAGACTCGCGGACAAAAGGAGGCTTCAGGAGTTACCGGTGTATTATAAAGCAGCCATTTCCTGATTATAATTGGGTATATGAAGTACAGTACATGTACATCTACTTGTGTGTTGGGATATGGTCCTCATCCTGTAACAGACTGACATGATCACAATAAATTCTGCATAAACCTTTGCATACATCAAATGCAGATCAATACCACTTCAGTTCAGGAGAGAGAAAAATTCTTCTGGATGAATCTCCTGAAAGTTGCACTGAATTTTTACCTACACATGTGTACATACATTTTCATCTTGTCTGTCTAAAGCACGGCAGTTTTTTTTTTTTTTTTTTGATAACTAATGAACAGTAAGTTCTCATTCTGCAGAGAAACAATGCAGTTTAGAACGTTAGACCACTGACTGACTTCCAGTGCTCAAGCAATAGGAAAATACATGTGTGTAAGTGTACACATGCTGACGGTTACTCTAACAGAAAACACAAAAACGATTTTGAGCCTCCAGATATTTTTAGCGCGACTCGCCATCCTCGAAAAGTAATTTGCCCCCAATATTATAAGGTGTAAGCACATAACAGTTGCAATTACTAACTCCTCGCCTTCACAGTTTCAGTTTCAACATGCAGCTATCCGCAGCACCCAGAACCGGGCCCCCATTAGTTCTGTTCATTTACTACTTGCCTTCTAAGAATATATTGCGTGTGGCAAGCTTCAAAAATGTTCCAACCGGATTTTTTGTCGCAGGCAAGTGAAAAGATTGCAGACGAAAGCAACGTAGCTGCTCTCTCTCGTCCGCTCTCACACACGCCTACACTCACACACAAAGTCCCCCCCCACACACACACACACACATACACGCACACGCACACACACACACACACACACACTCTCTCTCTCTCTCTCTCTCTCGGGGAGCCGGGGTGGCCGAATGGTAGAGCGTTGGACTTCCAATGCTCGAGTTCGAATCCCGGCTGGGGCCAAATATTTGTGCTGGCTTTTTCATCGTTGCCCCGTCTTTGATATCACCGTACGTGGTGGAAAACGACGTTAAACTCCCACCCCACCTCTCTCTCTCTCTCCTATGATCATAGCGGGTGATCCTTGGAAACAAGTATTTAAAAAACCGCTACTTCAGTTCGAAATATTCTCCACCTTCAAAGCTCTGCCCATGATTATACATTACAACCACTACCATCACCACCACCACCACCACCACCACCAACAACCAGCAACAACGACGACTGTTAAAACACCATACCAGTGGGCATGCAGCAAGACCTTCAGATAGATTTTAATGAATGGATTAAAGGAAGATAAGCCGCACAAGGTGGAAAACTACATGACACATACTTATCAGCTGAACAAGTACAGAGAAATACATCTGTAGTTTGGATCACACTTTCAGTCTTCATAATCTAATTTGTCAGTTGGTTTTCCTAGAAAGTACCTTGTTTGACATGTTCTTATAAATCTCGCTGTGTTTCTCTTCTTAGAAGATATTTGATACAAGATCATAATTATCTGCAATCAGACTGTACCTCCTGGTTGTACGTAATATTTCTTGGTTCTTTAGCCATTGCTGTCGGTGTTTTGAAAGTTATTTTCAATGCACTTACAACAAACTTACATAATATGAGCACACAAGACGTGTGTGTGTGTGTGTGTGTGTGTGTGTGTGTGTGTGTGTGTGTGTGTGTGTGTGTGTGTGTGTGTGTGTGTGTGTGTGTTAGAATAAGTTTAATTTATGAGTGTGTAAGTGTTTCACATATAATTTGTGAGTGGTTTTATTTTTTAAGAGCGTCAGTGCTTTGGACTTATACGGATGTGTGTGTGTGTGCCCGCGCGCGCGCAAAATTAGATTTACTTGTGTGCATGACCGAGGCTTCTGTTAGTAGAAGTTTTATTTGTTATTATGTCTTATTATTATTTTTGATGGTTGCCTATAAAGTCCCTTCTGGGATTAAATAAAGTAATTTGAATTGAATTGAATATCCCCTTCTGCGGTTACACTATAAACACTTGAGGCGTTGGCAAATTTCCTTGACACCCGAAAACGTTGGGTAAAAGTCAGTCAGCGCGAATAAGGAACCCGGAGAAAGTGGTGTACTTGGCGCCGTAGAAGTTGGTCACTGTGTTGTCGTTACTCCGGACATGCACCTTCTGGCCAGCGGTCACGTGGACAATGGCCGCCATGGCGGGGTTGTCCCAGTAACCGTGCCTGGAGTCGGATATGGTTTCTGCAACCTGAGAACCGTCAACATAAATACCGGCCTCTGAGTAACCCGTCTGATCGTGGTCCATCAGGGTGGCGTGGAACATGTAGAGCCCCGACACAGGCGCGGTGAAGAAGCCGGTCTGGGGATCGTAGGCGTTGCCGATGTTGGTGGCTGCACCGGGTATGATGAGCGTGCCTAGCGGAGTGGCTGTGATAGTTGATGTACTCCAAGCGTAAAAGGCTACCGTTGTTCCATACTTGTCTGCAACAGCGAAGAGAAAAACATGAAAACTTTTCTCTTTACAATTCAGGTTTATCGTTTCCTGCTCCTCCCCCCTCCTCCTCCTCCTCATCGTCGTCATCATCATCTCTCTTTCGCTAACCCTCTCTCTCTCTCTGAAAGGGGAGCCGGGGTGGCCGAATGGTAGAGCGTTGGACTTCTAATGCTCGGGTCGTGAGTTCGTATCCCGGCTAGGGCCAAATATTTGTGCTGGCTTTTTCATCGTTGCCCCGTCTTTGATATCACCCGTATGTGGTGGAAAAGGACGTTAAACCCCCAAACACCCCCCCCCCTCCCTCTGAAAGTGTTACAGTAAACTGTTATGGTCACTTACAAGTTATAAGTATACCCGGGCACTTTATTCATCACGTGAGTAAAACTGTCATTCAAATGGCATACAGTTTGTGAGGCTAACGTGACAAGTATGACTATTTGGTGAAAAGGCGATGAACGCCCGGATGTTATAAACACTCTAGTCCGAGTTAGCTGATTCAGGAGTTCAGGCTCCGCATTTAGAAGTCGGGGTTAGGGATTTTAAGCCCAGGGTTAGAGTCTGACCTCGAAATAAACTACCTCTAAGGTTAAACTTTCTGCTGTTTTTTTGTTTGTTTGTTTTTTTGGTTTGTTTTGAATCAGGAAGCGGGTCCATTCCAGCAAGATGCCAAAGCCGTTATAGAAGGATTCATTCCTCGCTTTCTTCGCCTCCTTTTTCGTATAATTTTGTTTTTTGGGGTTCTTTTGTCCTACTATGGGTTAGGCCCGTAGCCGTGGGTTAAATTAACCTCGACTTTTACATTCGGGCCCAGGAGTTAGATTCTTACAACCACTGTTTGGCGCATTGTGTGTGTGTGGGGGGGGGGGGGGGGGATTTTGACTGTGTCGTTTGGGTGGCAAATAAGATATGCTGGAATCAAAGGTGTGAGAACTGAAAGATATCCTACCGTGACACTGCAACCGTTAGAAATACCGAACGATGTCGCTGCACGTTTACTTTGTCGCCAGACAGGTCCGCAAACTACAATTATAGGTGTGGGAAATAGGAGACAACAAAAGGGGACTGAACTCTTGGAGTTTGTGTATTTTTCCCGTGTGCATCACTGATAACGCCTGGTACGAATTTTCCCCGCAAGATCATAAATCAACAACCTTTCAGCAGTAAGATGTATTCCTTTTCAAGTTCTTCGTTTCAGCTTTACTTTGTTGCTCCTTGCTGCATAAACTTAGTTGCCATACGGACAGAAGATTTCCAGCCGTGTTTTTCTAATGTGCCACGAACTCTAGTCGATAGAGTTTGTAGTGTACGAACTATAAACACTCAGGCCATTTCACAATTTGACGTTTAACTTCATAACATACTGTACTAGACACAATACAAACCTATTAAACATGATATACACCTACCGAGTTTGCTGAGGATTGCTGTGTCTTGGTTTTGCCGGGCTGTCTGCTCGTCGGCGATTTGTTTCTGACGGGCTGTCTGTTCTGCCACCAGTTGAGCCTTCAGGGACGTCACTTCTTGCACCAGGTTGTCCACAACAGCTTGCAGAGGTGCACTGTCGTCAGATCTCTTGACTCGTTTTTCTCCAACACGTCCTCCTGCTTTCGTTTGGAACGACAAGCCCGTAGCAACAAAGCTAGCGATAAGCAAACACTGAAACATTAACGTGCCCATGTCGCTAGTCTGTCTTTACTTCGGCAGCTTTTGTATTTGCTCAGACAATTGCGGTGTGTGCTTCAAAAAATTTTGTCTTCGCTTTGACAATATTCGTCTCGAGTTTAGCAGTGGGCTAATGGCACCGACGCTTCAAATGCTGTCTATTTATCGAATTCCAGTCAGTGAAGAGTGTGACAAGACAAATATAATAGCCAAAGATAGTGATCAATTCCCTTTAATGCGGACTTCGCTTCGGGGCACGATAAAGCCAACGGAGATCGATTATTATTGTGTAGTAATCTCTTAGCAAAGATAGTATCCACTTTATTTAGTTTTCCAAATGCGATAAAGCACAACTGTCTGTCCAGATGAAAATCTGCCACAGACTGAGGTAAGGTCTTTCGAATAATTCTGCACAGGAGCATTCAGTCATGCTATCAGTCCATCTCCTTGCCATTGTCAGGATGCAAGCGTAATATACAGGGCGGTCGGTGGTCTAGTGGTTAAAAGACTTCGTCACCAGTGCGAGAGGTCAGGTTCGAGTCCCACTCGGGGCAAAGAATTTTCCTTTCTCGTACGTGGCACCGTTCATTCGGGCCGATCGTCAGGGATTTTATCCGGGTACTCAAGCTTCCACCCCCTCTGCTTTGGAAATGGTCGGCCCACAAAATTTGAAAATAAATAGAATTCTAAATTCCGAGACACTGAAAGTTGAATGGCTGGGTTGACCCTTCGTACCACGTGGTTGTAATGTGTCCATGTCCAGTGTGTGAGAGAATATGTGTGATTCACGTGAGCGTGCGTCTTGGGTTCAGTTCGCGGCGCTTTGAGCCAATTCAAGAAACTGAGTAAAGCGCCTATACAGTACTCACTTATCATAATAATAATATTAATAATAATAATGGGTATTTAAGAGACGCTGTCCTTCCCACGGGAGCTCAGTGCGCCTTGCAGTCAACACACACTCACTCACCCAGAAACACGCGCAACATCTTCCTCCACATTGTACTTGTGTTATTGTGAAATATATATGTATATGTGATTAAAAAAATCGAAATGAGAGTGTCACGGTTCAAATTCTTTCTGGCCAGTCTGTCATCTAAATGAAAATGTCACGTTCTCGGTTCATTTCGGCGTGTGTGTCGGCTTCTGTTTGCGCAGCGCCGGCCTTCGCACGTCTTTAACTGTGCATGTGTCCACAGACGTAAAGAGACAGACGCACCGCCGCACGCTGCCACCGCTGCTTGCGAGTGTCGCCATCGCGGCCATCTTACTAATACCAGAACTCAGAGGCTCAGACGCCTCGTTGGAAATACAAAGTTCTTTAGAAAGACGTCATCAGAAATGTGACGTAAGATAAAGCGGACCAATGCTATGCGCGCTATGTAAACAGCTGATAGCGTCTGGCCAATGCTATGCGCGCTATGTAAACAGCTGGCACTTCCAGGTACTAGCAACATGGCGCGCGGCGGCGTCACTTTTCCGGCACAGCGGTGCGTCTATCTCTATACGTCTGTGCATGTGTCTAAGCGAAATGACACTAGTCACTACTAAAACAACTTTGTGAGCTTACAAATGTCGACGGAGAGCATGTTTACTTGCTCATTATGTCGGAGGATGCCCATGTAGTTAGTTAGCTGTTTAGGGCTTAACGCCGCGCAAGCAACAAAGACTATTTCGCGGCTTTACGGTCCTTTAAAACATGCACAGCTTAAAGCATGATGTAAATAAACATTTGAAACTGGCGTGGTTTAAATGAGAAGCCGTACGGGATGTTTCCCCAGAGCTGAGACCTTAAGGATAAAAAGTAACAGGTTGAATTATGGGGAGGGACTAAATTGTATACAAGAGGTTGGACTCTTTCAAATAGCTGAAGATGCTGTCAGGGGTGGGGGGACATCCCTGAACAGCACCTTCAGCGAGTCCGCAGAATAATGTTTGGCACGAATTTCGGCGAGATCCGTGCACGAAATTAAAAAAAAAAAATGCTTCACTGTGATTGGCTCGTCACACGGTACACACCATGGGGGGTCTTCCCCTATCAACAAATGTGAATGAGTAATGTGTGTGTGCACTATGTAGTTAATTATGATCTATTGCCACGCAGTTTAGTCGGCTCGAATTAGAAACCCCGAAAAAGTGGTGGACTGGTAACCGTAAAAGTTGTTCACTTGCGGATCATCATTCCGCAGCTGCACTTTCTGACCCGCGGTCACGTGGACGATGGCGGCCATGGCCGGGTTGTCACGGTAACTGTGCCTTGAGTCGGACACGCTGCGCACCACGCGACTTCCGGCGACGTAGATGCCAGCGTGTATGTAGTCGTTGAGGTCGCTGTCCATGAAGGTGGCGTGGAACATGTAGAGCCCCGACACAGGCGCGGTGAAGAAGCCGGTCTGGGGATCGTAGGCGTGGCCGATGTTGGTGGCGACGTGAGGGACGATGACCGTGCCGTGACCGGTCACGCTAATAGGTGCGTTGTTGCTCCATGCGTGAAACGCCACTACTGTTTCGTATTTGCCTGAAATGTATAAGTTTATGAAAAAAAAAATAATGATGATGATGATGACGGGCAACACCACCCAACAATAACAAAACAACAATCCCACCCCCCCAAAACACACAAACAAACAAACAAACAAAAACAACAAAACACAAAAAAACAACAAAAACAACAACAACAACAAAACAAACAAACAAACAAAAGCAAACAAACAAACAAAACCAAAAAACAAAACCAAAAACATAACAAAAGATAAAAATGACAAAAATAAAACGAAAACAATTCCAACAGCAAACACAGAAACAACAACAACAACAACATGAAAAGAAACCCAACAACAACAGCACCAGTAACGACTCTTCCACCAAAAAAACAAGCTAAATTAGACCCTTTGCTTTTTTCTTTCTTTAGGATCTGTGTTGTTTGAAATCTGTACATAGTTCGTCGGAACATGAATCTACCTTTCTGATTCTTCACACTGTCGTTTGATTTAAATTCAAAATAGAAAGAAGATGACCAAGTGCTGAAGTTTGGTGAAGATGTGTTTATGTTCATCTATAGATTTTGACCGGAGACAGAGAGAGAGAGAGAGAGAGCTAGCTGTGTTCACTTACCAAGTTTGGTTTGCTGAGCGTCCACTCTAGCAGTCAGGACGTTTACCTGGTGAGTCAAGTTGTCCACCACAGCCTGTAGAGGCGTGGTATCATCAGACCTCTTGCTGCGCATCTCTCCAACACGCCCTGTTGCCTCCAGTGGCAATGACCACACACTTACAGCCAAGCAAAGGAAAATCAGACCCTGATCTGTTATTCCAGCCATGCTTCCTAACCGAAGACGACCTGGGACTTGCCAAATGTTGAGTTATTGCTCCAAGACGTGTGTCTGGCGTTACAGTCTCCAGGCCCAAGGTAATATAACCGAAGTTTTCTCATTCATAGTTTCACAGATAAACCCATTAAAGTCAAAAGCAAACAGCCATTCCCTCAAGACGGTATTTGAGGATATGATTGAAAACGTTTGTAAAGTTTGTCTAATGCCTGTTTAATTCCCTGCACCTGCCGTGTGTGATAAGCTGTGCCCATCCAATTATCCATACCATGGATTTTCCTTATCTGCCTGTGAAAACACTCGTACCTATCACGTACACCGCCTAAATGAGAGAGATCCATTGGACTATCGGGCATTCGCTGAAAGAGCAGATGAGTCACCATCACTGACAGAACATCTCTTTAGAGTAGAAGGGGTGGGCTTGGAACGGAAGTGTTAAAAGGGGCTGATGCTACCATTTTTATGCTCACAGATCATTCTGAGCTGTTTTCGTGGTACTTACCATCACACCACTTAGACATGGACAGTGGCCCCGTTTACATTACAGAGCGCTCTGAGGGCGCCCCTAAAGCGCACCATACTGAGAGCGCTCCACGGCGTTTACATTACACAATCGTGGAAGGGGAGCTGATACGTCACGTGCTCTCGAGGAATGTGACATATTCAAGATGGCAGCGCCCAGAAAGCACGTGTTTTCGTATGCCTGGCAGAAAAAAAACAACAAAAAACGATCTTTCGCCATTTGCAAAAAAATGGCCTGTTGCTACGGTGACACAGGGCCCCACGTGACGTGACGAAAGCGCCCTAAGCTAGAGAGCCCTCAGACTACCCACTGTAGGTAGTCTGAGAGCGGTGCGCTTTCGGAGCGGTTTGTCCAAGTGTAAACGCGACAGGGCGCTCTCAGAGCGCTCTCAGGGCGGTATTTTAAGCTAATGTAAACGGGGCCAGTGACAGCGTCTGTAATGAACACTCGATGACGTGGCGACCACACTGAGCGCTCCGGTAGTGTAACAATAGTTGTAGAATTTGAATGTTCGACCGCGCGTGCAAAGTGTACATAATATTGTATAGCATTAAGAGCTGTACCAATCATCGGGATAAAGCATTTCGAACGTACGTAGGCAAATGTTGATATTGTGAACTAATGTAGAACGAACAGTTTCGCGTTTCTTGAAATGTTGATATTGTGAACTAATGTAGAACGAACAGTTTCGCGTTTCTTGTCTCGGATTTCATTGTCTCATCTCGATATCAAGTGATACATTTTCAACATTCTCAATTTTGCCAAAAATCAGCAACAACAACGACGACGATGACAACAACAGGAACAACAACAACAACGACGACGAAAACAAAAGCGACAACAACATCAACAACAAGAAAACAAGTCAAACACAGAACTGACGTAATATGGTTTACCTCGCGTTTCAGGTGTTATGTAACACTTATTCAAATGAACAGATTTTAAGCTAGTGAAGCACATGTCTTCATCCAGTCTGTAAACGTTCAAGACCAAACTGTCGAAGTTCAGAAAATCTATATGAGAATGTCATTCTTCAGATCGTCTGAATAGGCTTTGATCACTTCCATTAGATATTATGGAAACAGATACTAGGGAAATAAATGAATTAAAAAACCCAACAACAACAACACACAAACAAATAAACAAACAAATTAACAAATAAATGAACAAACAAATCAAAAACCAAATAATAATAATAACAATAATGTATAGGCGCTTTACCGAATTTCATGATTCGGCTCAAAGCGCCGCGAACTAAACCCAACACGCACGCTCACGTGAATCACACGCATTCTCTCACACACTGAACATAAACACGTTACAATCACGCGGTGCGAAGGGTCAGCTCAGCTATTTAAATTTCGGAATTTAGAATTGCATTTATTTTTCAAATTTGGTGGGCTGAAGATTTCCAAAGCAGAGGGGGGCGGAGTACCCGGAGAGAACCCCCAACGATCAGCCCGAACAAACAAACAAACAAACAAACAAACAAACAAACACATTTAAAGAAAATATTGAAAGCGAATTACACTATCGAAAGGAAATTACAATATCGGAAGCGAATTATACACTGTTCGTGAAGGACAAAATTGTGGCCACAAGAATGATTGACTACATTTAGTTAAGTGTTTTGAGCGCTTAACTGAGCCAGCAAACACCTAGAATGGCGTGTGTCCGTCCGGGTATAGTTGGCTCGCGAAAACGAGTCGAAATCAATCGGAACGAATGAGAAAACCAGAGAAAGTGGTGTACTGGTCAGGATAAAAAGTGTCCACTCCACTGTTCAAGCTTCGGAGCTGCACCTTCTGACCTGCCGTCACGTGGGCAATGGCGGCCAGGCCGGGGTTATCCCAGCCTCCGTGGCGAGAGTCAGATACGCTGGATACCAGCCCAGAGCCTCCGATGTAGATACCAGCGTTTGTCTGACCTGTTCGATCGTTGTCCACGAAGGATGCGTGGAACATGTAGAGCCCCGACACAGGCGCGGTGAAGAAGCCGGTCTGGGGATCGTAGGCGTTGCCGATGTTGGTGTTGACGTGGGAGATGATGACCGTGCCGTGAGGTGTGGCAGTGATGACTGAATTGCTGGAAGCGTGGAACGCCACCACAGTTCCGTATGTGTCTGCCAAGGCAATTGATAACCCAAGTTGGACTTAAGAACTTCCGAATAAGACACATGATCGTGTGTCGTGTATATGTGGATCGAGTCACCAGCCATCGCATCCCACCAACCCCATTCCTAGGCCACCTAGACCCCCAGCCCTCCACCCACCCACCCACCGTGACCTTTCTCCCAACACACAAAACGCAAAACGCACAAAGAAAGGAAGAAAGAAATAAAAAAAAAGGAAGAAAAAATAAAGAAACAAAAACAATAACAAAAAAAGGAAAAAAAAAAGAAGAAAAGGAAAAAGTACAAAAACAAAAGAAAACAAAACAAATAAACAAACAAACAACAACGACGACGACGACAACAACAACACATAAACCCCACAAACAAACAAACACAACAAACCCCAAACATCCCCGCCATCATCGTGATCAGCACTACCACCACCATCACCACCACCACCACCAACAACAACAACATAAACACCAGCAGTGTGTGAAAACGAATTAGAGACTTACTCAGCTTGTTCTCAAATGCAGCGTCCTTGGCTTCACGGGCCGTCTGTTCAGCAGCCAGCTTCGCTTCCAGGCTGTTCATTTTTTGCACCAGGTTGTCAACCACCACTTGTAGAGCTTCGGGATCATCAGATCTCTTGTTTCGCTGTTCTCTAACACCTGTCGTCCGTACTGGGACGACGCATATTACGATACCAATGCAAAGCAACAAAGCCAAACATTTTCTGGAAGCCATTTCGCGCACGTGTACAGAACTGTGTCACAGCAGCAGCCACCGCGCAAGAATGAAAATCCTGATACGTTGTTCTCTTTTATAGGTACTCTGCTCAGTGCCATAAATTAAATATAAACCTTACTGAAGTATCCTCAACTGCTAATTTACGACACAGCCTAGGATCAAAGTCTTTCCCCTGGTTGTGAGTGGTTTTCATTTGGATTGAAATTTAATTTAAATTTTCCTGAATGTTCATTGCAAAAATATTGTTTCTCTCGCTCTCTTTTTTTAGGACAATCCGATGGCATTTACAAAAGGAAACAGCTTTTTTTCTTCGTCCAAATAATGCAAACAAACCACATTTGTCCACTAATAGTAATACCTGCCTACACATTCATGTATCGACAGCTATAAGCTTAAAAATCTGAACCAGCATATCGGTATTGCAGTCCTGTTGGTGATTTAAAGATTGGATTGAAGCATAAGTAACAGACAAACACTGGTGCGACGTGTTCAAAGATCCGCTCACGAGCGAATGATAGATTTATCTGGAGGGGATTTTGTACAAAGATAACACATACCAACGGATCGTTACAATCCATCAGGTCGACAAACGCGGTGTTCAACGATTTGAATAGGGTTCTCAGCACGGACGCATTCAAGAGCATACATACACTACCTGCATAACCCACAGCAATGTTTTAGTCCAGTTACCAGTGTAAGGGTAATTCCAACAATATTTGTTCGTAAACAACAAAATCAAACAAAATCAGAATGTGTATGATTACATGTTTACTGGGTATAGCCATCACATTTGAGATTTCGAATCAAGTACGTTCAAATGACAGAAAATCACGTTTTGCAAACAATTTTCCGAAGGTGAATACATCAAGGTCACCGTTTGAAACATAAATGAGAATGTCATTGTTGATATCCTTTGAATGATCAGGTTTTGATGACTTCGATTACGTACTATGGGGAAAAAACGCAACAAATACATTAAAAGAAATTATTGAAAGGGAGTTACAATACTGGAAGCCTAAATACAATACCGAAAGCGAAATACCCTTTTAAAAATCAGGTATTAAGGACAAAACACCATTTATTATTATTAAAATTTGTGACCTGAAAACGATGGACCACGTTAATATTTTAGTTTATTAATTATCTCGAGCGCTCAAGTCAACAACAAATTTGAAATGGTGCATTTCTGTCCGGGCAAAGATGAGCCAAGAGTAGTTGTGGAAATCAGTCGGCACGAATGAGAAAACCAGAAAAGGTGGTGTACTGGCGTGTATAAAAGTGGTCCACTACATCGTTGTTGCTTCGGAGCTGCACTTTCTGACCTGCGATCACGTGAGCAATGGCGGCCAGGCCGGGGTTATCCCATGCTCCGTGGTGAGAGTCAGATATGCTGGCGGTGAACTGATGTTCTCCGACGTAGATTCCAGCGTGTGTGAAACTCATCTGGTCGTTGTCCATGAAGGTGGCGTGGAACATGTAGATCCCCGATACAGGTGCGGTGAAGAAGCCGGTCTGGGGATCGTAGGCGTTGCCGATGTTGGTGTCGACGTGAGGGATTACGACCGTTCCATAAGGCGCGACTGTAATGTCAGAAGTGCTGGAAGCGTGGAAAGCCACCACTGTTGCGTATGTGTCTGCGAATGCAATTGATAACGTGTACTTGCGAGATGCAAAACGCAAAAAAAGGAGAAAAGAAAAGAAAACAACAACAACAACAACAACACACACACAAAAAACCCAACAACAACAACAACAAAAACCCCAACAAACAGGCACTGCAAAGTTGCTTTAATAGATTGTTTTCACTGAGCATATTATAAGTTGATCTTGTTATTGCTCAAACTGTTTCTCTGTATTTCCAACAATGCAACGAAATAAATCTGTTTAAACCAAACAGGCAGAAAACAATCCTTCCCTCCCTCAGCAAAACAAAACAAAATCCAAAACACACCCAAAAGAACTACAAATATCTACAACACAAACAACAAAACAAAACAAACAAAAACAAACAAACAACAACAAATAAAAACTCCGAGCAAACTCTTCAGCCACCACCACCACCACCACCACCACCACCACCACCACCACCACCACCAACAACAACAACAACAGCAAAAGCAGTCCGCAAAATACAATGACTTACTGATGGGGACACTTACTCAGCTTGTACTCAATTGCAGCTTCCTTGGCTTCACGGGCCGTCTGTTCTGCAGTCAGCTGGGCCTTCAGGGAGTTCACCTCTTGGACCAAGTTGTCCACCACCACCTGAAGAGGTGGCATGTCATTAGATCTTTTGTTTCGCTGTTCTGCAGCACTTCTTGCCCGTACTGGTAAGCCGCAAATTGCGATTACTTGGCAAAGCAAGAAAATTCGGAATCTTCTAAAAGCCATGTTTCGCAT
>JACVVK020000161.1:257500-332500 GCA_018292915.2 Batillaria attramentaria | reverse complement strand
TGTATTCAGTATATCACTTCGATTTGAACTAAGACAGTCAAAGTTCTCATTCTTTCACACTTTGTTAGAACTAAACGCAAGTTTAAGGAAAAAAAAAGCTGATGGAAACTTCCAAATCACGAAATTTATGAAAATGATATTCAGATTGATGCGATAACAAAATAGGTCTAAAACCAATACAGACTATTTGTTGTTGTTGTTGTTTTCCTGTAGTTGTCAGCTCGAGTGAGAAATCTTGAGAAAGTGGTGAACCGAACTCCAAAGAAGTTGTCTACATCACTATCAAAAGGGCTAATGCTACCATTTTTATGCTAACAGATCCCTTTGAGCTGTTTACGTCACACCATTTCGACACCTGGACAGTGACAGCGTCTGTGATGCTGGTACTGGGCCAGCAAAAGCGTACTCGATGACGAGGGCGACCACATTTAGCGCTCTAGTAGTGTTACCAGGGACCTAGTCGTAGAATTGTAATGTTCGACCGCTCGCGCAAGGTGTCATACAACATTGTATCGCATTGAGAGCTGTACTAATCATCAAGATAGAGTATTTCGAGCGATCAGAAGAACTCACGAGCGAAACATAAGTTGTCTAAGAATAGATGCAATTAGCCCGTTTAAGCCTTACACTGGAAAAAAAAATTCACACGGTTAAAATGCGAGAAGCTGTAGGTACATGGGGTCTCTAGAGCCGATCGACAAGACAAATGTTTTCCTTTAGTCGGCACGAATGAGAAAGCCAGAAAATGTGGTGTACTGAACTCCATAGAAGTTGTCCACAACGCTATTGTCGCTGCGGAGCTGCACCTTTTGACCAGCAGCCACGTGGACAATGGCGGCGATGGCCGGGTTGTCCCAGTAACCGTGCCTTGTATCTGACGTACTGTGCGCCACCCTCTCTCCGCCGACGTAAATCCCAGCGTGGATCTGGTCGTTGAGGTCGTGGTTCATGAAGGTGACGTGGAACATGTAGAGCCCCGACACAGGCGAGGTGAAGAAGCCGGTCTGGGGATCGTAGGCGTTGCCGATGTTGGTGGCGACGTGAGGGACGATGACCGTGCCGTGAGCGGTGGTACTGATGGGCAGTGCAGTGCTCCAGGTATGGAATGCTACAAGTTTTTCTTGCCGGTCTAAAAAAAAAAAAAAAGGGAAGGGGTGGGATTTATTAGAAAAATGTACAGAGAAATATGGAATTTTGGAATTTGGAAGATTGTTGTTGTCCTAAATAATTTTATGATGGAGCAGTGAAGGTTTTGACATAATTGATGAACCGATATTTTGGCGGAAGCAATTAACAGTACTGCCCTAGGTGTCGTAAGAGGTGAAAAGTGGATGTGACAACAACAAGAAGCAGCAGCAACAACATTCACGGGAACAACAACTATTCACAAATTTATAAAAAAAATGGATGAAGAGAGAGAGAGAGAGAGAGAGAGAGAGAGAGAGAGTTATCTTTACCTAGTCTGGACTGAAGAGATGCAATCTGAGTTTGAACACTGGACTGCAGGTTGTTCAGCTGTTGCACCAGGTTGTCGACAACCATTAACTACTATTCCTGGTATTCTGCCCCATGCCACCTTGCTATAAACAGAATATCCCCACTTACCAACACGGCTTTTCTGAAAATTTCAGAAGACTCCTTTAACTCATTTGTTGACGTGAGCGAGCATGATCACGATAACGGATTAGTGTGGAACGTGGTGCTGCAGGCATGTTAACACCCAACAGTTGCTCGCTGTCAGATTTGTCTGTGATGAGGTACAAGTTTGGCAAGTCGCCATGTATGTTCTGTGGGGAATATTTCTGTCAGCGCGGTTATGGCAAAGAGGTAGCTATATTCTCTCTCTCTCTCTCTCTCTGTCTCTGTGTGTGTGTGTGTGTGTGTGTGTGTGTGTGTGTGTGTGTGTGTGTGTGTGTGTGTGTGTGTGTGTGTGAAAAACACCAGCAACAATCATTTCAATAACCGTATCATCATGCTTTCAGAAAACTTTTATTCTTTACAAACTGGACACAGTCAGTTTATGCAGCTTATTAATTTTACGCATCACGTAAAAAAGAAATGTGCGTGATCTTGGTGTAACACTAATTAAAGGCCGTTCTTCATTCTTGCCTTCTTTTGATTTTTCGAGAATTTTGACATGAAGATTTGGGCGAAAACCTTCATAGCGTTTACTATTACAACTTTTTCAATACATTTAGCTTCCAAATATACAGATACACTGGTTTCTTCACCTGCACACATGGACAGGTCTTCAACACCTTCCCGAACGTTCCTGGCCCATAGGGACTTGCCTCTTCAATCGGCGCGGATCAGAAACCCAGAAAACGTTGTATACTGATCGCCATTAAAATTGTCAACTTCCCCGTTCTCGCTTCGGAGGTTCACTTTCTGACCCACGTTCACGTGCACGACGGCTGCCATAGCGGGGTTGTCGTAGTAACCGTGTCGCGAGTCAGAAATACTCATAGCAACACGACTGCCGCCCACGTGAATACCAGCGTGGATGTAGTCGTTGAGGTCGTGGTTCATGAAGGTGGCGTGGAACATGTAGAGCCCCGACACAGGCGCGGTGAAGAAGCCGGTCTGGGGATCGTAGGCGTTGCCGATGTTGGTGGCGACGTGAGGGACGATAACTGTGCCCTGGGCCGTCACGGAGATGGGTGATGCGCCACTCCAGGCGTGGAAAGCTACTTCCCTTCCGTACTTGTCTGAAATAGAGAAGAAAGCAGACGTTTTAAGGGAATCACACATTGTCCAGCGAATGTCCGTTTTATTCACGTGTGCAGTGAATCAGTAAACCCCAAATAAAGGCGATGTCACACTGAAAACATGTTTTCCTAAAACATGTTTCATAAAACATGTTTTGAAAGGCAAAACGCCCGAAACATGCTTTCCGAAACAATACATGACACACGTGAAAATAAGCAAGCGCGCGTCTAAGGCGAGAGAGAGAGAGAGAGAGGGTCCCGCTAGGGACATGTTGACTGAGCGGATACGGGAAGATGTCACTTGACACTCCGCACGGCGGCTTTCATTGGTTGAAACACAAAACATGTTTTCGGATTTTAGGGCAGGCTCTAAAACTGAAAACACGATCAAAACATGTTTTGAAAACATTGTTGTGAAGTATGTCACACGACAAAACACGTTGTTTCGCAGCGAAACATCTGAAAACAATGTTTTCAAGTGTTTTTTCCCTCTCGTGTGACATGGCCATAAGTAACCAAACCAGCGAGCAAGAATGTACAATTCATTCATTCAAGCCTGCATTGAGCATTTCAGCAGCTCCTAGTATACACGTAACGTTGCCACTGAATCCCTCCCATACCTTGCTATAGATCTGCCAGGAGCATGCTGGATAAAACAAAAATTGTTCATATCACATTTACACGGCTTGTGTCAGTGAACATCATGAGTGGCCAGTTCAAGTTGGTTTTATTTTGTTTATTATTTTTTTTTGCCGAATGAAAGATTGTAGGGTCTTTGTTAGGTACTCTGGGCTACACATACATCACCTATAGTCTGACTACTGGGGAGCCGGGGTGGCCGAATGGTAGAGCGTTGGACTTCTAATGCTCGGGCCGTGAGTTCGTATACCGGCTGGGGCCAAATATGTGTGCTGGCTCTTTTTATAGTTGCCCCGTCTTTGGTATCACCCGTATGTGGTAAAAAAAGGACGTTAAACCCTCAAACACCCACCCACACCCACCCATAGTCTGACTACTAATGTGATAAGATTGGAGAGGAGCATACTGTACTCCTGCATGAGTGTGAGTGCGTGAGAATGCGTTGATACCAGATCTGAATGCATGTTCTTCCTTTCGTATTTGCCGAATACGGCTGCACACCACACATCCTGAGAGACAGCAAACATCCTGCTATAAAGAGACTACGCAGTACACGCACAAGAGAAGAAGCTTACCGAGTTTGGATTTCTGATTCGTGATCTGGGTCTGCTGAGCGGCAAGCTGGGCCTTCACGGAGCTTAGCTGCTGGGCCAGATCATCCACCACGGCTTGAAGAGGTGCCGCGTCATCAGATCTCTTGCCCCGTACGATCCGCTCTTTCACAGGTAACGACCAAACGTTACCGAAGACACAAAGAAGCAAGAGTGCTTGTCTGGTGCCCAGCATGTTTCAAGCGAATGAAGTGTTAAAGCTGGTGTATGTACACGTAGATATTTCGTCCTACACTGCCCTCCTGCGATAAGATCCAACCCTAACAACCTTTTAAAGGAAGCTAATAATAGCCGGGGTAGGTTTCAGGTGTGTGTGTGTGTGTGTGTGTGTGTGTGTCTCTCTCTCTCTCTGTGTGTGTGTGTGTGTGTGTGTGTGTGTGTTTCAGGAGAGACGCAGTTTCGAATCAAGGTTGAGTTTTGATACAAGGCCAGTTCAGCTGAAATGATCACGTTCGTATACCTTTGGCAATGGGGCTATCCCACGTATCATTTTGCGGAACACACGGTTCGACCCTCGCACCATTTTCAGTTATCAACTACCGCAGCCGGAAATTGTGATAAAAGACCCCACGAAAGTCACTCAGCCACTTTTGAGAAGATTGGAGAAAAAAACAAAAAACACCTGATTGGTGGATTTTTTAAACTTTATTGTCCCTTTTGGAAAATTCGGGCTGCTTCCCCCGGGGAAAGCGCGTCGCCGCGGTGCAGCGCCACCCAATACCTATCCTTTTTTATATTTTTTACAATTGTTTGCAATTTTGCTGGGGGAGGAAAGCCGGATAACCCGGAGAGAAACCCCCGATGAGCAGCCCGGCAGCCAGGAAAGACCGGTATCACGTATTACAAGCTCGACCCGGGCTCGAACAAACGCTTCATCGCCATGACATTGGTGACGGCCGCTCACCCCCGACTTTGACATTTTCTCACTCAAACTTTCAGGTCCTTAAACAAGTACAGTAATACCACTTCTGTGAAAGTCCCAAGGCTAGACATTACTTATAAACATGTGAAAAAGAGCATTTAATTCAACCACGCTGTACCGGCATGACTCTCATGTCACACTGCACAAGCTGTTTTCTCAAAATGGCCGTTTTTTTTTCAACAGCAAGTTTTCAACAAACATATCGCAGGCCCACACCATCCTAGAGAAATATTTTTTTATACCAAATAGAAGCGCATTTTCTGCACTCTCTACTGGTACCAGTATCGCCATAAGCCGCAAATCCCCCTTTGTCCCCATTTTGTGAGGGGAGCCGGGGTGGCCGAACGGTAGCGCGTTGGACTTCCAATGCTCGAGTCATGAGTTCGTATCCCGGCTGGGGCCGAATATTTGTGCTGGCTTTTTCATCGTTGCCCCGTCTTTGATATCAGCCGTATGTGGTGGGAAAGGACGTTAAACCACAAAACACTCACCCCACCCAAATCATTTTGTAAGGTTCCTTCATACGATTAGTGGAAATTGCAGACGGAAACCCTACCGTGCTGTGGAGAATCCTCTCGGACAGGCGTACTGTATCGACTTTTGTAGTTATTGCTGTTGTAATTTAGGAACACGTAACCGACACTTTGAAATCAGCGTAACGTGTCGCTGTTGACACGGTACGACGCGTACCATACTGTGAAAAAAGTATACGACATTAACCATTTCAACATTTTGTCACATGCCTCATGCGCCTGATCTGAACACTCAGTAATTCCCTGGGTCGTGCAAACACGCTTTTAAGAAAAAAATGGGTAAGAATTACAAACAACCTCGTGTACTGTCTACCCAGGCATGTTAAAGATTCCATGGTCCCCACTGTCAGGTTTGTGTGTGATGAGGGGTCCAAGTTTGGCAAGTCGCCGTGCATGTTCGTTGGAGGAATTTTTCTATCCCTGTGAAAATGGCGGAGAGATAGCATCTCTCTCTCTCTCTCTGTGTCTCTCTCTCTGTCTCTCTCTCTTTCTCTCTCTCTCTCTCGCAAAACATCTCCACCAACAAGAACAGCAATGTTGAACATCAACATGAACATTTTTTGTTCTCTTTTTCCAGAAAACTTTTCATGTTGCTTCGCCAAATCAAGCGTGTACACTGAAGCAATAATCTTTAGAAAAAGGAAAGACGAACACTCGGCTACTCAAGCTATTCGATCTGCACGACAGGGTTTAAAAATTGTTCGGGCAATTCAAGAACATCTCCTCAAAACTGAGTGTCAGTTACGCACTTTTCTCAGTAGCCAGATTTGCCTTTACCAAAATAATGCTGTTGAAAGAATGTAATGTTATGCCTTTCCCTGTAGATATTTCACGAAGTACACCGTATTGTGTTTTGTGAACACGTGAAGCAAAAATTGCGTAACTGACGCGGCACAGCTTTCGGAATTACTCGTTCCTGAATCATGTTTAATAATAATGTACATTACAGTAACAAATATTCAGTGTTATTTAAGCGACGCACCTAAAACAGAAAATTGTCTTTTGGCTCTACGCAACAAAAAGTGTAAAGACAACACGCCGAGAAATACTACGTAGACTGGATAAGAATTTGTCATATACAGAAGACGATGCCACTGATGTTTCTGTTGAGTGGCAAGCTTTCTGTGTTGCCAAATCTCGCTTCTAGTTTATCGTACATCGGGAAATCTCGAGAATCGCTTTTAATCAGTCAAACGTTACTTTCGGGCCGGTCAGTAGGCCGTACCTGTTAACGTGTCGTCAGTCACCACGATGCGACGCTTATTGACCTCTCACCGCGTTTTCTATCGCTATAAATTTAATGTTACACATCTAGCTTCTAGAGAGAGAGAGAGAGAGAGAGAGTAGGAACAAAGGCTTCGCTAAAGCCGAAAACATGCGCTCAATCAGGTCGATTTCAAAGCAGGGGAAGTAAGTAAAGCTGAGAGCGCTATCTAGATCTAGGAGACCCCCCCCCCCCCATCCACTGTGGCTTGTAGCCAATGTAGGGCAAGGCTGACTTGTCCGATGGCATACAAAGCAAACTGTTTCATGTTGCTACACACATGGATCTGTTAGAAGTTCCTCAAGTTACCTTGACCCCTTTCCCTTACCCCTTGCATTCGGATCTTCCGTCTTGAAGTTAATCGGCGCGGATCAGGAACCCAGAAAACGTTGTGTACTGACCGGGATAAAAATTGTCAACGG
The DNA here is from genome assembly GCA_018292915.2 of Batillaria attramentaria. Lineage (NCBI taxonomy): Eukaryota > Metazoa > Mollusca > Gastropoda > Batillariidae > Batillaria > Batillaria attramentaria. Next base: position 325,401 of record JACVVK020000161.1, on the reverse strand, counting down.
CGTTGTTCTCGCTGCGGAGCTGCACTTTCTGACCGGCGCTTACGTGAGTAATGGCGGCGATGGCGGGGTTGTCATAGTACCCATGTCGCGAGTCAGCTATGCTCTCAGCTACACGGCCCGCACCGACGTGAATACCAGCGTGGATGTAGTCGTTGAGGTCGTGGTTCATGAAGGTGGCGTGAAACATGTAGAGCCCCGACACAGGGGCGGTGAAGAAGCCGGTCTGGGGATCGTAGGCGTTGCCGATGTTGGTGGCGACGTGAGGGACGATGACTGTTCCGAAGGCAGTCACGCTGATTGCTGAGGCGCTGGCCCATGTGTGAAAGGCCACCACTTTTCCATACTTGTCTGAAATATAAGATGTAAACATTAATGATGAAATCACTGCACCGTAACGGGTCTCGTGTTGAAATAAGCCTCATAGGCTACGTCAGTATTACCACTGATTCGCAATAAAAGGTTTGATTGTACACTCTTTCAAAATTCCAATACGAACTCAAAGCGTCTACCGTTTCTTCGGACCTATCACAGACTGCAAGAGTCGAGTATTTTTGTCACATGCTTCACACACACACACACACACACACACACACACACACACACACACACACACACACACACACACACACACACACACACACACACACACACACACACAGAGAGAGAGAGAGAGAGAGAGAGAGAGAGAGAGAGAGCTGACCGAGTCTGGACTGTTGGGCCGTAATCTGAGTCTGTTGCGCATTGACCTTGGCTTCAAGAGCGTCCATCTGGTGAACCATGTTGTCGAATGCCAGCTGCAGTGGCGAGGGATCGTCAGATCTCTTGTTACGTGTTTCTGCAACATTGGCTGGGGCAGACTCCACTGATGAGGACGTCACCACACAAGCGACGGCAACCAACAGAAAGCAACACTTTACACCCTCCATTCTAAAATCCGTCTTTCGGCTGACCGTACTGAGCACTGCTGCTGTACAGTTCGGATCTGAATTCTTCCAGTACCAGACACACCGCAAAAGTTTCACGTCCGTTATTCCTCTGCCTTTTATAGCACGTTAATTCTTTGCTGTTTGCAAAACGCGAACATTGATACGGAGCTAATTTATGTGACGTTGATCAAGACTTGAGTTCGGAGTGCATCGAGATTAATTGTCTGTATCACCACCGAAAGCCCCACGCGGCTGACCTAAGCATTCACCAAATCTCGACCTGGGGAACCAACGCTGAAGAGAAATGAACGTATAATTGAACGCATGTTAGAAAATAGAAACGAACTCTCAAGCATGCCCTTACTACGATAATGAGGCAAAAAATAAAATAAAATACGATAATGAGGCAAAAAATAAACAAACATAAAATAAAAAATAAAAAATAAAAATAAATAAACAAGTACAAATACAAGGTTTGCAATGTAGGTGCATTACATTTTTGTAGAATGAGCCCTTTTAGGTGCAATTTTCCGAGGGTTTTTTTTTCAGATTTGTCTGATTTAAGGGCGTTGACTTCGTTTGTAGTCGCATCTATCTGGGCGGGAGCGTAAACTCTCGCCAAACTTTACAAAGGCTCAGTACAAGCATGGCATCTTCGCTATCAGGCTTGCCGTGCACATTACAATCGTGTTCTTGTTTCCCCCTCAGTCAGTTAATACCGGCGATTTCGCAAAAGTGTACGCTTTCTTGTTCTACCTGTTCACAAGGGCCCGCATGTAAAACTCGAGGTTAATTTAAATTAACCCACGGCTACGGGCCTAACCCAGACTAAGAAAAAGAAACCCCAAAACAAAATTAAATAAAACAAATGAAGCGGAGAAAGGAAGAAAAAATCCTTCTATTACGGCTTAGGTACCATGATGGAATGGACCCGCTTGTAGATTAAAAAAAAAGAAGAAAAAGAAAAAGAAAAAAACTTAACCCTAGAGCTAATTTAGTTCGAGGTTAGACTTTAACCCGGGGCTAAAATCCCTAACCTCGACTTTTACATGCAGGCCCAGCACACCGTCGGGCCAGACTGCAAGACAAATTTCATGAACCTGATATTGTCAAGCAGGCCATGTGCATAGCACCATAGTATTGTAAATTTTGGACGATTTAGGCCCGGTTTTCGACCAGGACTTTGATAAGTCTGGCTCCATGCATCACAAACCACGGCCGACGGTTCCGACGTAGGGCCGTAGTTCCGACGTACGGCATTGTAAACCCGTGTGCATGGCTCGCTTGATCGTCGCTATATTCAAATAGCTTGGTGCGTAGTAGGGTTGCTGTCGACAACATTGTTTGTTGCAGCTGTCGTAGTAAAAGACGACACTGTCGTAGGATGTTTTATGTTGTCTGATCCTTTCGCCAAAGGAGCATCTTGGTGATAGCGCCAGCATCATTTTCCAGTACATCTCAGCGTTCATTCGGCTATACATAACTGACATACGGTTTAAGGACTGCCGACTGACGTGGGCGCATGGATGTGTACGAGCGCTGTCAGCGGCATGGTTGTCGCAGGCCACTTTGTATCCCTGTGGATCAAACAAACGAAAACGCAGGCTGGACAATGGCTGTGTGAAAAGAGAATGGAAAGAATTCGGAGCACCACCAATTACCGATTAAACCTAACTTCAACAAACAATCATCGGCCATTAAAACTAACACGTGAGTGAAATACGTCACACTTCGATTTCTCACGTGCAGAGAAACAACCGCGGTGACGTCAGATATGAGATAAAACGCCGTTTGTCTTTGGCGAGCTCCGAAGCGATTGAAATTCTTCGAAGGAGAGCTAGACAGGGGCAGACAAACACAAGGGGAGCTCACTGTCACACCCTGCCCTAATTCGCGCCTCCAATCCGTCTGATCGTAGATTCCACTGCCTGCCTTTAGACAAATGAAAACGGTTCGTATTTGTATAGGAAAGGCGTCGACGTGTGTGTGTGTTTGTGAGTGAGTGTGTGTGTGTGGGGGGGGGGGGAGCAGGTGTTGTTGGGGTCAGCTAACGGAGAAGGACATGCAAACTGACAGGTGGGCTCTTCTAGGGGCATCCATTTACTACTACTACTACTACTCCTACTCGGTACCATTACTACTACTAATGCGTATTGTACAAGCGCTTTACACAATTTCTAGGCTTAAAGCACCGCGAGCTTAACACAACTAGCACGCTCACCTTAACCACACGCATTCTCTCACATATCGGACATCAGCTTGTTACAACCATGTGGTGCGAAGGGTCAGCTCAGCTATTTAAGTTTCGGAATTCAATACTGCATTTACACCACTCGCCAGTGCAAACTCTCAGTGAGTTTACTATGAGTGATTTTACGTCCGAAAATAGTAAGGAAACAGAGAGCGAAAGTCTGTGTTATGACTCGATGTTTCAATTTTAGCCGTAGCTACCTCGCCGGAGGCTCGGTAGCTACGGTATAAAAAAAAATGAAACATCACGTGGTTTCTTCCGCGGTAAACCATTCGAACTAATCATGTAAGCTCTATTTATTTCCTTTTTTGTTTTTTTTGTTAACACTTTCAACTTAGAGGGAGAGGAAGCCGGAGTGTCCCCGACCATCGGTCAGAATGAACGGCGCCACACACTTCAGCTGAACCCTCGAACCGTCTACCAACTCGCATTTGTGACAGCAGTCGTCACCTCTACACTACTTTGTATCCACAACGACAGGCTGAAGCCTGGGTACAGGGCACATTGTTCATGCCGGAGAATTTTCAGTCCATGACAACTCCTTTCTGCTGCAACAATGCGCATCCAGTAAACTGACAGTACCGACCAGAACTCCTCAAACAACATTCTTTTTTCCAGTCAAAGTAAATCCAAGACGGGATGCAGTACAATAAACTTCCACAATCCGACTGTTCACGTTGAAAGTCTTCGACATGGCGCCATTCAGTTGCCTTTGCCTGTACTTCGGGGTCAGTTAAAGTGACGTCCCCCGAAGAAGCCCTTGAATAATAGTTGACCCCAGCAGCTCAGTGGTCAGATGTCTTCGTGGTGCTGGAACTGGCAAATCTCAAAGCTGTGCAGCGTCGACATGTCAGGATAGGAACTTTTAGTTGTCACCCCTTTGATTCCACCCATAAATGCCACAAATCCCACACACAGCAAACAAATCGTGCTCCAACCACGCTTGGAAAAAAAGCGAATTTGACGTAGGTCCTACATGGCCGTATTCAAATGAATTGGACTACCTCCACACAAGAGAACACCCTAAGAAAAAAAAATCATTGAGATGGCCACGTGCACTCCAGCCCGATTCATACGGCTCCTTAGCTTTGAAGTCGTTTTTGCGCTTCTGTGAAGCAGGCACGCGAAAAGGGACAGAACTTTGGAGTCTACCAATAAGAGTGCATTCCCTTTTCGTTCCTGGTTCACGACAGAAGCAAGCACACACACACACACACACACACACACACACACACACACACACACACACACACACACACACACATTAAGTCAGAGTCAAGAAGCTGGCATCGTGTTGACTGATCGTGACCAAGCCACGGTTTCCATGGCCTTCATCCGCGAATAATTACGTCGTTTGACCTTGGGCTTCTGCAATGACACCAGTCGCCATGTTGTTTGTAGACTGTCTCCCCCTAGGCATGGATGCACTTGTCACGCTGTTTGACACCTGAGTTATTGCGCCATTCCTTGTTATTTAAACATACGAAAGACAGCAGTGTTTTAACTAGAAAGTATTGTTTTGTTTTGTTTTTAAACGGGGAACACAGTCCGCTCCAACTTATGTTCAATATTGATCTTTTCGGTTTTTTTTTACGTGTGATGATAAGGTCGTGTGAAAGGTCTCTTTGCCCTTGGCCTAAGGCTAGGGGTGATGTGTATGGTTTGACGCGTAAGCATACGTTTCAGGTCAAAATAGAAGCTTGAACATTGTTTAGACATTTACAAGAAACTGGCGAATAAATCCTCTCTCTCTCTCTCTCTCTCTCAAGTGCACGTGTGTCTCACTTTTCTGCCTCCTTCCGCACTCTATCTTTGTATCTGTATTTGCACCCCCAACCCTCCTCATCCGCTTTATGTGTGTGTGCTTTTGCGCGCGCATTATGTGTGTGTGTGTGTGTGTGTGTGTGTGTGTGTGTGTGTGTGTGTGTGTGTGTGTGTGTGTGTGAGAGAGAGAGAGAGAGAGAGAGAGAGAAAAGAAGAAAACAAAACAAGATCCTACTGAACACACCCCTCGCTAGCCATCGGCTTGGCAGGCACGCGTTAGCCTTGGCACGCGAGACTATCAGCACATCTGACGGACTGCCCAAACCCGAAAAGAGCAAATCTCGGTTATTATTTGCTACTGGGCGAAACTGGGGTCCAACTCCTTCCCGAGCAAATGAAATGAGACAACACGAGATTTACCTCTCCAGGGCACGGCCCAAGTCCTGCAGCGGCTGTGGACAGTCGTTCTCCTTTCCTCCTCACTGCTTCATCTTTTGCCAAAGGAAACAGCCAAGTCTGCACCAGTCGCTGTCTTCCCCATCTTCTCAATGTCAGGAGAATTTCTCTGTTTGTTTGGAAATTCAGAGCGGGATCACGATATATTTCTGTACTCTTTTTTGGCAATAGTGACTGGTTTCCTAGGCAGAAAGAGCCTGACGGAATGCATAATTGCCAAGGAATTCTGACAATGTCAAGGAACCCAGGTTAAAACGAAGACTGAACCAGATCGACTTCCCTCACTTTAAGAGTCTTTCCCGTATGTATAAGTTTCTGTTAAAATAACACTGAAAAAAAAATTACAAAACAAACAAGATCATTTAAAGATGGAAATTTATGATCACGGCATGAATATTTCACGTATCTATAAGTTTCTGTCAAAATAGCGCTAAAAAACACAAACTACAAAATAAACAGCATCACCCCCCCTCCCCCCCCCCCCCCCAAAAAAGGATAAGAACAAACTATAAATTTATGATCACGATAGCAGATGAACTGTAGCAGAAGTAGAACAGCAAAAACAATGACAATTTCTGTCGCCTCCCAAAACTGGTGAAACAGATCTGTGTTTCTCTGGGAACGCATTGCAAATTTCCAGGCTTGAGGTCAACACACTCTGGTCACTGGAAAGGAAAACAAAGTACAACTGAGTGCAAAATAAATGCAAACTGCAAGATAAATACTTCAAACAAACCCAAAACACATGATTATGGAGTGAAGCTGATGGAAAACAGGTCCACTAGCAGTCAAATAATTATTATATAATTTGAATGGTGAAATCTGAAAGCTGTAATTTGGCACAGTCTCACTGTCAAGATTGTATCACTGAAGATATACACTGAACTGGAAATGTATCTGTGACGCGCATTTTCGGCATTTAAATAAAATTAACAAAATGCAGTTTTTTGTAGCACAGAAATTTTGATTACATCATTGGGAAGTTCACTTCTTTCTTTTTCTAGTTATATAACTTTGATATGCAAACAAATCATGCAGTTCTACTTCAAAATCAATGACATGTCGTCGAGAAACAAACGTGGTGTCTGCTGATTATCAATAGACACGCCAAAAAAAAAAAAAGTTTAACCTTTTGGTATTCTTAGCATTAACAAAACAACAGCTTTCAGTCTATAGAAACGATTATCTGAAGTCGCATTACGTTTGACCACATGCACGTCGATAGGTCGTTAAACATCGGCCAGATACGTCATCTCACATGGGCCCTAACAAACAAGAAAGCACCTTCAATCAGGCACTGGGTTGTCTGAAATTTGTGAGAAGGTATGAAGCAACGCGCAAGCCACGGAGGTTAAACTTTGAAGCTTTTGTTTTTCGGCTTCGGTTTGGTTTGCCGTGCTCGGTCAAACAGGATCGCGGAGCGTGGAAACAAAATCGTCAGCAATCTGAGATCAACGCCGGGAGATTTCTCTTGATTTGCAGCACGCGGTATCGGCCACCGTGACGCAAGGAAAACCAAATTTGATTATCAGGGTTACTGTGACGTCATTTGCTGTTGACGACAATTACAGCGGGAGGTTGAATTTTGGGTGTGTGTGTAGAGGGCATTGATTTTAGAGGGTGGAGGGGGGTGCGCGCGGAAAATGGCGAAAATGAGAGGAAGCTGCTGAACAGGAAAAGGAAATCGTAACGATTATGCCTTTTTATGGTGATGATGATGGATGCTTGGTATAGCGCACGGCTCCATCCTAACTGAATGTTCGCGGCGCTAAGGGAGAGGTTTTAAAAAGAACGGTACTGTGAAAAACGCTAAGAAAGCAGGATATTGTGGGTGTAAAGTTTCATAGAGAGGACGGCCCATATTCACGTTTTCCTTTCACGTGTACACACACACACACACACACACACACACACACACGCACACACACACACACACACACACACACACACACACGCGCGCGCGCGCACACACACACACACGCGCGCGCGCGCACACACACACACACACACACACACACACACACACACACACACACACACACACACACACACACACACACACACACACACAGAGAAAATAGCGTGTTGTCCTATTTTCCGTAATTAACACGTTTTCCTGAGAGACCGGAAGAGAGAATTTAAATGAATCTGCAAGTGAGCGTTAACGGAAGACAGAACTGCGTTTAAATCGCATTGCCGCATAGTGATAAGACTCACTAATGTGCTAAACAAACAGAAGTGTTTTTGCAGTGAAACCAGCCTAAATCGACATTTTCACTGCTTTTTTGAAAACCTGGCAAGCTTTTTTTAAAGGAATGAAACTAGCACTATAAAAATAGCACGTTAACGTCATTCACGGACGTCACTTTTCCCCGTTGTCTCACAAAGGTTTTAGGAGCACACATCAGTTACCGAACAAGATTACATTAATGTTTATATCATTGTCACTCGGTTCTCGGCCGGTATATTTTAGACTCATTTTGATTAATTTTGTCCACCTCACATTTTTGCACAATTGTTCACATACGTCGAGGTCGCCATGCGCTATTTCAGAATTATATTCACGGCTGATAAAGAGTTAGGTCACAAGTTTCAAACATCTATTTTCAATAAAAATGCACAAAATCACAGTTTTAAAACAACTATTCCCGAAAACCTTTGGCGACTGAATTAGCAAATGCATAATACTTACCCGAGTATTTCAGCAAAGACTGCCAGCCCAGACACAGCACTGGCCATACACAACGAGCTTTTGTCCCGTAGAGAGAATAAATGCGATACTCTTACCTTTGTATCACTGTGTTGGCCACCGAACCTGACCTTCGCGTCGCCCACAGATAATCCTCCGTTGGCGAAAACACAAAGGTCATAGCTTATATGTATATTTATGTCAATCCCATGAAAACACAAAGGTCATAGCTTATATGTATATTTATGTCAATCCCATGAAAACACAAAGGTCATGGCTTATATGTATATGTTTGTCAATCCCATGAAAACACAAAGGTCATAGCTTGTATGTATAAATATGTATATCATCCCCAGCAGTTTTGGCCACGTTCCCCAGGTATTTGATATGTAACATCTCCTTGCTTTTGTATGCTCGTCTTGACAGTTTTCTAGTTCAATTTCAAAGGTCAATACAGATAAGAATTTTCTTATAGGCTACTCCTGTTACGGACCCCCGCCTCCAAAACAAACAAATTGAAAACCCAAACCAAACCATCGGAAAAAAACCCAAAAGGGTGGGTGGGTGGTTGTTTGGGAGTTTAACGTCCTTTTCCACCACAAATGGGACGGGGCAACGAGAAAAGGCCAGCAAAAATATTTGGCCCACGCCGGGATTCGAACAAAACCCAAAAGACAAACAACAACAACAACAGCAGCAGCAGCAACAGCAACAACAACAACAACAACAACAACAACAACAACAACAACAACAACAACAACAACAACAACAACAACGGCAGCAGCAACAACAGCAAGAACAGCAGTTGCAATAAAAACAAAACCAACAGCAAACCAAAGCCAGAGAGACCGCCTACACATGACTCTGAAGTCTGATTTGACAGTGTGACTAGGGCAAATCCCCCCAAACACATTCCTGCCCACCAAACGATTCGAACGAAGGAACATCAGACCCATACAGACAATAATTATAAACAAAAAGCAGCAAATCCCATTCGTAATCAGATTCCTAATCAGTAACTTTTTTTTTTTTTTTTGGGGGGGGGGGGGGCTAATACGTGACTGTGTTGCCGTTCTGAAAGGAAAGTCGTTGGCATGTACCTTCCTGGTAGTTAACAGTTTGAAACAATCCTTTGATGTTTTATTTCCCGGTAGTTACAGTCAATAATCTTGATACCCCAGGTTTCTCGCAAGAAAGTTCACAACCAATCCATGTCTTCCACAAAGAGTGTGTACTAAAAACCTGAGTTGTGCTAAATGTTACTAGTGACTTTGAGCCCTCCTTCAGAACTATGCGAGTAATAAAGAAAGATTTTTTCTTTTTTTCTTGTAGTAACTGGACGTTCCACGACAAGATGCAGTTAAGATACGCATAGTTTAGTCACAGGCTTACTGTAGGTCATTTTACTTATACAATTTCTTTTACGTGAAGCCCCCAAAGACAGTTTTGTCCGTACAGGACATATAATACAGGTGTTTGAATCTTCCCAATCTTTGAGCGGGGAACCGGAGTGGCCGAATGCCGCGGAGCGTTGGACTTCTAATGCTCGGGTCGTGAGTTCGTATCCCGGCTGGGGCCAAATATTTGTGCTGGCTTTTTCGTTGTTGCCACGTCTTTCATATCACCCTTGATTTGGGGTGGAAAAGGACGTTAAACCCCCGAACCCCCACCCTCCCAATCTTTGAGCGTTGCGCGGTGGTCTAACAGGTAGCGCGTCGGACTTAGCAGCTATGGTACTGAACGGCCGTCAGCGCCGTCACGGTGAAGCGTGGGTTCGAGCCCAGGTCGAGCTTGTGATATGTGATTCCGGTTTTTCCTGGCTACCGGGCTGCTTTCGGGGGTTTCTCTCCGGGTTATCCGGCTTTCCTCCTCCCGTAAAATTTGAAGTAAAGGATACGTATTGCGTCGCGCTGCACCGCGGCGACGCGCTTTCCCTGGGAGAAGCCGCGTGAATTTCCCGAAAAGTATAACAAAGTAGTAAAAAAAATTAAGATTTTGTTTTCTAAAAAAATCAGAAAACAAAATCAATCTGAACTCCCTAGCGATGAACCAACCTTTGTTTTGCTCCTCCAGTAGAGTGACAAAAAGTTCACCGGCTTCTCCTTGGTGCTGGGTGACGCTGCAGCGACATGAACCGTATTGCCTCTTTGTGAAAGGAGCCTGAATTTCCACGAACAGTTAAAAACAAGGGACAACACTCCCCCCCCCCCCCCCGGAAATTGACAGCAGTCGAAAGGTGAGCTGGCAGCGAGAGGTACCAGGTGTTAGCGTCAGACGTAAACGGGACGGAGATTATCTCCCTGGATTAAGAACGGCCTTCCTGCAAATCTTCTCGCAATCTTGCCAGGTTTTCAGGACGAGCTGGAAGAATTGACAACTGCTGTGACACCTTGGAAGTGTCGCAGTTAAAGACTTGGCAGACACACGACAAAAAATTAACTTCAACACTCCACAGCCTCGGTTTTTATGTCGATCTTACGGGACTTTAAAAAAAAAAAAAAAAAAAAACACGATATAATCCGCAGAGGGCCCAACAATACCTTTGACCTTTCGAAGCAAAGAGCTAAGACTTCACGAAGAAAGCGAAGTTTTGGAAGGGATCTTTCGGAATTGAGATTCTCTTCAAGAGTTTAGTTTAACTGGATTGAAACTTTAACAAGTAAAAGTTGCTTGCTGAACAATGTTTCAAACTCGAAACGACTTTGTTTCGCGATGCCAGGCAGATTTTCTCACAGGACGAAAAACGACACACACAAAAAATCCGAACACACAGAGAGAGAGAGAGAGAGAGAGAGAGAGAGAGAGAGAGAGAGAGAGAGAGAGAGAGAGAGAGGATTCAATGTGGTTTTGCAGTCAGTGGGAAAAAAACAAAACACAACCCCCCCCAAAAAAACAAAAACAAAAAAAACTATACAAAACAAAACAAAACAAACAAACAACAACAACAACAACAACAACAACAACAACAACAACAACAACAACAACAACAACAACAACAACAACAACAGCAGTAGCTTAAACAGGCAAATTCCATCTTTGCTAAGCCAACTCATGTTTTGGACCAGTTTCGATCGTCAGTGTGCCTGTACGCTCGAAAAACCCTATCTTAACGATTAGTACAGCTCTTAATGCAATACAGTGTTGTTTACACTTTGCGCGAGCTGTCGAACGATTCAAATTCTAAGACTGTTACATTTCTGGAACGCTAACTGTGGCGGCATCATCGAGTATGCTTCTGTTGGCTCAGTGCCAGCATTTCAGACGCTGTCACTGTCCAGGTGTCTAAGTGGTGTGATAACAGATACCACGAAAACAACTCAGAACGATCAAACGACACATACCTTTACTACTTACCGTTTTCATCCCGGTTTTACTCACACATTAAGACAAGTGAATTATTTTATTGTTTTATTGATCATTAGTAATCTGCTTCAAACAGATCAGTAGCACCGTTTGCAGTTCAAGGTTTTGCATTTTGTGTTGGAAGCCGCATTGCGTACAAAAGCCTTGACAATGCGCGGTTACTTTGCCAAGACTAGATGCACGCAGCGCTGTAACTGATACTCTCACGTACCGGAGGTAGAAAAGAGTGAAAGCTTTGACCTTTGGCACTTGTCTGACGCCTGACCTTGTCGTTCGTTCCATGAAACGTCTACATGTGAAGTTTTTTTTTAGCCAGATTATTATGTTTGGCAGACATGGATGACTTTCAAAACAAGCGAAGCTTTCCGAAAACAATATTTTCACGTAAGTTGAAGGAAGATGTTTAGGTTCTTGTATGTAGAGTTAACGTCTTCAGTCCACAACGCAGGTGACTTCAAGGACGAGAACAGCGGCGAAAGCTAGGTCTGTACAAAGCTGACCATGACAGAAGAAAAGGTTTTGAAAACTACAACTTTAATAGATTAAAGCCTCCATGAACTTGTCTTGCATACAACAACGTGGAAAACTTTTCATCGAATGCCCTTAGCTCCTTGCTTCAGAACAGTACTTTATATCAAGATGTAGTACAACTGACCAGGGTGAAACCTCGCGTCGCGGCAATATTGCTCCAACGCTAGTATAAAGCGAAGTGACTGACTGGATTTGGTCTATTTATAAAAATTTGCAGCCATCGACTGTACAAGAAAAGCATCGAGCGTTGAAAGGAAGTCGTATTTCCAAAATACTAGATAATAATAATAATAATAATAATGAGTATTGTATAGGCGCTTTACCCAATTTCACGAACCGGCTCAAAGCGCCGCGAACTGAACCCAGCACGCACGCTCACGTGAATCACACGCATTCTCTCACGCACTGGACATAAACACATTACAATCGCGTGGTGCGAAGGGTCGGCTCAGCTATTTAAATTTCAGAATTTAGAATTGCATTTATTTTTTTAAATTTTGTGGGCTGAAAATTTCCAAAGCAGGGGAGGAGAAAGCCGGAGTGCCCGGAGAGAACCCCCGACGATCGGCCCGAATGAACGGTGCCACATACGAGAAGATGCCGCAAAAGTTAAGCAAACGGCTTCTATATCCAAATTAAGCTTCACCTCTTTCGCCAGACAGTCTTGGAGGTTTGCATGGGTTTTACTCCCCAATTCAAGGCGAATATAGTATTTTTTGTGTGTGTAAACGCTGTGAGAGTTGAAATATCTAGATAAGAGTGTCATTTTCAAAGCTGTCTGTATGAGAGTGAAGTGATGTTCCATATGGAGTGGGTGGGCGTTTGGGAGTTGTTTCACGTCCTTTTCCACCATGTATGGGTGATATCAAAGACGGGGCAACGAGAAAAAAGACCAGCACAAATATTTGGCCCCAATCGGGATTTGAACTGACGACCCGAGCATTTCAGAATCCAACGCTCTACCATTCGGCTGTTCCGGCTCCTCTCTTGATGTGGACATTACGACCGTTTTCATAACCTTTCGGTCCGTATTAGGGAAGAGACCAGGGCCCGCATGTAAAAGTCAGGGTTAGGGAGTTTAGTCCCAGATTAGAGTCTAACCTCAAACTAAACTAGCTCTAGGGTTAAATTTTCTGTTGTTTTTTGTTTAAATCAGGAAGCGGGTCCATTCCACCATGGTGCCTAAGCCGTTATAGAAGGATTTTTGTCTTTCTTTCTTCTCTTCCTTTTTTATTTAATTTTGTTTTGGGGTTTCTTTTGTCCTAGTCGGTGTTAGACCCATAGGTGGGTTAAATTAACCTCGAGTTCTACATACGGGCCCAGGGCCCGCATGTAAAATTTGGGGGTTAGGGAGTTTAGCACCGGGTTGGAGTCTAACCTCGAACCAAACGAGCTCTAGGTTTAATTTTCTGTTGTTTTTTTTGTTTTGTTTCAAATCAGGAAGCGGGATCCATCAGTTCCAGCAAGGTGCCTATGCCGTTATAGAAGGATTTTTGTCTGTCTTTCTTCGCTTCCTTTAAAAAAAAAAAAATTCTGTTTTGGGGTTTCTTTTGTCCTACTGGGTTAGGCCCGTAGCCATGGGTTAAATTAACCTCGAGTTCTACATACGGGCCTAGGCGTTTACTCATTCAACGCGGGCTAAAACGTTGTGCAGGGCCGGCCGGACCACATACGCAGTCCTTGGTGTTAAAAGAGTTGAAACTCCTTCCCTATGTTTCTTGACTCGCTCAAGCCGCAACTCATCTATAAACGAGCCGGGGTGGCCGAATGGTAGAGCGTTGGACTTTCACTGCTCAGGTCGTGAGTTCGAATCCCGGCTGGGGCCAAATATTTGTTCTGGCCTTTTTCTCGCTGCCCGGTCTTTGATGTCACACTTATGTGGTGGAAAAGGACGTTAAACTCCCAAACACCCACCCCACCCTCACCTATAAACGGAAACAAGCCTGCTCTGACATTCCCTGACCCGGACACGGGTCTGTGGTGTAAATGGCGGCAGAGAAAACTCTTCCTTCAAGGACACAGATTTCACACATTCAGCAAACAGTCGTCTTGAACGGTGTTGTATGCTAACCACGTAAAACGTTGTTAGTTTCAAACCTGTCCTTCTTTTAGAAATTCAAATAGAAAACGGGGCGAGAATGACACGAGAATGACACGAGAATGACGCCCCGCAAAGCTGTTAAAACACTTGCCGACAACCTAATTCCAGAGCACTTCCTCAGAGCCCTCAAGGCTGGGGGAAACTGAAGGCAGCCATGTTTGTCCGGCGCGTCGCGCCAGCCTGCTGTTTGAGGGATGACCACTAGTGACACACATCGTGTCCAGACATGTCCGTGTTTTCGAATCAAAAGGGACATTAAGTCGCTGACCAAAAGGACGATGCTATAAATCGCTCCAGCGCAAAGCATGGCTGCTTGAATATTACTCAATTTCAAAATACGTGGGTTTTTTTCTTCTTTTTTGTTGCTTTTTTTTTTTTTTTTTTTTTTAGCTATCACTATACAGACCAGTGGAAATATCTTTGAAAATGGTTTACCAACAACGGGTGTATGTTTTCCACCACGTATGGGTGATATCGAAGACGGGCCAGCACAAATATTGGCTCCAGCCAGGATTCGAACTCACGACTCGAGCATTGAAAGTCCAACGCTCTATCATTCGGCTATCTAGGCTCCCTTTTACCAACAACAGAAAGAACAAAGAAGGATGGGTGTGCAGTGGGTTAACGGGTTTTTCTTTTCTTTGTCCATCACATAAATTATGCAGAGACTTGACTGCGAGAGGTCAGGTTCGAGTCCCACTCGGGGCGAAGGATTTTTCTTTCTCGTATGTGGCACCATTTATTCGGTCCGACCGTCGGAGGATCTCTCCGGGTACTCCGGCTTCCTCCCCCTCTGCCTTGGAAATGTTCAGCCCACCAAATTTGAAAAATAAATGCAATTCTAAATTCCGAAATTTAAATAGCTGAGCCGACCCTTCGTTCCACGTGATTGTAATGTGTTTATGTCCAGTCTGTGGGAGAATGCGTGTGATTCACGTGAGCGTGCGTGTTGGGTTTATCTCGCGGCGCTTTGAGCCAAATATTTGGGATAAAGCGCCTATATTAATGAGCTTCTTCTTCTTATTATTATATCAAATACGGAGCAACGAGAAAAAAGGCTACAAATATTTGGCCCCCAGCCGGGAATCGAACTCACGACCCGAGCATTTAAAGTCCAACAGGCTCTGGATGAAGATACCGTTCGACTGTACCGGCTGTCAGGAGTCACAAGGTCAAGACAGTGTCCTGTACGACACTGTTACCGGCTACTGTGTTTTAGCTTCAACCAGCTGAACGCAAGCCTGTCTGTATATGTGTTTGTGCATTTCGTCTTTTAGAGGTGTGATGTTAGACGCCAGCGGTAACAACTCAGAACGACCTGTGAGGCTAAAACTCTCAAAATTTGGGCCTTTGATTTTTTTTTCTGGGTATGGGTATGTATAGACAAAATAGCTTTGGTCCCCATCTTCAAAACTGCAGTAAAAGCACAACTTGTTTTCAACTCAGCGGCAGGACTGAGGGATCGACAGATCTCTCTCTCTCTCTCTCTCTGTATGTGTGTGTGTGTGTGTGTGTGTGTGTGTGTGTGTGTGTGTGTGTGTGTGTGTGTGTGTGACGATTGCTGTGTCTTTTATCACGTGTCTTTTATTGCGTGTCTTTTATCACGCGTCTTTCACTGCGTGTCTTTTATCACGTGTCTTTTATCTGGCATTGTTTTCATGCCATTTTATTTCACTTAATCCTATTTTTCTTAACCTTGTAAGCGCTTAGAACTCGTTGAGTATAAGCGCTATATCCATTATTATTATTATTATTATTAGAGTAAAAAAACAAGCAAACAAAAACGACAACTTCTACGGGAAAAACAACAGCAACATCAGCAACAGCAACAACAGCAGCAGCAACAGCAGCAGTAAACAACAACAAGAAAACAATGCCACACACATCTCAGCAACTGCACCATTGGCAGAGTCAATACCGTTATGTGTATTTTTCTTGTTCGTTGTTTTGGGAAAAAAGAATTGGGAGAGGCTGGGATAGAAGGAAATAAATTCCAGGCATGTGCATCTGCCCATAGTTTAAACTGAAAACATTGTGAAGAGCTGCGGACGGACGGACGGACGGACGGACGAGACAGCGATGAGGAAGGGACGGGGTGTGTGTGTGTGTGTGTGTGTGTGTGTGTATGTGTGTGTGTGTGTGTGTGTGTGTGTGTGTGTGTGTGTGTGTGTGTGTGTGTGTGTGTGTGTGTGTGTGTGTGTGTGCGTGCGCGCGTGTATGTTGGAAGAATGCAGGAAGAAAGGAGCGCCGGGGGACGGGCTTTAAGACTCCCAATACAGATCGGGAGGAGTGCATCTGGATTGCCTCTGCTACACAGCAAGCTTTGGCACAACACCGCCATGTATTTCTGGTGAAAACCACAGGCCCGCAGAGAGGCTTCGCCCTTGTGAACAAGACAGCTGTCCCTGTCATGCGGAAATTCATGAGATTAACACCTTTCGGGGTCGCATTACGTGGGATCGGAAAACAACACGTCTGACATAACGAATGCAAAAAAAAAAATAGAGGATGGAGAGGGAGAAAAGTATTTTAAGGGGTGTGAAAGCGGCGGAAGGGTGGAGATGTGGACAAAAAGACTTTAACTACCCCCTGCCTCCGAAAGGATTTTAGGTTAAAAACTGAAGAGGACGAATAGAAACAAGCTTCACACATTTGGGATCACAGATCTAGGGGGATTTTGTTTTAGTTGGAAAACGGGGGCGGGGTGGGGATGGGGGGGGGGGGGGGGAGGGGGGAGAGGGAGGAGGGGAGGGCGGTTTGGAACTGGGGGGGGGGGGGGGGGCATGTTGTACGTAGCATGCAAAATAACACTAGGTGTGTGTTGTGATCTTCATCTATTAAAATCAACTAATTTTACGACGAAATAAGTTTTAAAAATCTGCATGCTAATAATACATTATAATAATGAATATTGCTGAAATATGATATCTATTATAATTTAGAAATATTCGTGACTGGTAAATTTATGCAAGAAAGAAACAACAACGACAACAACAAACAAACAAAAACCTACCATCAGTACCTGAGCTGAAGTGTCCAAACCAAATACTACAACATGCCCCCCCCCCCCCCCGCCCCAAAACAACAACAACAAGAAAAAACCCCAAAACAAAACAAAACAAAACACCCCCCCCCTCCCCCAAAACACACGCACACACACACACACACACACACACACACACACACACACACACACACACACACACACACACACACACACACACACACACACACACACACAACCCTGTTCTTTCTGTGATTGGATCTGTAGATCTAAGAGCACAGTTTTCACCCCTACAGCGTCAGTATTTCGATCAGTGTGTGTTTTTTGTGTGTGTTTTATTTCTTTTTTAAAGTTTTGTTTTGTTTTTTTGTTTTGTTAAGCTCTGACAGTTTGGACACGAAGGAGTTCGATTTCACAATGTAACTTTCAAACAAATCATCTGGAGGAAATGTAGTCAATGTTTGCTCGCGAGAAGTTTCAACATCTCAGCTCTGCTAATACAGGTAAAGGGAGGTCCGAGCGGGTCTGTGTTGTTTTAAAGCATTTTCTCACCTGCCTGGCAAAACGTAGCCCTCGCAACGGCAAATACCCAGCTTGTAGTGCGAATACAGTTCACTGCACAAGTTGTGAGGAAAACGCTGAAAAGAAGTGGACACTCCCTTGTTCCTCTTCCGGAGGACTTCTCTCTCATCCCCCCCTCCCTCCCTCCCATTGCTCCCCCCCCCCCCTCCCCCGCCCTCTCTCGTTTCCAGCCCTGCCTATCGTATGCAAGCATGCACTTCCGTTTACGGAGTTACGGCTTGTAAGAGCTTTCGGAGCAGACGATCTTACAGCAAACTCTCCTGCACGGCTTCTGACAGTGCAGAAGTTTAGAAACGCGGTTGACACAACCCGCTGAAGCTTACATTGCTGAAACCTTTTCCACAAAAACTGTTGGTTTTGAAATCAGCCTTCAGATTCTGTAGGAAATGCTGTGGAGTAGGCTGGAAATGTTAGTTGTTTGCTTTTTGCTGTGCCTTTCACACATCGGGCAGATATTTGGGGATTTGCTTGTCGATGCAGGTGCCATTGTTTTTTTTTGTTTTTTTTTTTAAATAAAATAAATCAGATTTGACTGAAGGGGTGGGTGGGTGTTTGGGAGTTTAAAGTCCTTTTCCACCACATACGGGTGATATCAAAGATGAAAAAGCCAGGACAAATATTTGGCCCCAGCCGGGATACGAATTCACGATCCTTCAGTCTGCAACCAAGCAACAAACGAACACACGAACGAACAAACAACAAAAAGAAACAAACTTGATCGTTTAATTATCACGTATTTATTTCTGTTTCATTTGTAAGAATACTTACATACTCAGAGTATGATATACAAATACGATGTAGTATAAGAAATGGAGGGCGGGGGTGGGGTGGGGTGGGGTGGGGCGGCGGTGAGGTGAGGGGGGAGGGGGGGGGTGTCGTCAGGTTTCTTACGGATGACGCCATTTGAAGAAGACGGGAAGCGGACTGGAACGGCATCAGTCTCAAGCCGACCCAGATCTCGATCAAGTAACCAACCAAGGTATAAGAAAGATTGATAATAGGCTATAATTCCAGAGTTCCCTTCCAGAAGGTACTATCGATTCACAATAGAAAGAAGAGAGATGTTCCGTTCTGGCAGGGAACCTTCGTGATTATTTCTGGTTTTCATTTCTCATTTTTTTTAAAAGTATGGGTACACAGGGATATAATTATGTTCTCATCAGTCATCATGGCCAACATCAGTAACCAAAAAAAAAAAAAAATGACAATGGTATGCATTACTCTAGAGGGGGTTCGGGGGTGGGGGTGGGGGGGGGCAATGGACAGTCAACTGATATTGCTTACATGCTACTTCAGTCAGACAATGGATAGGCCTACATACGTGTACATTCTCATTGCCTTACACACTTGATTATTTCTGCATGTCACACAGTTGCAAACCCTATTAATAATAATTTATCTCAACAGTTGCGACTATTTGAAATGATTATTCATCTCAAACGAGTGTAAGTCCATGTTTCTGAAGTTTCGTCCGCATGGAAAAGAAAACTGTTGAAAAATCCCGCTGTCGTTTCATTCTCCCGAGAAGGGGAACTAGTGCACACAAAAACAGCGACAAGAAACCCCAACAAATAAAAAACAAAAACCCGAATAAAAAAAAAAAAAAAAAAAAAACCAAAAAAAAAAATAAAAAAAATCAGCCCGCCTCTTGCGTGGAAAAAATGGTTTTATTTCCATCCCGATAAAACGGAAGCTTTCCAGCAAAATACCATGTGCCCCGATTTGGCAGAATCCTCAGTGATAATCTGATGACAGCCAGTGTACTAAAGAATACCTCCCCCCAAAAAAAAACTTCAACGGCAGACACCATATAAGCACTTGAATCCGGCCGTAGCCGAAAGCTGGAAAGACCAGATTCTCAAAACATCTCAGAAATGTACCATCTACACGCGGAACGCACTCATTCCTGGCTGAACCACAACTTTCTTGGCTCTTCTTTGGAAACCCCGCGCGATTATTTTTTTATTATTATTATTCTCGCCAGGGTATTGACATAATGTGGAGGTGCCAGATAGCAATTCCTGGCCAAAATCCACTCTCTTATTCGGAAGGATCTGCACGGGCCCGTGGTCTGTCTTGGCCTGCGGACAGGGTCAGTGCAGTTCTGTCCAGTGGGATGGTGAAGTGTTACAAAGGACAAACGTAGGCAATTCGGTGTCTACACCATGGCCAGCTGAGCATCGCCAAGTCCAGTACGTCTAAAAGGGGGGGGGGGGGGGGGGGGGGGGGAGGGGAGGGGAGGGGGGGGGGGGGGGGGGGGGGGGCAAAGAGAAGCGGCCGGGATGCCGAGCCTTGTGGGTTATCCGGGTGCCAATACAATCACACTGGACCATATTTGAAGTAGATACCGAAGCGCCACACTCATGCTCAGAGGTCGTCGGGTTTCTTACAGCTTACGCTATTTGAAGAAGACGAAAAGCGGATTCGAACGGCATCAGCCTACAGCCTAGCAAGATCTGGATCAAGTAACGAGCCAACCAGCCATTCTGCCAGCCAACCAACCGAACAATACACAAACAAGATCAAAGATTTAAAAAATTGCGTTATTTCCTTTGGTCCCTACTGGGGCATGGGTAGGTGGGTGGGTGTTTGGGAGTTTAACGTCCTTTTCCACTACGTACGGGTGATATCAAAGACGGGCCAACGAGAAAAAAAGGACGGGGCAACGAGAAAAAGGCCAACACAAATATTTGTGACCCTCCACCACGTTGTAACCATCACCATCTTGTAACATGAACAAATAGCACAGGAAGACTCATTTGGAGGGTCACACTTGGCCTTCGTCGGGATTCGAACTCACGAGCCGAGCATTGAAAGTCCAACGCTCTACCATTCGGCTATCCCGGCTCCCCCTGGGGCATGGAGGAACAATATAAACAAACAAAAAATGCAAATGATAAGGTAGTGTAAGGTAAACAATACGTGTAAACAACAACAACGATCGCTGTGAGGGTCACTAAACATAATCACAAATTGCATGAAAATAAAGTTAACAGACACTTACGGCAATTACAAATATGAAACACCACAGTTCCGTAGTAGAAAAAATATGGGTTTTTTTTTTTGTTGTTTTTTTGTTTTGCTGCCCCAACTCTGTATGCCAGCTCCAGTGGTGTTCCTCCCAGGTCATGGGTGGAATCCACGGAGGGCTCGAAAGCTGGGGCAATTTTTATTATGCATGAGGATGAAGATGAGGATGGTGGTAAGATGATGCCATAGAGGTCCGTTTGGTTTGGGACTGCGGGACAGGGCCGCATTCCACGCTTGCTGTCATAATAATATCCCGGCGTTCACCGGCCGTGTAATTATCCATATCATAAGACGTGTCATACCAAGGGAAGCACCCCCAAAGTCGCACCCGTGAAGTGGATGAATCTCGACTGTGTGGCAACAGCCTCCCCACTGGGCCCATAGCACACCTGCGCTGGGTAGGAGCCGACCTGGGTAGGAAAAATCTCGCTTGCCTCGGCTGGGATTCGAATCCGGGTCTCCCGGTCCATGGTCCGAAGTGCTAACCACTGCACTACGAGGGCCGGTATGTATCAAATTTCATACTCCATCAAACAGCCTCATAATTTTCCTCATCGGTCCCCTCCCCCACCCCCCTCCTCCCAATCAGCCAACTCCCCACCCCACCCACCCCTAACAAAACAGACTGTACACGTACAACACCTCAACGACTTCTCGTCGTAGTTTCTCTCACACGCAGAGGACGACCTGACTTACACTTAAGCGGTGACAATGAGTTGTCTGCTCATTGTAATCGCTTTGCTTCGGGCTGACCTCGCAAGAGGGCGCCACCTTTTCAAGCCAATACGGCGGGCAACCGTGAAGATTCGCACCTTCAAGTTCGGTCAACTGGTCTGTAGTGCCAGACAACTGACTATCTGCCCGATTAGAGGGGGGATTAGCTTCAAAGTGGAGACCTGGGATATTACGTAACTTGCACAGATATACGGCTGTCTCAATGGCTTCAGAACAATTAGCAAAGAAAATGCCAAGGAAACTAAAAACAAAAATAGAGCAAAAAAAACAAAACAACCCAAACAAACAACCAAAACCCAGCCAAAAACCCCCAACCAAACAACAATAACATGAAAAATGAAAAAGTAAAACAGACGCATCTAGCACGTTGAGGAATTATTTTAACATCATTGCCGCTTGTCCAGTGAGAGGTATAGCCATGGACTCCTAGTTTCTTAGTTATTTAGGGCTTAACGCCGCGCAAACAACAAACACTGAATCGCGGCAAACCATGGCCTCATAATGGACATCACGACACAAAAAAACAGACTTAAAAGCTTGAATCTACAGCGTACATTTGCAAAGTCAAAGTCCAAGACAAAAAGGAAAAGTTCAATTTTTGACTGTTGGTGAAAGCAGTCATTTCCTGCACAGCGGTGTTGCCAGATTTATGTGCGTTGTATGATTACTGTTAAACGTATAAAGAATGGCAACTCTTCTTTTAAAAACACCCATTTATTTTCTTGTCTCTCCTTGAGACTGTAGACGCCCCAACCTTGAGATATCAGTTTATTAGAAATCTTCAATATCTTGAAAGCTTATGAAGAATGTGTATATTATACAGGGAACAGACACAAAGGAATTAGCCAGGCATCTTCTCGTCTCATCTTGATATTACAGACAGCCTGAGCTTAAAGATTGTGAAGAATTTGAATGTCCTACAGACGATCCATGAAAGGCACTAAGCTTGGGAACACATGACAACAGTGTTAAAAAATGATAACAATACATGTTTTTTTTTTGTCTTTGTTTTTGTTTTTTTTATTGAGCGCTGCTTTCAAAGTCCAAGTACCAAAGACTCGCTGCGCTTACAGCACACACACACACACACACACACACACACACACACAACACACACACACGCACGCACGCACGCACGCACGCTAACGCACGCACGCACGCAACGCACTCACGCACGCACACACACACACACACACACACACACAGAGTCTGTTTACAGCCACTCTAACATCCAGTTTGGCAGACGCAGCTGAAAAAACCACCATCTTCTGCTTATTTCTCCTTCAAACTGCAGACAGCCTAACCTTGAAAAAAAATGTGGAGACTCTTTTTATCACACACGGGAAAATGTGGAGGGTAATTAGCTAGGCAAAGCATCTCTACTCCAAAGACAACATTTTATCCTGACAGCTCTCCGTGAGACTGAAACCAGCCTAACCTCGAAAGACTATGGAGAATATGTGTATTCTGACACATGGAAATTATGGAAAGTAATGAGACAGGCAGCGCATGGCAAATCCTCTTCAGAAACGACATTTTCTCCTTGTCTCTCTTTGAGATCACAGACAGCCCAACCTTGAAGGATTATGAAGAATTTGTATATCATACAGAAAACATATGGAAAATGATTTAGCACAGCAACTCTTCTTAGAAAAACAAAACAAAAACACGGCAGTTTCTTCTCGTTTCTCCTTGAGACTGCAGACAAGCTAACCTTGAAAGATTATGGGAAACGTGGACACCATACAGGGGAAAAAATATGGAAGGTAATTGGGGCATTACCACTGGGTTTACCGCATATACACGACAAGGACACGTTGAACCTGCGTTCACCACGTTAACGATAAGCTTGCCCGAAGCAGAGAAAACAAAGGACGATTGCCTACGTGCGTGTGATTCCAGCCAACACCGGACTAGCGTCCCCGAGTCGCCCGTGCAAAAAGACAGCACGCCAAAATCCCAGCCTCATGACGACTTTGGGACAAGCGGAACGGAGGGGTCGGGACAGGGAGGGAGGACTGTGAACAGGGGACGGGAGAATTGTGGACAGGGGACGGGAGGAGGAGATGAGAGGAGGAGGGGGTGGGGGAGGGGGAAGCAGGGGACGGTGGTGCATGGAGGGGATGGATGGAGTTTCTCAGACTCTCCAACGCTCAGCCTCATGCTTCAGATCCAAAGCCTTTGGCCGCCTCGACCGCAGGATCGGATCGCGGTTGGCTCGCGGTTAGCTCGAGCAAACAAAAGACGTCCCCAATATAAGGACGGGAGGGAGCGGTGGACAGGCAGTCGAACCACAAGCTATTGTTCTCTAAGCTCGGACAGAGAACCTGCACGGGGATCTGTCTGCTTGTGCTACCTTCAGACTTCGTGGGCAATACTCCGTCTTTCCTCTTCTGGCAGTTGGCTTCTGCTACCTGAAGTTACACCGTGTGAACATTTAGGATCTGTTTTCGAGAAGACATTTCACTCACCGAAACCTGGTGTGGCTTCGTTTCAGACGATTCCCGTCTTCTTGTCGGATTTCGTCCAACATTAGCGTTTGATTCTGAAACTTTGCCTTTTAAACAGAACATTTTGATGTAATTGTGTAAAGACATACGCCAGACTCAAGCAAAGAGCAGAAAACATTGGAGACTTGGAAACTAACTTAGGGCGTGTGGAGACTTGGCCACAGAGGTCTTCTACACTCATCTCCAGTTTACCTCTTCGCTGTACTTTCGTTTTCTCAGCCCCAGCGTGCAGAGTTGTTCCACCTTGGTCCAGTTGACGTTTGGACTCTTTTCGTGACCTTTTCACTCCACCAGCCGGCTCGTCCGGCGTTTCGGGCTGCCGCTCTCTGTTTACTGTCGGCGTAACCATGGCGACAGTTGTTTGGTACCTAGCTGCATGTGCTGGTGAGTACAACAAACTCTTGCCTCAAGTTATTAGAATTAAACGCTTCAATTCCTTGTAAAAACAAAAATTGTATTCTTTTGAGATATGAAATCGTGACTTACTCATCATGATTATGTTTTGTATCCGTACAGCACGGGCGTTTCATTATAGACACCCCTTTTAAGGCTCAGTTCAACGTAGCCACTGAGAAGTGCCGAACAGATGCAGATGTAAATTATTCTGCACTACACGCTATGTAGAAAAGATCATTATGCACATCAGTTTACTTTTCGATATCTTTTTATATGATTAGTACATTCTCATTTCGATGTCAAATGAAAATGAGCACTTAGTATTCGCATTTTCTCCCCTGAGATGTCTGTGTACACAAATTTGTCTGTCAGGCTAAATAAATCGTGATCAGTCGTGATATAATTATTTATTAACTGTAATTAATCGTAAATCAACTATAGATCGCGAGGTGAAAACTCTCCCGTTAATTTGTTTTTGTTATTTGAGTAAAATATGTGCATTTTACAAATAAAAAGTTAGGAAAACTTTCTACGACATGTAACAATAAGTTATGAATGCAGGAAAAGTTTCCAAGTTCCAATATGGAAGATAACAGGACCATAAGAGGCAGTATCTTTCTGTACAATTGTGCCGATTAGGAGACAAAGGATCTGCCATACATCGAAGTTCAGAACGGATGCTACATCCTTAAAACGGTCAAACAGATGCTCTTTCACGGTCATCCATGTTTCGAAATAGCTGCGTACGATCCCTTACACACGAAATGATGTGAACAAAAGCCATGTCAAACTCTGTGGTAGGGATGAATAAATATGCTTCTCTCTGACGCAAAGAACAGGAAGAAACATGGCTGCGGATCTGGATTGATGGCAAGAAGCCAAGCTAGATTCCCGTCCAGGAGCCCCTATTCCAAACCACACTTTCTCAGGGCCTCTTTCTCTAACACAATTATCTGATGGAGCAAGTTTTGCATGACGACTCTGTCCACGTAAAGACAAATATCTTGATTGGAGCCGAAAGACTGACTGACACGCGGTGTGTTGAGTTTGCATTTGTCATCACCCAATTTCTTATTTCCCTATTACTGTTTTAGTTTAACTCAATTCCTAAAAACAAAGTTTGGGGTTGTGCACCAGTGGCGGCCTCCCTTAAAACAATCATAACAGGTTCATATCTGCATGGGTTTAAATTTGGCTTATTGGGAGTGTTGCGTTTTGATTATATGATGATGACGATGATGATGATGATGATGATGATGATGACTTGATATAGCGCACGGCTCCCCCCTAACTGAGTGCTCACGGCGCTTAGGGAGAGGTTTTGAAAGGAAAGCTAGTGGGGAAAAAACCCCCAAACCTGTAGATGATTACTGGCGTGAGGCACTGAGGAGATGAGTCTTCAGGCGCTTTGGAATGCGGTTATTATACTCGTGTTTGCTGCAATAAGAGCCGTTAAGGAACCGTAATGTTAGCAAAACCAAAACCGAAAAATAGTCAAAAACGTTGGATACTCATGCGCGGTAGTACGAAATGTGTTGAACAAAAACTTACTATTATTTCGGAAATAGAAAATACACATTTTGTGTCCCAGGAAGACAAACGTACAGAGGTGATTTGGTGTATAAGCATATTTGGAGACTGTTCTATTACTTCAATACCTAACATTCATTTTCGATTAAGTTAAGATTTTAAACAGTATTCCAGCCGAAAAAATGTAGTTTCAAAATGATCTGTTGTGAAACTGTTTATTTGTAAATAAAAGAGACACTCCAGTCTTTTCGCCAAAAAAAGTTCCTGCTTTTTTGTAGGATTAAAAAAAAAATTCTTTCTCCTCGTTTTATGTCTTAAGGTCTAGTCACAAAATATCGGTTAGAGAAATCTGAAGTGTCTGTCTCTTTAGGAAAATGTATCGGTGTATTAGTCATTTGATTAAAGTCTCTATGTTCGCAAGGAGTCCTGAGGAGAAAACAGCCGCCGGCTTACAAAGCTCTCAGGCTGTTAGCAAAATGACTGGATGTTCCTGTTGGCCATTGCGACTGCTTTCGTGACTTTGCGGCCTCTAACAGTAGGGAAATATGACTTTCTTTGGTCAACGCTTCAATTCCTGTACTGCACGACTCACTATGGAGAAACTCTCTGAAAATAGCCACAAATCAGCGCCGTTTAGTTGGTCCTCAGTCCGCAGCAATATAGCATTAGGCAGATTTAGTAGGACTTCGAACGGAGGACTTCGTTTAGCAGCGTAACCCATTTGCATGTAAATTAGGCACGTTCTGGGTTTCATTAGCTAATCGCAGCGCGTTAGCAGCTCGCGGCCTCTGCCGCGTGAGCCTAATTTACATGTAAATGGGTTACGCTGCTCAGCGATGTCCTCCTTACGAAGTCCTACTAAATCTACCTATTATCTGCTCAGTACGTGGTCCGCTTCTACCTCGCCTTTCGTCATTTTGATAGGCACCCTTCCACAACACCTTTCGGCTTTACTCGTCACCTATCAACAGTCGCGAACCCTCCGGTCGTCGACCAAGAGGCTTCTCAAAATCCCCAAGCGCTCTTTCAGTTTTGTTGCACCAACCTTTTGGAATTCCCTGCCAGCACATCTGAGAAATGCGCCCACACTGTCTGTTTTTTAAGAGCAATCTTAAAACGTTCCTCTTTTGTAAAGCCTTCCAGTCATTTCCCGTGTCAGCAACTAGTCAGTTTCACCAGTGTATGTCTCTCCATCTCTTGTAAAATGTGCGTGAGTGTCGGGGAGTGATTGGCGCACTGAGTTTATTCCAAAGAAATGCGCCCTACAAATGCATGTATTGTTATTATTATTACCTACGCAGAACATTATATAATACGCCACCCAAAGTCAGCACGAGGGTTTCAGGTGCTATATGACGGATTCTGGCGCACGGATTCAGCACATTCGATAAAACCTTTTCCACAGCGTTGTCTGGTCTATGGAAAGAAATAAGGACCTAATTCCGACACTAGCACGACTAAGCTGAGAGTAAGAAAGATTAGTAAGAGAATGGTGCACAAGCGGAGACCAACGCGGGTGGGAGTTAAGGGTACTATTCGACCGGAGGCTAAGGCGATTTTACGACTATTCCAGGGATAACGGTGATACACGCTGACAACAATCCCGACGAAATAAGTCTGAGATTAAATCTAGTCTCCGGCTAGTCTAGTCCTTTTTCATGCATTAGACCTGTGGAGTCTCTGTGCCCTGTGAAACGTGTATCCGCGACGGCAGAGCTAAACATGGTAACAGCCATGCAGCCCCTTCTCCCCCCCCCCCCACACCTCCTAAAAAAACCACCATCAACAAAAAATCCCAACAAAACACCCCCGCCCCCCCCCCCCCCCAAAAAAAAACAAAACAAAAAAAAAAAACAACAACACAACAACCAACCAACCAACCAAACAAACAAACAAACAAACAAACAAACAAAACAAACAAACAAACACCACCACCACCACCCCCCATTAAAAAACCCACAAAAACACAAAACAACAACAACAACAACAACAACAACAACAAAACCACCACCAACAACAACAACATACACGTACATACACATTTCTCTGGTATCGTCCTTTCCTTTGGCAACCCCATCCTCTACCCAGGCACCGGTAATGTACACAGAACACACACTCACTCACGCAAACAACCTCGCGCCTGACCAGCCGATAATTAGGCACAGCGTGTCCCTAATTAGTTAAGCGCCTTGGTCGCACAAACATGGGGTCAACCGCAAATACAAGTTGACGACAAATACTAGCCGACCGCAAATACCTTTTGTTTCTGGAGGGGAGGTAACCCTGGAAAGTCTCGTCCCCAACCGGAAGCACTCGCAAAGTAAATGCGCAGAAACATTGGCGCCGAACAAACTTCGCCGAGAAGCAAACAGAAGAGTGCGCCGATCCTGCGCTGACAGAGGCGCAACGCGCTGTTCTTGTTGACTGCTCCGCCCGAGTGTGGACTTATTGTCAGCAGAATAAATCTGTCTTCCGGTGAGGGACCAGACAAAGTCAATAAGAGTTGTCCCGCCCTTGACTCGCCTGACAGCTTCCTGGATGGGCTGCAGTTACGTGACTGCGGCTGTTTAAAGTTAGGCTGGCTCCGTTTGTCGGTTATTTGCGATTCCTGTGACGTGAGGGCAGTTGATTTTTTGCCTTTGGCATGCAAAGAAGAAAAACGGGAAATAAATGAAATGGATGGGCGTTTGGGGAGTTTAACGTCCTTTGCCACCACA
Organism: Batillaria attramentaria; assembly: GCA_018292915.2. Classification (NCBI taxonomy): domain Eukaryota; kingdom Metazoa; phylum Mollusca; class Gastropoda; family Batillariidae; genus Batillaria; species Batillaria attramentaria. The sequence goes on along the minus strand of JACVVK020000161.1, from coordinate 296,816 downwards.
TAATTATGGATATATCAAAGACGGGGTAACGGGAAAAGGGCAGTACACATATTTGGCCCCAGCCGGGAATCGAACCCACGACCGGAGCATTGGCAGTCCGACGCTCTACCATTCGGCCATCACGGCTTCCCAGGGAAATAAATGAAGTTTGGTATGATCTCTGGACTTGATTGCGAATTCGGCGATGGTTCTGGAGTTTCTGTAAATGAACCGAGGGGAGTAGCTACTATAGAGGTTTTTTTCGTGGCAAAAGACGGACTTGAAAGAGACATGCCGTATTCGCACAGCCATGAAGCTCGCAATCAACAGCGCCAGGAGTCGGTACATTTTCCAACTCCCTTGCAAACACAGACTTTAGAAAAAAGACACCTAAATCACAACCTCGGAAGACCGAAACGTGAAACGTTAGTACAGAGAACAGTTCGATCAATAAGTACAATATCTTGTTTTCTCTCAAAGAAATAGTTTATATATTTTATTGCATTTTTTTTAAACAGCTCTGGCCCACCTCATCTCGTCTTTCGAGTGCCCGGAGCAGAGGACCCAGGCCCTGATACCTGATCCCGAAGATTGTCGCAAGTACTACCACTGTCTGCCAGGGAACCGAGTCTTCCCCATGCAGTGCCCCAACGGTCTGGTGTTCGACGCTCGTCAGAAGGTGTGCATCTGGGATTCGACGGCCAGGTCATGCGCTCCTGACACCAAGCTGGAACCCATCAAACCATGGCAGCCTAGCGACTCCTCCAACAAGGTACTGGTTCGGAAAAATAGCTTTTTTCCCCGCCTGATTTGGAGAACTGCGGGTTGCTTCCTACCTGGGGCGGAGAGGGGGGGAGGGAGGTGGGGAGGGGGTGTTGCCTTTGCACAGCACAAACCCCACGTACCTGTTTCGAATTTTGCTAGGGGAGGAAAGCCATAGAGTTTAGTTTATTTAGGGCTTAACGCCACGCAAGCAACAAAAGGCTATTTCGCAGCTAATCAAGGTCCTTCTCGCCAAATTAAACTCACAAAGGAAGACAGTTAAACAAGGTGTAAAAATATATTAAAAAATTCTATCCTGTTTAAATAATAAACACTTTTCACTTCTTTGTACATCGAACATATAGAGGTCGAGGATAGCCCGTATTACTTGAGGTGTCTAAATTTTATAGAACAGATTTGAGGAAAGCCATAGAACGCGCAGAGAACTTTGAAGCAGCCCTAAGGAACTGCAGTTCCTTGTAATGATAGTGGAGTTCTCTCAGAAGTGGTGTTGCATCCTTCCGCTTCCGTTTGTTCAAAACTAATCGCGCAGCGCTGTTCTGAACTCTTTAAATTTGCCAACAGATATCTTTACAGTTTTTTTTGGTTGTTCTCATTTTACAGGCTTCTACCCCTGCGCCGCAGAGGAACAAGTCATACAACAGGCAGAAGACTGCTAAGGCCAAGAACTCCCGGAAGCAATCTCAGAACCAGAGAAGACGAAACCAGCCCGAGGCTAACAAACGCAAACCGGTTACTCCGAGACCGGTTTCACAAAAGCGAGCGAGAAACAACTGGAGAAACAACGCGAGGCGACGACCAGCGACCACCACAACCACAACCACCACCACCACAACCCGGAGGCCTACGACCAGTACTACTACTACTACAACGACAACCCCGCCACCAACCACCGCAACGATCGTGCGCACCACACAGTTTGGGGAAGGGGATGTGCGAGGAGGACTGAGCAGAGAGAGCACTGAGGGAGTGAATCTTATCGGAAACATCCTCGCTACACTGGGCTTCGACGTTCCCTCTCACGACAATCCTGCTGACCAAGGCATCCCAGGTGAGTGAGCTGCGATCGCGGGGAATGGAGAATGGTTAACGTTGGACGTGAAAACATTTTTCAAGCGAAATAATATTAACTCAATTCCTACCAAGTAAGTTTTGGCCGCCGAGGTTGTGCATCAGTGGCGTCACTTTAAAATCATAAGTATTTCTGTATGGAGTTAAATTTGGCTTGTTGGGAGTGTTTGCATATTCATTATACTCACGTTTGTGTAGACAAGGAAACAGTAATGACTGCGAAGTAGTTACAAGTTAAGCAAATACAAGCGACATAAAAGGGACAGAAACCACTTAACTTTCACTTAACTTTAACTTTAACATTTATTGACCTGTGCCGTCCTTTGTGAAAGTTAGTGGTTTCTGTCCCTTTTATGTCGCTTTTGTTCACGTTTGTGTGTTTCAAGTCTCTTAATAATAAATAATAATAATAATAATAAAAATAATAATAATAATAATTGTCTAGGCACTTTACCCAGTTTCATGAATCGGCTCAAAGCGCCGCGAACTGAACCCAACACGCACGCTCACGTGAATCACACGCATTCTCTCACACACTGGACATAAACACATTACAATCACGTGGTGCGAAGGGTCAGCTCAGTTATTTAAATTTCGGAATTTAGAACTGCATTTATTAATTTTTTTCAAATTTGGTGGGGTGAACATTTCCAAAGCAGAGGGGGAGGAGGCCGGAGTACCCGAAGAGAACCCCCGACGATCCGCCCGAATGAACGGTGCCACATACGAGAAGGAAAAGTTCTTTGCCCCGAGTGGGACTCGAACCCCTAACCTCTCGCATTGGTGACAAGTCTCTTAACCACAAGACCACCGACCGCCCCTCTGTCTCTCAAATTCCCGAAATACGAGAAAGACTTTACCCCTCTACTGGTTTCGCCACGTATGCTTCTAGTTTCGGAAATCTTACCGTCCAAGGAATCTCAGTTTTAGCCTACTTGCAACACCGCGGTCGCCGCAAAAGAGCCGTTGAAGAACCAAAAGCCGTTACTCTTGTCTGATTCTAGCATATAGGACCCAAACCAAAAGCAGGGTAAAAAAAAGTAAGACACTCCCGCGGTGTAGGAAATGAAGAGAGTCCCTTTGTCGTTTGGACGCAAGGTTTTAATCATATACGACCTATCTGCCTTACGAAATAAAACAAATAATATGTATCTTTCTTCATTTTCAAAGCAAGCTCGTATTTAAAAAAGAAAGAAAGAAAAAAAAAAGCAGTAGTCCTTTCATCGTCTCTGTAATTCTCTCTAACATCACCGTCTGTTATTTCTGTTTGCAGTGAACCCCGACGCGATGTTGAGACAGGAGTCAGACAGGGCAGAGAAAGTATCCCCCGTCCACAACAACGACAACAGCGGCGACACCAGCAACGACCGCAAAGGATTGCTGTTCCAGGATATGAACAGGCAGAACGCTCGTCAACAACACGCAAGACACAGACGGTCGCCCGAAGACAGTGAGTATCTTTAAAACAACAGTATGCACGGTCAGTGGAGGCGAAAAAAAAAAAAAAAAAAAAAAAAAAAAAAGATCAGGACCTGTATGTAATGCTCGAGGTTAATTTAACCCACGTCTACGGGCCTAACCCAGACTAGGACAAAAGAAACCCCCAAAACAAAATTAAATTAAAAAGGAAGCGAACAAAGATAGACAAAAATCCTTCTATAACGGCATGGGCACCTTGCTGGAATGGACCCGCTTCCTGATTTAAAAAACAAAAAACAACAGAAAATTTAACCCTAGAGCTAGTTTAGTTCGAGGTTAGACTCTAACTCGGTACTAAACTCCCTAACCCGACTTTTACATGCGGGCTCAGAAGAACAGCTTAGATAGTAGATACGTTGGAAAATGTTCCTTTTTTCCCCTCTCCTTGCTCTTTTTTTGTTTGTTTATTATTTTTTTTTTTACTACTTTATTCCCTTTCGAGGAATTCGGGTTGCTTCTTGCAGAGTCACCCATTACCTATCCTATTTTTCAATTTTGCTGGGGGAGGAAAGCCCGGAGAGAAAGCCCCGATGAGCAGCCCGGTAGCCAGGAAAACCCGGTATCACATATCACAAGCTCGACCTTAGGCTCGAACCCAAGCTTCATATCCGTAACGGCGCTGACGGCCGTTCAGTAGTGCTACCTATTAGACCTCCGCTTGCGTGTGTGTGTGTGTGTGTGTGTGTGTGTGTGTGTGTGTGTGTGTGTGTGTGTGTGTGTGTGTGTGTGTGTGCACATTACAGTTTCACGCCGGCCTCAGGAGAAGGCAGGGCATAGCAAATAGGAAAGGCGGGTCTTTCAGGTGGGGATGCTCTGGCAATCTTTTATCGAGGGCGGACAAAGTGCTGGTGTGTGTGCGAGGCGCGGAGGCGTGAGGCCGAGTGAGGGGGTGGGATGGGCATGGTCAGTGAGGAGGGATGGGTGCTTGATTACAGGGTTAACATTTAAAAAAAAAAAAAAAAAAAGGTCTGTAATCTTTCCTGTTTCTGCTCTGTTCTTTGTCGAATAATAACGGCAATAGTGAAAAAAAAAATGGCCGTAAAGCCCCCCCCCCCCACCTCCTCTCTCTCTCTCTCTCTCTCTCTCTACGTATTTCACGTATTTCTCTTAGAAAACTACGAAGATACGCTACACCATCTGCAGACACATCACATGTGTATCGTGCAAATCTGCCACAAAGGAACCTGCTCGCTAGTTGTGTATAAACAACACAAGGTCTTTCAGGCCAAACAGTTCAGCCGTAGTGAAAATAATTACTTTTCCCCAGCGTTCTATACTACGACCACTTTGCAGTTCCGGCCGGCGGTTTCAATAATCAAACTTGATAAGTCTAGTTTACCGAACCTAAAGTTTTGTTGCCAAGAAGTCAGGCTATGCTGTGAAAGTAGACAATCTTGCTCGCACATTTCCGGAATTGTTTGGAGTATTTCGAATTTCGATTAACGTAAATATTCCAGAACACTCACCATTGCGGGTTTTTAACAAAATAAGTATATGCTTTTGGGAAACTGAAACTTAGATAACACTTTCTTGTTTGCCTTCATAAGTAGGTCAGTAGGGAAGTACGATACGGCATTTGCATTTTTCATTTAGTCTCGGGTCGTGCGTTCGGATCCCGGCTGGGGCCAAATATTTGTACTATGACCTTTCTTCTCGTTGCCCGGTCTTGATATCACCCATACGTGGTGAAAAAGGACGTTAAACTCCCGAACACCTACCCCCACCCACCCTTCACCGACTTATGCGTGTTCCTTGAAAATGGTTCTCGACTTCTCGAGCTCATGCATGCTTCAGCCCAGAAAGTCCACCTCAGACCTGAGGTAGGCTGCGTGGTGCCCGTAACCCTTGCTGTGCACCTGAGAACACGTGAGTTTTCGGGCTGAATTGCAGACTGTCGTGTGATTAGTATACTTGCGCAGGAGTGAGGTCTCTTGTCCTCGGTTTGTGCTCGGCGCACCAGCTCCAGTTGTTCTATCGAGATAGTAAACAGTCGGCAAGAGAAGAGGCGGTTGATATTGGAATTATCCCCGCCTTGTGTTGGAGCTGTTGACAAGAAAAGGGTTTGTGTCAACCTGCTGGGTTGAAGTGTCAGCCAGACAACAGAGCAAAACCACGTCCGCCTTTCTGTTATTCGCGCGTGTTTGCTATGACATGACGTCAGCGGGTTCACACAACAGACGAAATGTGTTCACTCTTGTTTTCTAACACGCCCACACAGCCCCCCTCCCCTCGTCCCCCTACCACACACACACACACACACACACACACACACACACACACACACACACACACACACACACACACACACACACACACACACACACTGGTGTCAGAGCTACTGATCAGATCTGGTTTTGTTTAATACTGTTCGGATTGTGTGACTGTTCTCGTGGTTAAGTGGTCTTTGTGGCCACTGAGAGTAAATGCGAAGACGTAAATGTCACTAATAATTCGTATTTTTGTTTGTTTTATGCTTAAATTAAACCGCTTCGGTTAGACAGGTTTTTGTTTTGACTTCAACGTGCCACACATAGTGAGGTTTTCGTCGTGTCTAGTCAGCCCCGTTTACCACAGAATAATATCTCCGTTTTTAAGTCATTTCATTGTGTACTTTTTTTTACGAGTCGCACCAAAGACCAAACGTGCCATCAGTGGACCTAATGCCACTTGTATTCTACCTCAGAACTTTCATTCAGATAATCATTGCTTAGATAATCGTTGAAAAGCTCCCAAATGCTTCTTTTTTTTAAATCCTTAGCAAAATTCACATAGATAGGTAGGTGGCGCTCGGCTGAAGCAACATGAATTTTCCCGAAAGGGTGGGTGGGTGCTTGGGAGTTTAACGTCCTTTTCCAACACGTGAGGGTGATATCAAAGACGGGGCAAAGAGAGAAAGACCAGCACAAATATTTAGCCCCAGCCGGAATTCGAATTCACGACCCGAGCATTGAGAATTCATGGCTCTACCATTCAGCTAACCCGGCTCCCTTTCCCGACAGTGATAATGAAGTAATTACTAAAAATTCACCAACACTCGCCTTTCTTTTCTTCAGACATGATCCTGGACGCCCGTCCGCTGCCCCTCAGGCTACGCCTACTTCCCTGACCCGTCCAGCTGCACCGCCTTCTACCACTGCTACAACTGGCAACCCATGAGGAAGCTCTGTCCCCCGGGCTGTTCTTTGACGACCAGACCTACGTCTGCAACTGGCCGCACAACGTGAACTTGTATCGAGGGATACCGGTCCAAGACGCTCTACTCCTTCAACGAGATGATCAAGGAGACGAGAGAGTCCAAGAAGAAGTCCAAGTCCCTGGTAGTTCCGAAGGACCTTCCCCACAAGAACGACCACGACTAGAAGGCCCTTCAGGAAACCGAAAACCACCACTACTACCACCACTTCTACCACCACCACCACCACAACCACAGCCCCTACCATGAGCCAATAACGACGACTGCACCACCAACGACAGAAATGCCAACCACAGAAATGACGACGGATGATGAAACAACCGCAGCCTTTTACCACTACCTCGGCTGACGAAGAAGGTTCAACACCTGTTCGTGGCTTCAGGGGCTGGCGCACTACTGACTACGACTTTACCACCCCGCCGTCAACGGCCGATCCAGACTACGATGGGTTCGGCACGACCAGCGATAGCATCTTCTCCTCCAGCGACCCCCAGCCTTCTGGCAAGCCAGTGTGGTCGAGACGCCAGCAACAATCCAGCACAAATGAAAAAGAGCGGTCCGGTTATCCGTTCTACAATTTCAACCCCACCCACAGTGACGAGCAAGCAGGAAAGTCAAGCCCAGAACGACGTCGGTGAGTTCGAAACTACTGCACAACCTCAGGGTCTGGACGAGTCCAATGGCAACAATGGCGTAGAGGTTATTCGCGGCAAGTTCCTTTCCGTCAAGAACCCAAAAGACCGAAACTCCGGTTACTCCCTTCGTTCATACGACGACGCAAAAGACACAGACTCCAAGCCAATGCGCAGTCCCTTCGATTCCCCCAGGAAAGAGAACCCTGCCCATAGGCGCGGTCTGTACGGCGCTCCGAACACCAAGAACTTCGACTACTTTGACGTTCCCAAGACAGATCAGGTCATTCACGCGGCTCCACAAAAGCTCCCGAGAGAAGTTTCCAGAATGTTCCAAAAGAGCGAAACATCCGTCCGCTGGGCAGCAACGACTGGCGCACAACGGACAGCAGCTTCTCTTGGATGGTGACCAGCAGTCTTCCACAAGGCCATGACATCGTGAAACCCGAACTGTATGCCAGCAACGATATCAAGAAATCCAGTGACAAGGATGCTGAGAACAAATCCACAGACGCCCCAGCCACCACCACGGCTTCTACACTGAGAACGTCTTCCACGACAGCGCAGCCGACGAAGACAACGTCAGAGAAGCAGCCAGCCACTTCCAAGAGCACGGTTTCCTCTTCTACAAGTGTACTGCCCAACGTTACCACCACTACAAGCGTGCCTGCAGAAGAGAAGAAAAATACATCTATCAGTGGAGATTCAGCCACTACCGTAACCACCACTGGAACAACAGATTCGGGTAAAACGAACACGACAGAGGAGACCAGCACAACTTCTGAGCCAGCAAGCTTCCAGACGACGTCACAGGCTGAAGAAGACAGTACGCAACACAGTCCCAGCAACCAGACACGTTCCTCTACTGACAAAACCAACTTTACTGCATCCACAATCACCACTGCCTTCCTCCACAACCATGAAATTGTCTACAAGTCCATCAGTGACGACAGCTGCTCCAGCATCTACGTCTACCACCAGCAGCACCACTAGCTCGACCACGACAACAGCGCCGACGACAACACCAGTCGCCTTTGCAGCTGCTAAGGTGCCATTCTACGCAAGGAGAAGTCAGGGCATCATGGACCCAACGTGGCAGGACACAGGCCGATCACGTGCCGCCAGCTCCACGTTTCGCCGTGGGACCCAGCTCCGTGCCAGGGCCTCACGAGACTCAGGGGCAGTCCTTCGTCAACCCTTACCACCAGCCCTTGATGGACAGTCCCGCATCCAGGCCTCACGAGACTCAGGGGCAGTCCTTCGTCAACCCTTACCACCAGCCCTTGATGGACAGTCCCGCATCCAAGCCACAGGGCTACAGAGACTTCAAGAACCCCGAGGACGTCCAGATCGAGAAATTCATGATCAACCTGCTGAACGACGCCATGAGGTCGAAACACGTCGTGTCGCGTGACATCAGCGGTGACGCCATGCAAAGAGCTGAAGGCGCTGAAGCTTCACTGAGTGAAAATAACGACGTGATCACTCTGGGAAAAGAAACCGAGAGGCGAGGAGTGGAGGAAGAAAACCCGTCAATCCCTTCTCTTTACAACGAGGTGGACCCCAAACAGATTGACTTCGGTACAACCGCCAACATGGAGGACATGAGAGTCAGCGGAAAGGCAACACCTGAGATGCTGGCGTCTATGTCCACCCCTTCGGACGCTCTTACTTGAAGCGAAAACATCTTCCAGACCGAGGGACTTATTGCCGCACAACCAAACAAATTCTCTGCTAAGAAATCTCCATCCATGGACAACAATGACAATCTCATCACGTTTAATTTGGAGACGGATGAAGTCTTCGATAAGCACCTTCTGAATGATGCTGGCGACATGGGCGAGAAGAAGTACAAGAAGAAGAAAGAGAACGTGATCATCTCCACGAAGGGACTAAACCAACAACTGCTGTCTGAAGAGGAAGAGGAGCTCGACTTTTCCGGGGATGTGGAATCTTTCGGCGACTTCGGCAAGATTCCAAAGATTCAAGCATTCTCGGCACTCACAAAGGAAGATGCCGATAAGAAAGACCAGACTGTCGAAGACGCCACAACCACAAACGTGACGGAGAAAACGACAGGAAAGGAGACTGACCCTACAAAATCCGACGACAAGACAACGACTACTATAAAGCACAGTAGTGTGGACAAAGACACGTCCACTCTCACCCCGACGACAACCACTTCAGAAGCAAACGGAGACGTGTCGAAACCGTCTACACCTTCTAACGCCACCTCGAAAGAAACAACATCACCGAAACCTGCAACTCGTCCCTACCCGCGGTCACAACAGGATGCAGCGATGGCAACTGCTCTGAGGACAGCAGCTCTGAAAATAAAACCAAACTGACGAACGGAACAGTGGGAGTCACACCAAAAAATGCCACAACGGCAACAGGGCAAAACACGACCTCGCAAGCGAAACAGACAGCTACAGACGGAACAACAACCACTACAACAGTTTCAACGTCGTCCGCAAACGCCACGACCACCCAGAAAGCTGAGGCATACGTTGCGAAAGATGTGAAACTGAAGGACACACGTGAAGGTGATAACAACAGAATCGACGTGGATCCTGTCGAAGAGGAAAAGATCACAAAATCACCAAAGGCAAAGGATTTCAACAATGATATCAATGCGGAAGAAGGCATGCTGAATGTTATCGATGGCGTCGAGCCGAAAGATGCAGACAAAAATGTCAAAGCAGAAAAAGAGGCGGATAACGCTGAGACTTCATCCGCAGCGGACGCAACGGCTTCAGAATCACAGCCACCCGCCACTGTAAAGGTCTCTGATGATGCAACGACCGTTAAGACCTCAAGCAACACGCAGGGCGCCAACAGAACGTCTACAGACATCCCCAGTAGCGCGACACAGAATGCAGACAACGCAACTCAACCACAGACCGAAACATCGACCGCTGATGAAGCGTCTAACAGTACGCCATCTCCATCAGGCGACGGCAATACAACAACCCAGCCGACTCCTTCGACCACAACTGACGGAAATACCTCCGCTGACCACAAGGATGAGAATGTCGACAATGCCTCTGCGAAAAAGCTTAACGCATCTGCCGTCGACGAAAGGGTTGTAGCCACTCAGATGAACTCAACAAAGGCCGACAGAATCACACAAGAAACGGTTTCTAAAACCTTCACTACAACACATAACGAAACGGTCACTATCGCAGTGTCTGCAAGCACGCTGGTTGTGTCCGTAGGGGCTGACGTTGGTGCTCAAACTAACACAACCTCCGAAACCTCCACGACATCTGACGTAGACACTACAGCAAAGGCACAAGTCGAAGGTTCATCATCAAACAGCTCTATTACCACAGTCACGGTCGAAGCTACTAACACTACCGGTGAGCATGTCCCTGTGGCATATCTAAGCGACAGCAAGACGTTGAACGCAGAAAACAAAACCCAGGAAGGAGAAACATCCAACACCACCACGACCACCCACGCTGCTACGACTACCTCGTCGGTGAATTCGGACAGCACACCTCAAGAGAAACTCGAGGCCCAAAACAATACAGCCGTTTCCGGGACGTCGTCAAATAGCACCGGCACAACGACAACAACCTCCACGGCAACTCAAGCCAACACCACACTCACCGTTGGTCAAAACAACACAACTACCGTTGCCACGAAAGAAAACAACGACAGCAGCACAGCGACTGCAGGCACATCGACTACCTCCGATACGAAGACCCCAACGATCAAGGCCACAACGACGGAGCCAGACAACAGCTCAGCTGACTCGTCCTCAACAGCGTCTTCTGAGGAATCGGAGTCGTCATCCACAACAGATCAGACTGATGGTACCTCAGCCTCAAGCAGCCAAGAGGAAGGTGGAGAGAACGGCTCATCCAGCTCCGTTGAAAACGAGGATGACGCCGAAAACCAAAGCGACGAAAGTGTCGAGTCCGCACAGACAGCCAGCAACAGCAGCAGCTCTGAAGACGGAGATCAGCCCAACACCGCGGGAGCCCAGAGCGTTGACTCCACAGCCTCCACAAGTAACGACAACAGCGAAGAAGAAACACAGTCATCGAAGAGACGGGCGACAGCGTCACTGAACAAAGCGCCGATTCCGCCAACACTGGAACCGGAAGCACGGGTTCGAAGCGGTCGTTCGTGTCCCTGACGGACCTGATCACGTGGTACCTCAAGCACTGGCGCAACTACTCAAAATGGCGGAAAGGGCAGACGACCGTACCCACGACTCCCGCTGTCTGATATAGTCCGTGATAAAAGGTGACTTTCAAAACGCATTTGTTCTTTCAGCTATTTTTTTTCCCGGAAAAAAATGCTTAAAGCCCAATATGAACGCGCTCATAAACGTTGTTGGGATCTCGGCGCAGAAACACAAGTTGTCAAAAGAGACGTGCAGCGTTGTTGTGTTCACAATAAACTCGCTACTCAAAGAGTCAGGACAGAGTCAAGAAATTTTGTTGGGAACCCCGATGTGGGTACATGAATCTGTTGAAAACGATACAGTACATTGACATGACATGTAAGCGAGTCGGTGACACACACACACACACATACTGCGAAACACGACTGTGCACGTTATCATGGAATTCCGAATAACGGACTGGGTCCTGAATCTTGTGCGAAACAGGACCGTGCACGTCCTTGTGGAGGCTTTTGAACGACACGACTGGTCACCGGTTCTTCTCCTGGAACAACCGACGAAAAGCAAAACGTGCACGTCCGTAAGTTCTGGCGATTTGTTTTGTTATGATGTATGACTGGAACAATGAACTGTTTTGATGTATCTTTCGATGCCTCAAAGTACAACGCCTACAACTCTGTGAAGATGGCGTATATTTTTTGTGCTAAAATAATCTTTTCATGAAAGCTTACCAATGCCTGCTTCGAGCTGATCAGTTGGCTGTTCACATGTGCGTGCGAGTCGTTGCTTAGCCTATTGTCAGTGTGTTTGATGGAAGTCTTGGAATGTGAAGATACAAACCAGAATTTTTTGGAGTGCCTCGAGCACCTACGGAGTGAATGTGTGTGCGCGTGTGTATGTTCATCTCAGAAAGGCGATCTTACTATGCAAGCTTTACTCCTTTCTTTCGTGCATACGTTGGTTGTGTCTGTGGCAGCCTGCGCTATCAAAAATTACTGATTTGTCCGCTTTAGAATAGATTGGTTGAGACGGATCTCTTCATTTTGCACACCGCAAGAATTGTACTTTGAAAAAAAAAAACATGTTACACTTGCATTTGCACCAAAGGGGACGCGTGTTCATTCTTGCTTCGTAAGAAACTACTGATGTACCCCAGGCTCCGCATGTAGAAGTCGGGGTTAGAGGTTTTAGCCCCGGTTTAGAGACTGCTAACCTCGAACTAAACTAACTCTAGGGTTAAATTTTCTGGGGTTTTTTTTGGGGGGGTTTTGTTTTAAATTAGGAAGCGGGTTCATTCCAACAAGATGCCTAAGCCGTTATAGAAGGATTTATTTCTTCCTTTTTTCCCCTCCTTTTTGTTTTTTTTATATAATTTTGTTTTTTGGTTAATTTTGTCCTAGTCTGGGTTAGGCCCGTAGCCGTGGGTTAAATTAACCTCGACCTTTACATTCGGGCCCTGGACACGCTAAATACGTCCTAATTTACAAATTAAATTACATTTAATTTACATATGAAACTTCTTGCACAACAGGGATGAACGCCTATCAGTATTGGTATCCTGTCGAGTTTCAGTTTTAGAACATCGTTGCGGAGAAAAATCTGGTTCGGAAATTGTACACCATAGCTAGACATATGTTTACGCGTTTCAGCTAAGCCAAATGCTTAGTGGCAACTAAAAAAAAGACACAACAACACAAAATAAACAAAAACAAAAACCAGACGTCTACAAGAAAAAATAGGCCTACAAAACCCCAAACAAAACAAAACAAATACACACAAAAAAGTATCCTTACCAGTTTCCATATGCTTGCTTAGAACTGAAGATCTTCTTCTGCTCAAATACTCTAAAAGTTTTGGGATTTTGAGATACGCAAAGCTGTGTTCCATGTTCTCACTTTTTTTGCAATTGTCTGTTCAAACGCGGACAGGAAATACACCTTAGGTCTTCGTTATCATTTTCTTGGGTGTTCCGATCTCTGGTTTTCGCCGTCATGTATGGTTAAAAATGGAGACTTAGTTCTGTTCGCCTCAGAACCATTCGTTGTTTGAAAATTTGTCGTGGGTACCGAGCCTTTGACGATGTTTAAATAGTTGCCGTAGCTACCACGCCTCCGGTGGCTCGAGAGCTACGGCAAACAAGGAAACACCAGGTGGTTTATCTCCTTGTCAAACCTCTTTATATAAGCTCTATTACCAACTGACGTGTAGCCAGTTGTTGATGGACAGGTCATGCTAGCCAATCAAAGTGCGCGAAGGAGACACGTGCACTCCGACAAACCAACTCACACCCCTGGGTTAGCTTGTTGAAGTATGTGTCTGAGAAAGAGACCTTTAGATTAAAAAAAGCGTGCTCTGCGTACGGTTGCCATGGAGGATTAATCAGAGGGCGTGGGCTACTTGTCAATTCTACAAGAGGGGCGTGTTTCTGTGTTTTATTATCTTCATTTGGATGGACGTTGAGGTGTTTCAGTGCTGTTGTACATAAACTATATATAACATGACTGGTCATGGCGACGATAATAATGATAAAATGATTAATATTTAAATCATGTAATGTTTGCATGCTGCGTATTTTTGGCATTACACCTGAACGTTGTACAGAATCGTCTTTTTATACTTTGGTTTTTGTACTGCACTTGTTGATATTATTATCAGTAGTAAAATGTATCCTCTACATTCCGAAGTCGTTTGGCGTGTGTGTGTGTGTGTGTGTGTGTGTGTGTGTGTGTGTGCGTGTGTGTGTAAAAACGAACACAACAGATGACCGCTTTTCACGCAATTTGTGATGCTGCTGCATTTACCGAGACCGAACACCTCTTTCATTTCAAATGACATTGCCAACTTTCTAAGTCGAACTGAAGAAAACACACGTGACCCCCCCCCCTCCCCCCACAAACCCCCAATAGCAACAACTAAAACCCAAAATAACCACCCCCCAAAACAACACCAACAAACAAACAACAACAAAAAAACAGAAAACAAAACCAAAAAACTTAACCAACCAGCCAAAGACACAAACTAAACCAAGAAATCCCCAACAGCAACAAACAACAACAACAAACAAACAGACAAGCCAAAACACACACACACACACACACACACACACACACACACACACACACACACACACACACACACACACACACACAAAAGTACACGCAATAGATAACGAAGAAGCCTTGAGCAAATTTATTCCACCATATCGTCAGTATGATTTCATTTTACGCCGCGATCTTCAGGGAGATAATTATGAATAAATGAATATAAAAATAATACCAGTAGAATACTACCAGTATGCCCATTGCCAAGCATTCGAACAAACAATGCCAGATAGCAGAGAAAAAACTGTCCCGAGTATCAGAGCAAGAGGAATTTGGCAGTTTTCAGCTGTTGCTGTTGTTGCTGTTCATTTTTACCATTACAAAAACAAACAAACAAACAAACCAGAACAAAAACAACAAACCCAAATAAGGAATCTAAAAAATGAACAATAAAGAACACACACACACACACACACACACACACACACATGAAATAAAAGCCCCCAAAACAAACACAGACTCCCCCCCCCCCCCCCCAAACAAGGGTGGGTGGGTGTTTGGGGGTTTAACGTTCTTTTCCACCACAGACGGGTGATATCAAAGACGGGGCAACGATGAAAAAGCCAGCACAATTATTTGGTCCCAGCCGAACACACCAAACAAACAACACAAAACAAAAACAAAACAAAACAAAACAAAACAAAATGTAAATACGCAACAAACATCCACACAAAACAAAACATAAAAGCAACAGCAACAAAACAACGACCGAAAAACCGCCAAGCAAACAACAAAAACCAAACACAAAACAAAATGAATCAAAACATGAGTATTATGTTAAGGGTGAGTAAGTTTCTATAACACGTGCTTCAGAAAGCTTACACAGGAAAACTAGTCTGGAAATGTTCAGCCCACAAAATTTGAAACATAAATGCAATTCTAAATTCCGAAATTTCAGTTGCTGATCTGGCCATTCGCACCACGTGATTGTAACGTCTTTACGTTAAGTGCGGTTGTGTGTTGGGGGTTTGGGGGGTTTAACGTCCTTTTCCACCACATAGGGTGTTATCAAAGGCGGGGCAACAATGAAAAAGCCAGCACAGATATTTGGCCCCAGCCGGGATCGAACTCACGACCCGAGCATTAGAAGTCCAACGCTCTACCATTCGACCACCCCGGCTCCCCCATTAAGTGCGGTGTGAGAATGCGTGTGATTCGCCTGAGCGTGCGTGCTGGGTTCAGTTCGCTATGAGCCAATTAAAGCGCCTACACAATCCAAAGTTATTATTATTGTTATTATTATTATTACCGGTTTAGGCCAGTAAATGTACCGTCAGTTGGTAAAGGAACCTGAGGGTATATATCAATCTTTTTGAAATTAATGTAAACTCCTACCTGATGACAAAAGTCTGCTAAAACAAGAAAATAGCCAAAAAGTACAGAAAAAGAACAAGAAAAGAAAAAGAAAAAAGAACTCAGACAAGAATCTGAGTATCTGAGTAGTTGCATACAACAGGCTCCTCAGCCGTATATAGATTTCCTGTAATATTTTATTGTCAATCAAACCCACCGACCAGCGGTGTATATCAGAGTAATATCATGAAGACGCGTATATAAGACACTGACTGTATTAAACAGTGATCCATATACATGGCTGGGAAAAAAGCACATTCAAAAGAACAAAAGTGCACCTCAGCTCATCCGGAAAAAAACCCACAAAAACAAAGAAAAAAACAACAACAACAAAAAACACCACAGCCGCAAAAACCAAACTTATTTTAAGACAAACCAAATACAAACAGTACAAAATATTAGCAAAAGTCCAAAGTAACACAGACAAAACCAGTCCGCAAAAATGAAGGAAAAATATTAGAACAGATAAGTGCCGTGGAAATATACAAACTGAACAGTAAGTTGAAACGGGTGAAATGAAACATAATTACAAAGTAAGTAGGTCTCGTGCTTACGCATGTCAGTGTGTGTGTGTGTGTGTGTGTGTGTGTGTGGGGGGGGGGGGTGAACATGTGGCGATAATTTTGAGTTGCATGTCTGTGATGTGAGAGCGCTGTACTGTTCCGAAACGTAACATGGCTTAGCAAAGGTTAG
Organism: Batillaria attramentaria; assembly: GCA_018292915.2. Taxonomy (NCBI): domain Eukaryota; kingdom Metazoa; phylum Mollusca; class Gastropoda; family Batillariidae; genus Batillaria; species Batillaria attramentaria. The sequence goes on along the minus strand of JACVVK020000161.1, from coordinate 280,394 downwards.
GATAGGTATTGGGCGGCGCTGCACCGCGGCGACGCGCTTCCCCCGGGGGAAGCAGCCCGAATTTCCTGAAAGGGATAATAAAGTTTTTAAAAAAAGGTGGAATTAACACGTTAAAGGAGAACGAGTCAATCTATGTGTTTGGATAGGTTGTGATAAAAAAAGAAGAAAAAAAGACGCGCTCTGTTTTGATGGTAGACGTAGGTTGGAGTGAGTGTCCGGGTGAAAAGTGACGTGCGAGTGACGGCCGGGTGCGATCATGTAAGTGAATGACGGGTCTCGACCCTGGTTGGTCTTGAACAGTGTATAGTGGAAAGTTTTATTGGCCATTGTCTTGAACCCGTCTTGGGCCAATCAAATTTTCATGGAGATCCCGGCAATCTTGCCTTCGATGATCTATAACAGGGTACACACATAGAAATTAAATTCTCTCTCTCTCTCTCTCTCTCTCTGAGAGTGTTTGACATGCTTTTATGAGACCACAAAGCAAGTTCCACATTTCGAAATTCAATAAATTTCTTATTCTTCTTATTTTTCTCTCCGGCTCTCATACTGATTGTCGGATTTCCGCGTCGGGCTGAAGCTGGATTCCAGCTTTTCTGTGTTTAATGTCACGTGGCGTTCATTACAGTGTATGAAAATATCGCTTAATGGGCACTGAGATGCCTAAAGAGCAATAAATTTGTAAGTCTCTCTCTCTCTCTCTCTTTCTGTCCCTCTCTCTCTCTCTATCGCTTTCTCATACGCGGTGGAAAAAGATAAACTCCCAAACACCCACCGACCCCACCCCACCCTCTCTCTCTCTCTCTTTTTCTCACAAACAGACGTCACTCTCTCCCTTTCACACCAACAAATTTCTGTCTTCCTCTAAAGCACTTGCGGCCAGCCGATTTGCGGCTCACCAACAGACTGCAAGCACCGTGAGTATCAGTTGTAACACATACATCCGTAGCCCCACAAAATAATAGCAATGTACAACCAGAGACATACATAACATGTTTATGTATGCCTCTGGTACGACCGACCAAAGATCAACTGCTAACTTTCTGTACAACAAACAAGCACCATCCGATACGGATCATAAATACAGAGAGTTTGTGCAGTCTGTGTATTTCTGTCTCTCTCTCTCTCTCTCACTTTTTTTTTCCAAAGGCGCCGTGAGCATGCTTACTGCATGGAAGTTTTCTTGTAGCACTATACAAATGGCCAGTCATCATCATCATCATCATCATCATTATCATGAACGTAGATGATTATCGGTATGTATCTTGTTGTTCTGGTCACCTTCCAGTCCGGCTCACGAGTTGACGGAGGGTCTGTCTGGTTCCACGTCCACTATCACAGCTGCAATACAATTCCGAAAAAAACACTCATTAGGGTCACAGGAAAACACGATGACAATATCAGTTTCACGAGATATTTCCCAATGCAGGGTTGCACATCCGCGTGGGGGGAGTCGCGGCAGACAAATGGTAGAGCATTGGACTTCTAATGTTCGGGTCGTGAGTTCGTATCCCGGCTTAGGCCAAGTATTTGTGCTGGCTTTTTCATCGTTGCCCCGTCTTTGATATCACCCGTATCGTATGTGGGGGGAGAGGACGTTAAACTCCCGAACACACACCCACCCACACATAATCCGCGTCGTACATCGGTCCTACACCGATTATTTATGTTAGGAATGTTATATTACCTAAAAAGTAAGTAAAGATAGGGCATGATCATGTCCGCCTTGTAAGAAAGCCATTTTTTTTTACGAATCATCCAGTTATTTTATGTTGTAGCGGTAAGAATAATTAAATTCACACACACACACACACACACACACACACACACACACACACACACACACACACACCTTAAAACAAAACAAAAAACAACCAAAACACCACTGATCTTGGTGCTCCTTTTTTTTCAGGGATGAATGATTTTTTTGTGTGTGTGTGTCCATTATTTACCGTATGTACCTTTGATGTCTGACCCTACCTACCTCTCTGTAAGCAGCTACACAAGTATGTACACATACATGTAAAAATATCACAAAATAAAGGCAATCACTGAAGTAAAAAGTAAAAGAAGTAAAAAAACAACAACAACAACAAAAACCGGAAGACTATGAAGGAAGGTCAGAGGTGAGAACAACAACAACTGATACTACTCACAATGCTGATTGTTGATCTCAAGCACCGGTCTCATCTGACCACCACCTCCACCACCACCACCACCTCCCTCCATCCGCCCAGTGTCCCCATCCCCTCCCTCGACATCAGCACCCTCGTTGGTGGCTCCGTAGTTTCGCCGCACGTGCGTTGCAATGCCCGACACTCTGGTGAGGCTGCCGCTCACAGTCCTGTGGCTCCGCCCCTCTACCGGGGTGGGTGTGTCTGCCAAACCCAGCCAGTACTGCGTGTCCTGTGACAGGGTCTGGCCCAGTATGGAGGCGAAGTAGACAAAGCTCATCAGCATCTGCAAACAGGAGGCATGGAGACGTAAACAAACAAACTAACAAACACTACCAAAAGCAGGTAAATGTTGACAAACACCCTCCCCCCCAAAAAAACAACAACAACCAAACAACAAAAAACAAACAAACAAACAAACAAACAAAAACACACACAAAAACAACCAAAAACAAAAAAAAAACAACAAGAAAAACAACAAAAAACTAAACAAAACAAAAAACAACCACCCTGCCAAAAAACAACCACCCTGCCAAAAAACAACCACCCTGCCAAAAAAACAACAAAACAAAACAAAAAACAAAACCAAAAACCGAAACAAAACAACCAACAACAAAAAAAAAAAACTAACAAAAACACAACAGCAGCAGCAACAAACAAAAATAAACAAAAACACAAACAAACATAATCATTTTAAGAAAAAGCAAGACTTTGGGAAGCAACCTCTGCTTCATTCTTACCCTTCAATTTTTGACAACCGCAGCAGTTGCCTCCCTTCACAGGGAATGAGAGATGGGGCAAACGAACAAGCTCACGGAAGACCCATAAAAATGAAGGTAAATGGCAGACTTGTTAGGTCAACCATGCTTTTTGTTTTTAAACACACTACTTGCTCATTTATCTATTTATTAAACTCATTTACTAACAATCGCTTACATACAATTTATTTATCTATTTATTTCACAGCATATGCTACCTGGCAAGACGTGAAGAGGCAGTTGTACCACTCCTGTGGAAGGACGTTGTCTGAGCCTGAAATGCAGATAACGGGATCAATGAAGATGGAGTAAAGATTCCAACAAACAAACAGTGGTTATTATCTAAACAAACACCACACGAAAAGAAAAGACACCATCGTATTGACACAGTCTTGACAACCACCAGCACAAAACTAAATTAATCCTTGTCAATAATAATAAGGGTGGGGTTAGGGGGGGGGGGGGTTAACGTCCTTTTCCACCACATACGGGTGATATCAAAGACGGGGAAACGATGAAAAAGCCAGCACAAATATTTGGCCCCAGCCGGGATACGAACTCACGACCCGAGCATTAGAAGTCCAACGCTCTACCGTTCGGCCACCCCGGTGTCGTAGAATATTTCGGAACCAGGATAAATCGGAACCGGTTACCAAAAATCCTAGGATATTTCGGAACCATTCCCATTGATCCCGCACCTGGCAGACAAAATTCATGTGGGCTAATGACCTTCTAGACGGTTCCGAAATATGCTGGTGGTTTTCAACTATCCTGTCACTAGAGTCAGGATAAATCGGAATGGTTCCGAAAAATCCTGCCACGAGGGCCAGGATAAATCGGAATGGTTCCCATTCGTCCCGGTTCCGAAATATCCTGTGACACCGGCTCCCCGTCAATAATAATAATGATAACAATAACAATAATAATAATTACTGAGTATTGTGATAGTTTTATCCAGTTTCTTGAATTGGCTAAAAGCACCGCGCGAGCCGAACCCAACACGCACGCGCACGTGCGTCACACGCAGTCTCACACACATTCGACATTACAATGAATCACGTGGTGCGAAGGGTCAGCTCAGTTATTTAATCATCGTGAACGGGTTCGCCATCGACAATGTTCGTAACAGCAAAACATTTTTCACACAATTACGCACAACAGCAAAAATCAGTCTCCAACAATAACAAAACGTTTTCAACAAAAACACAACCACCACATTTGCAACACAACCACCATCAAAAACACAACCACCACATTTGCAACACAACCACCATCAAAAACACAACCACCACATTTGCAACACAACCACCATCAAAAATACAACCACCACATTTGCAACACAACCACCATCAAAAACACAACCACCACATTTGCAACACAACCACCATCAAAAACACAACCACCACATTTGCAACACAACCACCATCAAAAACAACACATTTTCAACACAACAACAAACAGCACTCAAAAATGTCCAGCAACAAGAAGAGTGGGTGGGTGAGTGTTTGGGGGTTTAACGTCCTATTCCACCACACACGGGTGATATCAAAGACGGGGCAACGATGAAAAGGCCAGAACAAAATATTTGGCCCCAGCGGGGATACGAACTCACGACCCGAGCATTAGAAGTCCAACGCTCTACCAATCGGCCACCCTGGCTCCCCTCCAACAACAACGAAACATTTTTAACAATAACAGAAGAAGGCGAATACTGACCACAAAGTGTAGCAGTGGAGACGGAGAAGAAGAGGAACTTGCTGTAGAGAACGATAACCAGCACGGGATTCTCCTCAAGGTCCTCCTGAATGAACTTCCATGACTTGGGCTGCAAGCACAAATTAACATCATACTTAGACCAATGCCACCTCCATTGCCAACAAACTTGATTATCCCTTTCCGGAGACTTAGTGTGCTCACTGCCAAAAGGGTAATAAGCAAGTTTAAATATGGTAATACTGTAAACATTTGCGCCTTGTTTGAATATGAGGTTGAACTCCGCACAGTCAACATATTTCTGTATAATAATAATAATAATAATTTATTTATATAGCGCTGTAATCTACTTGTAAGGCAGTTCTAAGCGCTAAGAGTACAGGTAAAGGGACAGATAAAAGTGAAGGTTCAGGGCCAGAGCAACTGCATGTATGTTAATAAGGAGATGGAGAAAGACGAAGGGAGGTTAGACGGTGCTTTAAGATGAAAACAGCCTGGTAGGTTTTTAGATTTGTTTTGAAGGTTTCGAGGGAGGTTGACTGGGCAGAGAGGCAGAGAATTCCAGGCTTTTGGACCAGCGTAGGAGAAGGCTCGAGAGCCAACAGAAGAAAGTGTAGTACGTGGGGTATGATGTATGATGCATATCGGTTATTAAAAAAAAGAAAAGAAAAGAAAAAAAGCTATTAATATATCTCAGGGTGGGTTTCAGCATGAAACACACACACACACACACACACACACACACACACACACACACACACACACACACACACACACACACACACACACACACAAAACCAGGTCGTTGCAGATCATTACCGCCATTCTGTATGTGAGGGTGTAGATGCCCGCGAAGAGAAGCAGCGTGGACATATAGGACTGGGCCAGCAGGAGAATGCTGACTTTGTGCTTGTACAGCTGACGGACCAGACGCACTGCACAAACAAGATTCGCTAGGTGCACTTTGTTTTTAATACCCTTCTTTATCCGGCAATACTCTTACTCTCTGCATGATGATTATTAATGATAATAACGATTGTAATGCAAGAGATATTAAAGAATTACAATGCCCGGACTGATAACAACCACTGGCCAGCTGAGCCACACAGGGGTAGTAAGTATACAATATTACGACGAAAAACATAAAATGGAAACAGTGAATAAAAATGACGTCATAGCTATTTGAGGTTTTCTTTTGTTTGTTTGTTTGTCAGAGATATTAAAGAAATGCAATAAAATCTAGTACATAGAAACAATACAACAACCATTACAACAAAGGAACAAAGAAACATTAGCAGCTAAACCATCAAACTAACCAGCAAGCAAACAACCAACCAACACAGCACCAAACAGTAACAGAAAACCACACAAATTACCCCCCCCCCCCAAAAAAAAAAAAAAAAAAGAAAAGAAAAAAAAGCAAACAAATCTAGATACACAGGCCATACCTGACACCAGTACGATGAAGAACAAGTTGGCCATTTGCAGAAGTATCATTGTGATTCCGGTCTGGAAATCACAAACACGCCGTAAGAACTTCGCTTTAGGGGATTTACGGCTCGAACAACACGCCAACAACCCCGCCACCACCACCACCACTAACAACAACAACAACAGAAGTCATCCCTGAACTAGTCACACGACATAGTGTTGGCGGTACTACGACACGTCACTTAGAGTGTCGCAAGCGACAGCACAGTGCCAAGCAGCAGGCAACACCCAAGAGTACATGAAGTACCTTTTGACTTTCAGTTTAAGTTACAGTTTCCTACTGCGATTCGCGTTTTCGTCTGCATTCACTGTCAAACTTACGGAATCGAAACTTGTTTCCAAATTTAAACTTCAAATTTGACTTCAGTGTAGGAAGCTGAATTTCTTTCTTCAAGTAAACTCTGAATTGTGTCAAACCAAGGCAAACCAAGATGAGTATCACTAAAAACATAGTTGTAGAGTTCCTTTTGGTTAAGTGTTTATCTAAGAAATAACGGAAACATATTTGTGATGGGCCCCTACAAAAGGGAGACAAAGGGTGATAGTTATTAGGAACATAGTTATCGGTATCGACAGAAAGTGCGAACAATACTCTTTCTTTTGGTATAATAATTATTTCTGTGCAAGCGTATATCCGAGATACATTTACTGAAAACTTGCTGTTGAAAAGTGGCCATTTTGAGTGATAATGCCTGGTGAGTGGGTGGGTGTTTGGGAGTTTAACATCCATTTCCACCACGGGCGACATCCGGCAAAGACGGGGCGACGAGGAAAACTGAGGCCAGCACAAATGTTTGGCCCCAGCCGGGATTCGAACTCACGACCCGAGCATTGAGAATCCAACGCTCTACCATTCGGTAATCCAGAAAATGGCGGACACAAGTGTGGCATGGGAATCACGAAAGTATAGCGTGGCTGTAGTAAATGCCTTAGCTTTGCTTATAAGTTATATTCCGCCTTGAAACTTTCAAAAATGTTATAGAAGTTGTTCAGTTCAGGACTTGAAAATGGAAAATTTTAAAAATCTTAAAATGGCCAAAACTGACCCCACGTCTGTTTATTGTTGTTGTTGTTTCTCGGATTTTCTCCAAAATGGATGTACGACTTTGTTTTCCGTTAAGTGGAACCCCATCACACTAAAAAAAAAAAATTCTTTGACAAAAATCAGACAATAATTAGTTTTGGAAATTCTTACCCCAGTTACGACTGACTGGTCATCATTTTTCGGGTAGATGTCAATGATGGACACGACAACCAGGTTTAAAGCCTAGCGAGTACACATACAAAACATATAGTCATTCAAACCAATGCATACAGGAAAAAGATATCGCCAGTATGCACATCAAATCAAGTCTGTACTGACGATTGTTTTATTAACGCAAGCAGGCAAGCACGCACGCACGCACGCACACACACACACACACACACTGCACGCACGCCCGATAGCAACTGAGCACGCACGCACGCACGCACGCACGCACGCACACACACACAGACACACACACACAGCACACACACTTCTGCAGTTGTCATAATCCTTGACATCTCGCCTCTCTCTCTCACACACACACACACACACACACACACACACACACACACACACACACACACACACACACACACACACACACTTCTGCAGTTGTCATAATCCTTGACATCTCGCCTCTCTCTCTCTCTCTCTCACACACACGCACACACACACTGACACCTTCACACACACACACACACTGACACCTTCACACTGACACCTTCACACACACACCGTCACACACACCGTCACACACACACACACACACACACACACACACACACACACACACACACACACACACACACACACACACACACACACTGACACACAGCACACACACTTCTGCAGTTGTCATAATCCTTGACATCTCGCCTCTCTCTCTCTCTCTCACACACACACACACACACACACACACACACACACACACACACACACACACACACACCTTCACACACACACACACTGACACCTACACACACACACCGTCACACACACACACACACACACACACACACTGACACACAGCACACACACTTCTGCAGTTGTCATAATCCTTGACATCTCGCCTCTCTCTCTCTCTCTCTCTCCGTCTCTCTCTCTTTCAGTCTCTCCGCTCAAACACACACACACACACACACACACACACACACACACACACACACACACACAACCACTATCGGCCGGACCGGCCCGGGAATACCTGCAGTGCAGCTGTGATGAAGAAGATGTACTTGGCAATGCTTCGTCGTCGGCGTGGGAAGCAGTGGCTGGCCCACCAACTCCTGGTTGGCCTCTGATTTTGAACACCTTGAACCTTCGGCCACAAGAGTATAATATCATATTTATAAACCTTTTATCACATTCTGCCTGTAGTGGATTATGGCATTGCACTGCGGCGTGTGTGTGTGTGTGTGTGTGTGTGTGTGTGTGTGTGTGTGCCGGCCGGTGTGTGTGTGTGTGTGTCAGTGTATGTGTGTGTGTGTGCCGGCCGGTGTGTGTGTGTGTGTCGGCCGGTGTGTGTGTGTGTGCATGTGTGTACCGGCCGGGGTGTGTGTGTGTGTGTGTGTGTGTGTGTGTGTGTGTGTGTGTGTGTGTGTGTGTGTGTGTGTGTGTGTGTGTGTCTCAGTGTGCACTGATCGAGGCAGGAATGGTTCCTTAAATTTTCAAATGCGAATACCCATGCCGCCCCAGAATAAATAAATAAATAAATAAATAAATGAGTAAATAAGTAAATACATAAACTTAAAACGTGATGCAAGATTCAGAACTTAAGAAATCTGTTCTTCCATTTCACCATCGCCCCCTGTCCTCGGAAGATTTCAACTGAACGCAAGTACACTGAACAACCGCCACCACCATCACAACCACCACCGCCATCACAACAACAAACAAACAAAACAACAGCAACTGACAAACAAGGTCAGTGTAGCTAACTGGTGTACTCTTGAAAGCTTTACCTGTGGACGTGTCTGATTGACGAAAGTCTCGAGGACATAGCGAGAGTTGTCGAGCACCTGCAGTAACTCCTGTGCCTGCTCATACGACAGCTGCAGGTTACCTGGCCTAGGACATCATCATCATCAACATCATCATCAATCATCAACATCGGAGCGGGTTGTGGTAACGATATGACAATTTGTAACCACGTAACAAAGTAAGGTTCAGTCCATGATAATAATGAGCCCCCCTCCCCTCCGGCCGCCCTTGCAGCAGCAAGACGTCACTTAAACGTTATGTGCATTTTCCCCGTTACAGCGGGACGTCTCACAAGCATTCAACTCTCAAGTTAGTGTATTGAAGAGGTACGGGGCGACTGACCTTGAACCACTTCGGAGCCGAGAGACTGACTTCAGTGTGTAACTGCATGTACACAGTCATACTGGCAATTAACAAATCACTTGTAACATTTAAGCTGTGTAACCGTAACGCCTTACTAGTGCCAAATCGAAAATTGAACGCGTGGTTATTCTCAAATTTCACCTGAAAGCCGTAGGCGCCCGTTCCGTGTAATCACTCGATCTCTCATATTAGGCAGTACTCGGATTCATTTTCACCTGGTGGGTGTTTGGGAGTTTAACATCCTTTTCCGCTACGTAAGGGTGATATCAAAGACGGCCGGGGCAACGAGAAAAAGACCATCAGTTGAACACAAAGATCTGGCCCCAGCCGGGATTCGAACACACGACTGACCCGAGCCGGCATTGAGAGTCTGGGCCGAGTCCAACGCTCTACCATTCAGCTACCCCGGCTCTCACTTGAATGGAAAGGTGACCATTATTCGGGGGGTGATCATGACGAACTGAATACAATGTGTTTGTATGCAAGTGTTGGAAATGGTTATGGAGGCGGAGGGAAGCGGTGATGACTGAGATGGACTTGCGAAACGAAGTGGACAAGTCTGACATTGATTTTGTGACTAATGACTTCTTGCGTTCACTGAGTGTGTTTTACCTGCCCTCTCAGTGCAGCAGCAAAAACATTTTTTTCCCGGCCTCGGAACCATATCCCAGCAGATATGGAGGTAGAATACATGTTTTGTTTGCATGTCAAAGTTATATCGTTAGAAAGAGAAAGAACTGAACTTTTCAATGATATAAACAAAATATGTCATATACAAACTGTATTAAATGGCCAGAAAACAAACACAAAAAGAGGTGCGTCTCCAAAAAACGGGACTCGAAGTGGTTATGGCTACTGTGATGAACCAAAACCACGCGTTTCCCATATCATGTCGGGCTTAGCGTCTTACTACCACTGAGTACAGTGGTAGCCTCCCCCCCCCCCCCCCTGACTGTGGTGGGTTTTTTTGGGTTTTTTTTTTTTTTTTTTTGCTGCCCCAACTCTTTTGCCAGTTCCAGTCGTGTTCCTCCCAGGTCATGGGTCAGTGGAATCCACGAATGGCTCGGAAACTGGGGCAATTTTTATCATGCATGATGATGCAGATGAGGATGATGGTAAGATGATGCTATGGAGGTCCGTGTGGTTTGGGACTGCGGGACAGGGCCGCATTCCACGCTTCCTGTCATAAATATCCCGGCATTAACCAGGCCCGGGAGCTACGGCACGTGCGGTGCCGGCCGTGTAATCATCCACATCATAAGACGTGTCATACTAAGGGAAGCACCCCCAAAAGTCGCACCCGTGGAGTGGGTGAATCTCGGCTGCGTGGCAACAGCCTCCCCATTGGGCCCATAGCACACCCGCTCTGGGTAGGAGCCGACCTAGGTAGGAAAAATCCCGCTTGTCTCGGCTGGGACTCGAACCCGGGTCTCCCAGTCCATGGTCCGAAGTGCTAACTACTACACCACGGGGGCCGGTAGCTGAGCAGTATTGTAAAGTTCAGATAGCTTATTTATTTATAAATTATTTGTGATTCTCATCAGACTAAGTCAGTCGTTTTGGATTTGTTTTCAGGCTGCTTTTCCAGATGGAGAAGAGTTCCGGCACACCAACAAAGAGGAACTAGAAGCGTTCGTCGCTTACGGCATTGCCACGGGCCTTTGTCACAAGAACAACATGAAAGACTACTGGGCAGGGAATTCTTCGCTGACGACGACACCTGAATTTGGAGCCTACTTGTCACGCAACCGTTTCACGGCTGCTGAGGTCCAATCTGCACTTCAACAACAACGCGCACAGACACGAGCGCGGTCACCCTGAATACGATCCCCTGTACAAAGTCCGCCCGATCATCGATGCTGTCATGCCAACGTACCTGCGAAACCACGTGCCGCATCGGGAGGTCAGCGTTGACGAATGTATGCGGAAATTTCGAGGCAGAGTTTTCTTGGTAGGTTGGCAGTGGTCAGTCCATGTACCCAGTGACCTTTTGACCGGTCTGGCCCAAAACAGTACCCAGCAACTTCAGCCTTTTTTCCCGCATGTGGTATCACATGTGAATTTTTCACTAACAAAGTCACAAGGCTTCAACCAATGAAGTATTTGGAACACTGAGTGAGATATCAGCATCTGAATGCAGTTTAAGTACATTTTATGAGTGCTAGGGTGTATGAGTGACTTCGACTACGACATTTTATTGATTAGCCCGTTGAGTCATATCAGTGGAGTGAGTTTTTTTCCTTTCCAGTTATATAGTACATCGGATGTATGAGTGAGCAATCTAGCAAGGTCGCACTGTTGAACAATCAGCACAACTGCATTACATATGCAGCCATAAGGTCAGAGATCAACAGGACAATGCAGACCACAACCTCATCAAGTGTTCTGACCTACATTGCTTACTGTAGCTAGTATTTGACCCCCACTAGTCCATCCAAAATAGCCGCATGTTGTCAGAATTCAGACGCAGTCAAATTGGCCTTACAGTGAGAGGTTGCAGTGCTGACTCTTGTAGGGGATGTAACTAAGACTCTGTGACTTTTATCAGTCCAAAACTCCACCTGTTCAGCTTTTCTGACCTCTCAGAGTAAATTGACCGGTGGAAGTTTTATACAGGTTTTCAGCCTTTTACTTCCACAGGAATTGTACAATTGTCCACTCCAAGACATTACTGTCCAATAAATTATTTTTTTAAAATAGTTATAGTTAAAGTATACTGAGTGAGTAGTGCTAGTGCGCCTGCTGACTGCATCTGTTTGCACTCTCATATATATATGATTATTTCCTGTATTTTGCCAGTTCATTAGGGTCCATGCAACTTCATTCTTGTACCAGTTTGCATCATGTTATCAGCATGTACATGTCGGTTCGGGTGTTGGGTGTTTAACGTCCTTTTCCACCATATAAGGTTGATATCAAAGACGGGGCAACGATGAAAAAGCCAGCACAAATATTTGGCCTCCGCCGAGATACGAACTCACGACCCGAACATGTCATTATGCCAATGCCCTGACATTATGGCTCTGTATATTATCCCTTTCACGAAATTCGGGCTGCTTCCCCCCGGGGGAAGCGCATCACCGCAGTGCAGCGCCACCATATACCTATCCTATATTTTGTACAATTTCCCTGGGGGAGGAAAGCCGGATAACCCGGACAGAAACCCCCGATGAGCAGCCCGGCAGACAGGAAAAACCAGTATATATTCATGTCTATATATATATTCATGTATATATTCATGTCTATATTTCTTCCTTTTCACTTGTTATTTTATTTTATCTTTAACCGCTTAGAACTAGTATTTATGAATAGGTTACAGCACTACAGAAGTATTGTCATTATTATCACTATCATTAAAGTTTGAAATCTGACCCACGTACAAAAGTAAAGCTGCAGGGCCAGCATATGTTTAAGATGTTTAAAGTTAATTACCCAAGCACTTCTGGTAAAAACGCTAGGTATTTTAACAAATGAAACAAAATAAATCACATACGAATAGTGGCACTTTTTGAGTGACTATACTTTAAAGGCCCAGTCTGTACAATGTTTTCTTGCTCAGAGACTGTTCTGAACTGTTTTGGTGGTGTCTAGAATCCCACCACTTGGACACATGCACAGTGACAGTTTCTTGAAGGCTGGCAGTGAGCCAACATAAGAGTCCACAATGACATAATAATAATAATAATAATAATAATAAGAAGAAGAAAAAGATTAATAGTTCTTATATAGCGCGAAATCCCCACCATTGTGGGCTTTAAGTGCTTTACAAAGTACATTAAGATTTAAACAAAAATTATGAGGAATAAAGATACACCTATAGTGTTTATACACAAATATATGTATGGGGTCCTGTTGATCTCTGACCACAAATATATGCTGTGTATGGGGAACAGAGCGGCAACCAGCACACACACACACACACACACACACACACACACACACACACACACACACACACACACACACACTATACTACATGTGTGGGGAACACATAAAGCGACAACCAGCACACACACACACACACACACACACACACACACACACACACACACACACACACACACACACACACAAAGCCATGCTGTACTGCACTCAAACTGCTTATGGGTAGCTGTGATATGAAATGTGATGGTGTGGCTAACACAAGCTCTGAACGACAGGCTTGTTGGCAAGACTGGCTGCTCAGTAGGAGAATATGAATTTTTGACCACTCACTCAAAGTATAAACGGCACTGTATTGCATTAAGAGCTCTACTAATCATGCAGACAGTACACTGAGTGCACAGACTACAAGCGAAACTGTTCAAAAACATAAGTCAGCTTTTTTGAGGCCTAGTAAATATGGAAATAAAGGTGTTTAACCAATAACATGTACTGACTAACATTAAAATCTGCATGATCTATTCCTGTAGATCAGCCCAGTCTATTTCCTTCCTAATCACTGTCTGATCCCTATGCTCACCGACAACCAATGTCGCATTTGCGTGACCCACCTGTCTGACCTGCATCTCCACATTACTATTTTCATTAGGTTCAAGGGCAGACAAAAAAAGTAGGTAAGCCATGTTACTGTGCAAACTGGGTTATCTTGAAGCTGCATGGTTTGATAACATATAGACATGTACATGTGGCTGTTATCACTATTATTGCATGGAACTGACTGCTTCCTGTCAAAAAAAAAAAAAAAAAAAAAGCTTGAAAGGTGCGTGCAAAACAACAACAAAGCAATCACAGCACCATTAAAAAACAAATCAAAACCAAAAACACTGTGCAAATACAAAACAACCTAAAGAAACAGCAACAACAAAACACACACTGACTCTCACACACACACACACACACACACACACACACACACACACACACACACACCCCAGAATTGCAAAACTGTACACTTAAGTCCTGTGAAGGACTGCAACACATATATGGCAATGAAAAGATGATTACTGAAAAATTAATAGATATCATTGATGTGAAAGAATGAACATTTTCAGTCAGAGGATCATAAATGACTGGAATTCACTGCAAACTCTGCTGTATGTGCCAAAACCTTACATGATTTTAAATTAGAGGTTGATTAAGATTACAAGGAGGAGAAGTGCGTGTGCTAATTGAAACTTACTCGACACCTTTGCGGTACATGTAATACCCTATCATTTGTGAAAACCTATTCATCATTTGAGGGGGGCCTATTATAACAAGCGTGTAAACTCATGGCTCAACACTTGATGATGATGATGATTTTTTTTTTTTTAAATAATTTTTACTACTTTATTATCCCTTTCACAAAATTCGGGCTGCTTCCCCCCGGGGGAAGCGCATCACCGCAGTGCAGCGCCACCCTATACCTATCCTATATTTTGTACAATTTCCCTGGGGGAGGAAAGCCGGACAACCCGGACAGAAACCCCCGATGAGCAGCCCGGCAGACAGGAAAAACCAGTGTCACATATCACACGCTCAACCTGGGCTCGAACCCACGCTTCATCGCCATGACATTGGTGACGGTCGTTCAGTACCGCAGCGGCTAAATCCGACACGCTACCTATTAGACCACCACTCATCCCATGATGACACACACACACACACGCTTGTGATGATCACACACACACACACACACACACACGCTTGTGATGATCACACACACACACACAGAGCAGGAAGCATATGGTGATATTGTTCAGTTTATGTGTTCAATTTGCTAAAACATACTGCTAAAATCCCCCTGACGAGTCACTTCAATTATTAAGTGTCATAGCAGGAAATAAACACCCTGGCGTGGTTTTGCTACAGGCTGTTCACTCAAATAATTATAGGCTGGACAAGATCAGGTTGTGCATGGTGGTATGCATGACGACACGTCAGTAACCCCATTTATATCCCGGAACATGAATTCTGCTAGAGCTGTAGTGGAATATTAAAGGGATGAGCGCAGACTCGATTTACAGACACACTCTAAACACTCATGCATGAGCGGAAAGCAGCAGCGCAGGCACACACAGACGACACGAGTGATAATACTGATAACATCACCTGCGACTGGTTGGCAACATAGCGGAGCTGCATGCATTGCCCCGTGTCAGGGTCACTCTTCGGCCTGTCGCTTACCTGTCGGAGGCTGACACACGGCTGGACTCCGGTCCTAGTAATGGGTCACTCTCAACGTCCCCGCTGTGGTCCCACGTGAGGTCAGTTTGCGTCTGGCTTTGAGTTTCACTGGCGTTATCGTCTGCATCCATTTTGTTCTCTCAGAAATCATGTGATCGCTAAAAATAGTACACTGCACGCACACACAATGTCATGTAGCACAATAGGCAGGTGATTCGTTGTGTGCATTTTCAAAAATAAATTCAAGTTATTGTGAAATTGGACAGGCTGATTGATGCGTTTTCTTGTCGAGTGAGGCGTAAAGTTAATATGGGGATTGAGGGCCGAGGTGCGGACAAGGGAAGCAACCCGCCCGAAGTAGTTTTATCTTGCGGAGAAGAGTCGTTTCCCATGATACCGGTTTCGGCGGAACAAGCGTAATCGACTAGGTATTTGAATGCGTTACAAAATTTAACACACACACACACACACACACACACACACACACACACACACACACACCAGACCAGAGACCAAACATACAGATCTATATATATGTACATAGGACCAGACGGAGGCCGGAGCCCCGGCCGGCCGAAGGACGGAACTGAACTTGAACTAAACTCAGTGATCAGTGTATTTCAATTTTCCACACATCATAGTCACAGTTACATAGCACAATTGAAATTGAGTTGCTAACTTGACGACTGAAGTCGACTGACTTTCATTAACTCAGTTAAATAAAGAAGCTGCTCATCACTGACTCAGCCGGTGCCGGCAGCATGTGACGGCGGTACAACTGCCGGATCAGTCCCTGTACACCAAACCCTGACACCGAAATTACGTCAAAATTCGAGACAGATACACAACAGATAAGAACTGTTTTTCAGCCGCAAAGTTCTCCGAAGCCGGGGAGATAGTAAGCGGCAGTGAGCCGGCGTCGCCTAAATCGGGGCAGCAACGATGTATGTACGTCCCCGGCCTTTGATTGTTCACGGACACTGAAACCGGACAAGGGGGCCGGGCGGGGGGGGGGGGAGGGTTAACGTCCTATTTCACCACGTAAGGGTGATATGAAAGACGGGGCAACGAGAAAAAGGCCAGCACAAATATTTGGCCCCAGTGGGGATTCCGGCGCCGGAACTCAGGCACGATCGGCCGAGCATTGAGACTCGGAGTCCAACGCTCCACCAGCACAGATATTTGGCCCCAGCCGGCGCGATCAGTTCCGGCGACCTCACGGGTGCAATCACTTTTTAACGGCGCAAAATCACAGGGTTAAGTTTCATGCAGATTTTCACTCGTATTCGACTCCTAAGCCCTTCTCAAGCATTGTAGCTCAAATTTGAACATTTTCAAGCAAAAATAGATCAATCTCACCTTTCACTCCACATTTCGTCTTCTCACTGTGAGAAGCCGCGAACTAACGGGAGAAGATGAAGGTCGGCGGAGCTTGTGTGAAGTTTGGAGACCTCAAAGGGGATATCGGTAACACATATAAGCGGTGAGTGTGCTTTGAACTTGATAATCTGAGTTGGATCCATTTTTGCTTGAAAATGTTCAAATTTGAGCGAGAATGCTTGAGAAGAGCTTAGGAGTCGAACACGAGTGAAAATCTGCATGAAAATTAACGCTGTGAAGTTACGCCGTTAAAATGTGATTTAACCACCTCAGTCACGATCTGCCTAGCATTGAGAATGCAACGCTCTACCATTCGACTATCCCGGCTCCCAGACAAACCGGACAAACTGTAGTATTGCATCTGAACATCGTCAACGCTACTATGGAAGCCGAACATCAAGCCATCGACACATTTTTAATGGACCAGAGCCAAACTGACATGAAAACATTGACCGGAGATGTCGAACATCAGTCATGGGAGACTGAGCGATACTCACACATCATCAGTTCATTAAAAAAAAAAATACTTGGAATCAGTGCTGAAAATCACAGAACATTTGATGTAATTGCTAGGGACGCCGAGGTGTTAAAACGTTTACTGGGGATCAGTCAGTGACTGACTGCCGAACATCAAAATATCTTTTGGGAATCCCCCCGGGCCCCCCCCCCCCCCCCCGCCCTCCCCTGGCCGCGCGCATGAGTTATCAATACGTTCACTGGGAGTCAAACATTGATTTTCTAGACATTTACGAACATCACGATCACTCTGCGAAACATTTTACTGGGATCGGAGGAGGCCGACCATTCTTCACAAAAAAGTTTACGTAGCACATTAAAACATTTACTGGGAATGCCGAATACTGTTGTTTACTGGCGAGGCCGAATATCAATATCAATTATACACAAACACTACCGGAAAAGCGATATTTATCAAAAAGTTGAATCACTGTCAAAATAAATCATTTACTGACACCAAGCAGAACCGGTCTAGCGACAGCAGTACATCAATTTTCATGGATGCAAATAAGGACATTATCCTTACATTTGAGCAAACAGTATCAGATTGACAATACTTAGTAGCTAGTCGAGTAATATTTGCCCCATCCCTCGGGGGCGCATTGGAAAAAAAAGAAAGAAGAAAGAAATGAATTATTATACATGTACAACATTGCCAGCATCAGTTGCTACCACAAGCCTAATAAGGCGGAACAAGCAAACAACAAGAACAACAGCAAATACAATAACCTTCTCGAGTCGTGTGTGTGTGTGTGTGTGTGTGTGTGTGTGTGTGTGTGTGTGTGTGTGTGTGTGTGTGTGTGTGTGTGTGTGTGTGTGTGAGAGAGAGAGAGAGAGAGAGAGGAGAGGGATCAGCAAACATATATAATACACTGATTTTACTGGTTGCTCTTATCCGTGATTTACACCTTGTGTTAGGCTTTCTCCTAGATCCTGCACTGTAACCAAAGATCTGATTCCAAGGTCTTTGCTGTAACTGTGAATTTGAATTTTCGAGCTTTATCCTCATTCATAGCTAATGTGATGTGTAATGTTATCTTCTTTTTGAACAGTTTTTCTTATTACTCCTAGTGAATTGAGTGTGTGAATGTGTAATAATGTATGGCTGTTTGCGTATTTGTGGAATGACTGTGTGGTGTGTATGTGTATTTATATTTATATTAGACAGAACTAGAGGAGAAAGCCAAATTCTTCTTTCGTGTCCAACTTGACGTAACATTATCTCATCTTATCTCATTCCATCTCATCCCACCACATCCCGTACCATCCTGTCTCATCCCACCCCATGCCATCCCACCCCACCCCACCCCATTTCCTTCCATCTCATCCCACCCCCACCCCACCCCATCTCCTTCCATCTCATCCCACCCCACCCCACCCCACCCCACCCCATCCCCTTCCATCTCATCCCAACCCACCCCATCTCATTCCATCTCATCCCACCCCACCGCATCCCATACCATCCTGTCTCATCCCACCCCACCCCACCCCACCCCACCCCATCTCATTCCGTCTCATCCCACCCCACCCCCACCCCATCTGATCCCACCCCACCCCACCACACCTCATTCCATCTCATCCCACCCCACCCCATCTCACTCCATCTCATCCCACTCCCCCCCCCCCACCCCACCCCATCTCATCCCACCCCACCCCACCCCATCTCATTCCATCTCATCCGAAACCACCCCACCCCACCCCAACCCACCACATCTCATTCCATCTCATCCCACCCCACCCCACCCCACCCCATCCCACCCCACCCCACCCCACCCCACCCCATCCCATCTCATCCCGCCCCATCCCACCCCACCCCACCGCACCGCACCGCACCCCATCCCATCCCATGGGGCGGTCGGTGGTCTAGTGGTTAAGAGACTTGTCACCAATGCGAGAGGTCAGGGGTTCGAGTCCCACTCGGGGCAAAGAATTTTTTCCTTCTCGTATGTGGCACCGTTCATTCCGGCCGATCGTCGGGGGTTCTCTCCGGGTACTCCGGCTTCCTCCCCCTCTGCTTTGGAAATGTTCAGCCCACCAAATTTGAAAAATAAATGCAATTCTACAATCCGAAATTTAAATAGCTGAGCTGACCCTTCGCACCACCTGATTGTAATGTGTTTATGTCCAGTGTGTGAGAGAATGCGTGTGATTCACGTGAGCGTGCGTATTGGGTTCAGTTCGCGGCGCTTTGAGCCGATTCATGAAATTGGGTAAAGCGCCTATACAATACTCATTATTATTATTATCCCATCCCATCCCATCCCATCCCATCCCATCCCATCTCATCTTCTCTTCTTCGCTTCTCTTATCAGTCGCCTCTTATCTTATCTTAAACAACGAGAAACAGGCGCGCCGGGTATCGGTTGACTGAGCCACTTGCTCACATCAGAACTGACTTGGTTCCCCCGTCAGTTACTAACGTACATCACCGCCGTGTTCCTCCGTCTGTCGGCTAGGCGCCGCGGCCTCCTGCGGCAAGACAGACGCGCCACCCTGACTTTGAACAGCTCACGGAAACGCGACGCGAAAGCCCAGTAGAAGATGACGTTGATGCCAGAGTTGATGACCTGACACAGGAACGCCGCGAACACGACGGCAGTGTAGCATACCACGCCGCAAGCAGAGGCGTCAGTCACTGGGTTGAGGTTGGCCACGATCTTCATCGAGATGCCAACAGGATAGGCGAGGAAGCAGCTGACTGATATGCACACCACGGCTAAGGTCAGGCGACGGGTGCCGCGATCTCCTGTAGGCTGATGGTGTTGTGTGGAGTGGTTGTTCCCTTCCTGCAAGGTTATACAATACAATACAATACAATACAATACAATACAATACAATACAATACAATACAATATGTGGTTATTGTGCTTGAAAAGGTATTCGTGGGTGGGTGTTTCGGGGTTTAACGTCCTTTTCCACCACATAGGTGATATCAAAGACGAGGCAACGATGAAAAAGCCAGCACAAATATTTGGCCCCAGCCGGGATACGAACTCACGACCCGAGCATTAGAAGTCCAACGCTCTACCATTCGACCACCCCGGCTCCCCTTGAAAAGGTATTCATCTTGTAGCCTGCTGAGCATTCATTAAGAAAAAAAGATACGATAAAACTATGATGATTAATTAATTACATAAAACAATACTAAAAAATGATGAGCCTCAGACCCTAAATGAAGAAGATAAAGACACCCCCCCCCTCTCTATCTCTCAAATAAATTATTCTGAGCTCACCCTCTCTCTCACTCTTCCTCTCAAAAAAAATTATTCTGAGTTCACCCTCTCTCTCTTCCACGGGGAGCCGGGGTGGCCAAATGGTAGAGCGTTGGATTTCTAATGCTCGGGTCGTGAGTTCGTATCCTGGCTGAGGCCAAATATTTGTTTTGGCTTTTTCATCGTTGCCCCGTCTTCGATATCACCCGTATGTGGTGGAAAAGGACGTTAAACCCCCAAACACCCACCCACCCACTCACTCTTCCACACACACGCACGCACGCACGCACGCACGCACGCACACACACTGACACGCACGCACGCACACCCAGCTCAGAAAATACCTTCACACCGTTACTGTCTCCGGAGAATCCAAACTTCTTCATGCGTCTGTGGGTCTTCCACACCAAACTCACACTGAGACACAGCAACACCAGCAGGGGCAGCACCAACCCCACGATCCTCTTCGTCACGAAAATGGCCGAGTCGGTAGAGGAACTGAATCCGAAATATTGTCCGTATTCCAAACGCACGAATTCCACAGCTTGAAGCAGCAGACACCAGACAAAGAGTGCCAAGCAAGCTCCGTAAATGCGACGTGGAGACAGAAGCCTGTGGACGTGCAACGGGTAGGACACGGCCATCCATCGACTGACTGCCACAAGTAGGGTGGTATGGACCGACAGCAGCTGGGACAGGTAGATCGTCTGCCGGAAAAACTCAACCCACGGTTCATCTATTTGTTCGTAAAAGCCTTTGGCGGAAGCCACAGCAAGAAACACTGTGTCCAAGATGGCCAGATACTTGAAGAGAAAAGTGGTGGCATTGTACGAGTTCTCCGCGCTCCACACCCAAAAGGAGATCACGTTGCCGACGATCCCAAGAACGGCTGCTGAACGGACGCCCACAGAGTCCACCCAGAACGCGATCTCAACGTCCACATATCCGCCATCGGTTCTGGGCTCGAACCCGTCTTTGGTCAAAGGGGTAGTCGGCCTCGGACTTGCTGGCGAAGTGGCGGAGCTCAGAACTTCGTGGAGGATACTCGAAACAACTGGGTCTGACATTGTTAGTCTCAGCCTTCAACGAGTGATGCCAAAGAGTTACTGAAAACAAGCGCCGTTTGCCCTTCAGCCTAAAGGTAGTGAATGGCTTTGAAATGACAGGGTCAGTAAGAGAAGAGTTACTCTTTTTGGCTCAGACAGGGGTGGGTGGGTATTTGGGGGTTTTACGTCCTTTTCCACCACATACGGGTGATGGTTCAGACAGGGATTCAGTTTCACAATCCTGTATGATCTGTAGTGTCAATCACCAAACCAAGTCGTGCCCGCGCGTAAGTCACAAATTTAGTCCCAGTATCTAACAACGCGATCCAAAATCAAACAAAGCCTAGCTACTTCCGATTCTGTTTTGTTTGAATCCTTTCACATTAAGATCGGAACAAGCCCATTATGTTCTTCCACACCAGCTTCCACGTCATACTTTCAACGAGGAGAAAGAAAAAAAATCCTTTTCCAAGCTCTTTCTGTGGTGTAGTCGAAAATGCAGAACAAGCAGTCTGCGCCTGAAGAACTCTCTGTGACTCTGCCCTCCCCGAAATATTTTGCACAACTAAAACTCCTGCAATCCGTGATGAATATTTTAATCTAATGTCAGCGGTTTTATCGACGCGCCGTCTGATTCTGTGTGAATAAAAAAAAAGCGTTTTGATGTCAATTTGTGCTGAAGCAGTTTTTGGCAGGGATGACATTTGCACGATCCGTTCCACCATCTAATTGTACTGGCCGTGAAGTGATTAAAAGTCAAACTGTTTCCTCATGCCGATAATGCGTTCGGAGGACCGACCCACGAGTCTCCGAAGTGTACAAATTATCCTTCGTGGGTTTTTAGCTAATCCGACTGTCATGGCTTTAGAGGAAGAACAAACGTGAACAAAAATCGTCATAAAAAAAAAAGATTTATTTCACACATTTTGCACAAAAACAGAAGTATTGCATCATAATTATTTCGCTGGCCCATCTTCTCCCGACCTTGAACCCGGTCATTTGCAGGAACTGTGAGCAATGAATGGTTAAATGTTTGATTTAACGGTCGGGGCTTTGGTTAGTTTCTGTTGACACTGACGTTTCAGCCACAAGAGTGACTGAACATTTCATTTCGTCGTTGTCTTTG